>KK114752.1:437542-532658 GCA_000611955.2 Stegodyphus mimosarum
AGCGGCGTGACGTGATCTGAGTCTGAGCTCTCACACACCGAGAGGTTTCTACCTCTGGCTTAAATAGTGCTTGGCTGAACTTCAAAAATTAGCATAAGCCAAAAACGCGCGCTTCTTCTGACAGGAAGTTGAAACAGAGAGGATATAGAAAAGATTTAAATTAAAATAAAACTTGGTTAGTTTAACTAAAACCTTACAAGGTATATTCAGTATTTTGGCAAGAAAGTGAAAAATTGAAATTTGTGAAATTTATTTAAAGGTTATTTAAAGCAACAAAGTGTTAGTTAATAAGAAAGTTTTCTTACCTGTCAAATTTCAGGATCAGATTTTTCAAACTGAGTTTCTAGTTATTGATAATTTATCTGATTAATATGCTGCACTTTTAGGGACAAACTTTTTAAGTCGAAACAACCTTTGTATTGATTTCAGTTCATCTAGTTTGATAGGTCCACACATATTGGTGCCTTTGCACCTTCACATGTCTGCGTCAAGCGCTGATGTTTCAATTAATTGCATGTCATCTAATAACTTGACTAATGATATTTTTTGCTATTCTGTGGAAAAGCATAAACTTTCTCCTTTCTCTGAAAATATTCTAAAAGCTTCAACTCCCCTTTTACGTCTTTCTCAACCTTCTGTACTCATCTAACCTCTTTCTCACCATCAGCATGCAAAATTTTGTGTAGAACGTTCAATCAGTAGTAAAGAAGATAATAATGAATTTTTTATTAAAGTTGCAAATTTTTCTCCTGACATTATACACATTAATCAAGGTATGAAATTAGCCACCCTGGCACCTGAAAATGCTAAAACAGCTGATATTCAGCCAGTATTTTCTACGAGCCTTGAGTCGGGTGATCAATTTGAACCCTGAGGAGGTCAGTTTGATTTAAGTCATTTATCTGAACAACAGAAATATGAGCTTATGATTCTTTTAGATAAGTACAAACATATTTTTGCTTCTTTAGTTACTGAACTTAGTGATTGTGATACAATTTTGCATAATATTAATTTAAAAGACAATATTACTGTTAGACAGAACTCTTACAGAGTTCCTTATCATTTAAGGCAAGAATTAGATAAGCGGATTGCTGAGCTGTTAGAGGCAAAAATTATTGAAGAAAGTGATAGTGCTTATTCTGCAATTGTTATTTTGGTTAGAAAGCAAGATGGGAGTTATCGTTTGGGAACAGATTCTAGGAAATTGAATGAGAAAACAGTTGAGGATAGTTTTCCGTTACCTGATGTGATAGAATTGATTGAGGGTTTGGGGAATGCTACTTACTTTTCCCCGTTAGATTTAACGTCAGTTTTTTTTTCAAATGAAAATACACCCTGAAAATACTTACTAAAATGGTTTCACTACTCCTTCTGGCCATTATCATTGGACACGTTGTAAGGTTTTAGTTTAAACTAACAAAGTTTTATGTTAATTTCTCTTTCCTGTAAGCTCTTATTTCAACTTCCCGTTAGAATCAGCGCGCGTTTCAGCTTAATGCTAATTTGAGGTGGAGCAAAGTTTCTGTATTTAAAAGGTTAGCAAGGAACTTCTCGGTGTGAGATAGCCTTTAGTCTCCGATCACTGCGGCTCTGTTCGACGTTCGCCTGACTAGCTAGTATTTAAATTCTAAGCCTTGGCGCTATTACTCTAATACTTAGTGAAGTAATCTAAGTGCATTATTATTAGCTAAATCTTGCTACGCACCATTGATAGTTTAGCATAGAGGCCAACCTCGCGTTTATAGCTCTGAGAGCAACGACTTCTTAGTTTTCTACTTAACTTTATTTTAAATTATTTGATTGTTCAGTTTAGACCCAAGTGCTGTCATTATTTTCTGTTATCCCTGCCGATTTGGGAAGTGGTTGTAAATAGTAGTTTAAAAAAAGGGTAATTTTAACGTGCGTTATTCTACTGTGCAGTTATTCTACCACTTAACCACAGTTACTCTACCACAGAACATAGCTGCATTCAGCTCCCTGTTCGAGATCAGGGCTTTGATACTATCACGACCATGTTCGCCAAAAGTTTGCACAGAACAATCAGTCCTGACAACGTGCCCCATTTGGAATGAGAAATGCTCCCAGTTCTTTTCTTAGTTCTTCCGGCTTAGTTTTGACTAGTTGGTTGCTATTTCTTATTTATACGTGTTTGCTGTGTTTTGGTCGATCTCCCTTATGCCTACTCGTTTCGTTTCTATTTTAGTGGGTTTGTTTGAATAACTAAGTTTAACTGTTAGTTAAGTTACCAACTGTTAGTTAAGTTACTTCACTTGTGTAATGTTTGACTTTTATTTAGGAAGACCACTGTATCTAGTTTTCAGTTTGATTTATTTTTATTTATTTTTTTGTTTTGATTAGGTTGGCTCACCTTTTGCTTTTGGTGAAAGTAGTTTTGTACTCAAGTTACGGTTCGATTTCTTTTCTGTTGAAATCATGGTTTGGTTAGCATGCCGTTTCGGGTTGCCTTTTGGTGTGTTTGGGCACTTTGTTTTCTAGTGTTCCTATTTTGTGGGTTTTCTTGTGTTACCCATAGTTTCTTTAAATTTTTTTTGCTCTGTTTTCCTTGGGAAAACTTTGTCCAGTGTTAACATACTTCTCTCAGCCTTAAGCCTAGTAAGGCTAGTTTGAGAATGTTTTGTTTTGTTTCAAGTGCTAATGTTGATTCTGATGTTCAGTTTAAGGCAGTAGGGTTAATCTCTTTTAACTTAAGTTAACTGGTAAAGTTTAGTTTTTTTCACTTTCATCAGTTTAAGAGCTGGCTCTGTTTCTCTGTTTCAAGTAATTCGTAAATCTTACCACAGTCAATACTGCTTAGCCTTTAACTTTCATATGTGTTTTTTAAAGTCAGAGATTATTGATTCTTTTCCACCCAAAATTTTTCTTTTAGGAACGGGAAGGATAGTTATGTAATACATACTTAATTCAGTTATCAGTAATTGAAGTTACATTTATCTTAATTGTAATGCTTATCTTAAATTCAGTTATCAGTAATGGAAGTTATTAATTTGATTTTAATTTGCTCTGTTGAAAAGTAGTTGTTGTTAATTTTTTTGTTTGGCAGTTTTGGTTAACTCTGAATTTAAGTTGCCTCTGTTAATTTTTCTTTTATCTTTTAAGTGTTGTTTGGTTAACTATTAAATTTTTTCCTTAAAATCTCAACTTGGTTTTTGTACTGTTTGTTTAATTTCTGGTTAGGTTGACCTCTAAGGTCATTTTTACTTTAAATTTTAAAGTTCTCTGTTATTACGTGCATTGATGCAATAAATCTATTTTGTTACGATATTTCATAAAACTTTGAACAATTGTATACAAATCACAAGATACAATAAATGCGTTAAATTTCTAAGTTTACAGCAAGTGCATTACACTGAAACCATAGTCTGTAGACTAAATCGTGTTTTCCTCCTACCTACTTTTCATTCTAGAAATTTACAAGTCTTTCGACAAAGCATAATACAAAAACATTTAGCTAACATTCTCGCAGCAATTCATTGCTTTTACAAGACTAATATATTCACAATACTTCAGCATCTATTTTACAAACATTTAGTAATTTTAAATCTTAGCAAAATTACAATTTTAAACAAAAACATCTTTCAGGATAAGTAATCAATTATCGCACACTTGGCGTAATAATCAACCTCGCTTGAGGTAAAAAGAGACCCTGCAACTTGCAGTAATACTCGAAAATTAACTAAATGTTAGAATAAGAAATACTACTTATCTTGTTGTAGTCAGCCATTCTTTTCTTGGCCCAATCCTTGAAACTTGGATAAAGTGTAGCTTGGGCCAATCTTCTGGATTTTGGTCGCTGGTCGTTGACTTTTTGTTGTTCTGCCTTCTTCTTCGGGATTCGTCTGTCCATCCTGGAATACTTGCTTTGGGAAGGAGGTTGGTCCACTCGACGTTTTCTCGGCAGAGTCCTTCTCCGTTCCTGGGCCCTCGTTAGTCGCTGCTCCGGCGTCCTGCTGTATTCCGGACGTTGACCCTCAGGCTGCAACCGGCGCTGCTTGCTTCTCAGGCACCTTTCCGACGTTTCGGCTCTCTTCTTGACTACTTTGGGCTTGCCTTGTTCATTGTGCTTTGGTCTTTTGTGGTTTGTCGAACTTCCATTTTCCGTGTTCTTTCTTTTCAGTTCATTTCCCCTGGTGATTTTCCTTTTCTTGTTTCCTCTACTTTGTTGAGGGGGGCTTTCTGTTTCTGGCCTCTCGTTACAATTGTTGCTGGTTCCTATTGTTGCCGCTGAGGTAAATCTTCCGTGGAAGTCCATCTCCCTGGATCCTGGAAAAAATCTTTAAACATTTCCATTTTATTACGGTCATAGTAGGGCTTTAGTTGATCCACATTGGCAGTAATTTTCTCGCCGTTTTTTGCTCTTAATACTACTACTGTTTGTGTGATTTTCTCGATGAGGAAAGAGCTTTCAAAACGCGGAAAAAATTTTGCCACCTTTTCTTCTGGGGCATTTGATAAAGAGTGTTTAACTTTCAAAACTTCATCTCCGACTTTATAATTCACCTCTTTTCTCTTTTGATCGTAATAATATTTTTGTTTTCTCTGGGCTATTTCCGAATTTCCTTTCTCTATCCAGGACAAAGAAAAGTTTGTCTAAGGGTGTCAAAATCTTTCTTGCAAGAAACAGTTCAGAGGGTGTTTTTTGTGTTGTATCGTGTTTGGCCGTTCTAAGGGCAAATGCAAATTCATTTATATGGCTATCCCAGGTAGAGTGATAATTCTTAATATAACTTGAAATAATTTTAACTACGTTTCTATTAACCCGTTCCACTATGTCTGACTGCGGACGATACGGGACCATCTTTAGGTGACGTATGCCCAGTTTTGCACACATTTCCTCAAAAATATTACTAACAAATTGGGGACCATTATCGGAAATAACTTTTAGGGGCGCCCCGTATTTTTAAATATACTTATTTAAATTTGAATCTACTCCAATTTTAGCAGACCCGCGTTTTAACGGAATTAGCTCCAACCACTTGCTAAATGGTCCACTATAACTAAAAGATAACGGCTTTTGTTAAATTTACTTCTAGGATAAGGTCCCAGTAAATCGATGCCTATTATTTGATTTGACAACTCTGATTTAACACTATTTAAGAACCCGGACGGGCGGAAATTAATATAATTACTAAATTGGCATGCTGGGCACGACTGGACATACGCCCTAGTAAACGTTTGCAGTTCGGGAAAGAAAACTGCCTCGCGAACTCTTTGAACAGTTTTTTGTATGCCCAAGTGGCCAGGAATGGCCGAATCGTGCAATTCCTCTAATACATTAAATCTAATGCTAGCTGGGATAACCGGTCTAAACTCGTGGTTTTCATTAGTCGTTTTGGTATAAAACAAAAGTCCATGAATTATTTCGTAATTTGCGGCCCTATTTCTTATCAGCACAATATCTTGGTGACTGAAATTCTCAGGGTCGGCTAAATAATTGTATATATTTTTGAACTCCGGATCTTTTCTGAGTTCGGCTATTACTGTTTCACGAGTTTTGATGGTTTGGGTGTCAGCATGGCTATTGTATCCGTATTTCCATTTTCATTCAAATTAATTCTACTTAAAGCATCTGCCACAACATTTTCCTTTCCCGGCGTGTGTTTAATTACTAATGCCCACCTTAATAATCTGGGTGATAAATTTTTTCCAGAGTAGAGTCTGGTGACCGCCGCGCGGTCGGTATATACAGTTACTGGAGAACTTCCAAAGTAAACACGAAAATTGTGCACTGCTGATAAAACTGCGAGAGTTTCGCTTTCCGTGGCCGAATAGTTTCTCTGGGTTTCATTTAACGTTCGACTGAAAAAAGGCCACGGGTTGCCCATTTTGAGAAAGAACTACCCCAATCGCAAAATCAGAAGCGTCCGCTGAAATTTCTAATCCTTTATCCCCCTCCGGGAATTTTAAGACGGGGGCTTGAGTCAAGGCGTCTTTCAGTTTTTGAAATGCCGAGTTGGCTTCTGCTGACCACGAAAACATAGATTTCTTCCTCTTCAATTTCAACAGAGGCTCAGCTATTTTGGCAAAATCTTTAATGAAGGACCGATAGTATGAACACATACCAAGAAACGACGATAACTTCTTCGCTGTTTTAGGAACAGGATAATTTTCGATAGCTATAATTTTGGACTGATCCGTCTCGATGCCATTCTGAGAAATTTTAAACCCTAAATAACGTAACTTTTGCGGCAAATTTACATTTGGATGCATTTATTTTCAAACCAGCTTCGTTTAACAATAAAAACACTTTTCTTAAATCTTGTAGGTGTTGTTCCAAACTATTACTTGTAATTATAATATCGTCCAAATAAATGAACGTACTCTTACCCAGGACCGGTCTTAAGACAATGTCCATGCATCGTTGGAAAGTTGCCGGCGCGCCGGATAAACCGAAAGGCATCCTAAGAAATGCTTACGTGCCAGACTTAGTTATGAAGGCGGTCTTAGGGACGTCTTCGGGTTTTACCCCAATCTGGAAATAGCCACTCGTAAGATCTAATATGGACATGTACTTTGTAGAGGTAATATTTCGGATTATCTCTTCGATTATCTGCAAAGGATATACAGGATATTTTGTGACGGTATTGAGCTTGCGATAATCTATAGCAAAACGCCACCGCTTCGGGTACGTAATCGGATAATCATTATTTTTTTGCATAAAACTACTGGGCTAGCATAACTGCTAGAAATCGGGGTAATTATTATATTTTTCAACATTTCCTTAATATGATATTCAATAATTTCTTCTTTCACCTTATCGTAACGATAGGGCTTTTGCCTTACTGGTTGGGAATCCCCTGTTTGAATTTCGTGATTAGTAACCTGCGTGAAACCCGGTACATCGCTAAATAAATTTGAAAACTCACTTACCAGTGCTTGGAGCTTTTCTTTCTCTTGTGCTGGTAAGTGCTGTAACTCCAGCTGCGGGGGCTTATTATTCCTTTTGTCCACTGGCTGTATGGATAACGTCAAATTGCCTCCATGAAAATCTATCTTCGCTTTTGCCAATCTAAAAATTCCACACCTAGAATAATACACGTTTGCAGGTTTCGCACAATATAAAATAAAATTCTTACCTGCTTTTGTAGTTGATACGCACAAAAAGTGATACTTTTCCTAGGTATCTACACTTTTCTCCTTGGGCCGCTATGACATTCGTGTCTCTTGCACTAAAATTTCTATAACGGCGAAAGTGTTTCTTGAAAAATTTTTACGAGATAAAGCTGCTTTGCGCTCCTGTATCTAAAAGAGGCGTCGCCAGTATGTTGTTAATTAAGATTTCAATCTTCGGTAAACGTAAAGTTTTAACGACCACGGTTTTTAAACTATTTGTGGAAGGATGTTGGGAGACTTCGGGCTTCTTCACCTTCCTTGAAAAAATCCATCTCAGTTTAAATCCTTCTTCTTATTCTGGCCACCTTCTGCATATTTTCCCATTTTCCGAGTAAAATCTCGTCGTTCGCCGCTCGACTTAGGAGATCCATCTTTCTTCGGCCATTGCTTCGCCTTGTTCCCGTAATTGTGACGTTGCATTTGCTGAGGTCTTGGCGTGTTCCACTGACTTCTTCACTCAAATTGGCGACGTCGTTCATTGTCTGCAATTCTTTGACTTTAAAATTGAACGCCGTGCTCGAATAATTTATGCAGAGTCGTTTTATTTCTGAGCTCGATAAAATCTTGAACTTGGGACAGTAGCCTAGGAAGTATAATTTGAAGAATTTCTGGATCGGGCGACTTCCATATAAAAGCTTGAAAACTTGGAATTTTCTCAAGATAAAATTTGACAAATCTTCTATCTTTTCTTGGTATCGACTAAAAAGTTTCGCCTCCAGTCTGGCTCGATCTCGTACGATAGGAAATGGTTTCACCAAGGAATTTTTAAAATTTTCATAAGTGTATGTGGGGCTTCCCGGTTATCCCAAAAGATTCTTTCCAATACACTTGAACCAATTTAGCTCTTGGCCCTTCAAAGCGCTGGTGGCAAGAGTGAATTTCTGAAATTCGTGAACTGGATATAACATGAAATGTGCGTTCAATTTCTCCAGGAAATTAATTACGGCTGACTTGCCGTCAAAACTTGGCGCTGGCTTCATGGCTGCCTGCATGGTTTGTACAATGTAGCCAAATCCTTCTAGAGCAGGAGGTGATATCTCAGGGTTCTGCACAGGTACTGTGGGTATCTCAGGTTCATCTTCTTGTCTTTCAGACCATCCTCTCATTTTTCTTCTTTGAGCGCCAGTGTCAGGACTGAGTGTTCTGTGCATACTTTTGGCGAACATATTCGTAACCGTAACAAAGTCCTGATCTCGAACAGGGAGCTGAATGCAGCTATTTTCTGTGGTAGAATAACTGTGGTTAAGTGGTAGAATAACTACACCTAAGGAGGGTTTAGAATTACCCTTTTATTAAACTATTATTAACAGTCACTTCCCAACTCGGAAGGGATAACAGAAAATAATGACCGCACTTGGGTCTAAACTGAAAAATCAAATAATTTAAAATAAAGCTAAGTAGAAATTAAGTAGTTGTTGCTCACAGAGCTATAAACGCGAGGTTGGCTTCTATGCTAAACTATTAATGATGCGTAGGAAGATTTAGCTAATACTAACGCACTTAGATTTCTTCAATAAGTAACAGCGTAACAGCGCTAAGGCTTAGAACCTAAATACTAGCTAGTCAGGCGGAACGTCGAACAGAGCAGCAGTGATCTGAGACTAAAAGCTCTCTCACACCGTAAAGTTCCTTGCTAACCTTTTAAATACAAAACTTGGTTCCACTTCAAATTAGCATAAAGCTGAAACGCGCGCTCATTCTAACGGGAAGTTGAAATAAGAACTTACAGGAAAGAGAAAATAAACATAAAACTTTGTTAGTTTAAGCTAAAACCTTACAAATGAAGTTTTATTATTCGTTTAAAGGCCTTTAAAATTAGTCGAATTCAATCCTTAAAACAATTTGATAACTTTCGATAGCAATACCTTTAAAGAAGCTTCATAACAATAATTTATATCAACGCACTTTTAATTCAAACATAGTCTACACTGGCTGCAGATTTTCCCTGTATTTAAATTAAAAAATTAATTTGACAAAAATGGCCTGTTGAGATTTTTTCTTATCTTTCACTATTCCTTTTCTAATAATCAAAGAAGGAGTTATAATTTATACAATTTTCGGATTTTCCTGGCATAAATAGGGCGGATTTTTCTGGTCATATCCCTTAGGAGAAATATTTGCTGCAAGCGCCTCGTTTGCGAGAGATCCAATAATAAAAATGTACAGTCGTAAATAATTAAGACATTCTTTTATTAAATAACAGCAAATTACCCTTTGTGGCTTTAATTTAAAAGAGAATACTATAACAAGTTTCTTTTTTTCCTTTTCTCCATGTGGCTGTACTATTTTGATCAGCTTGTTTTAAAACTATAATTTTACATTCTGTATCTTTAATTTCTAACATTTTTTTTAACTGTTTTGTAACCGTTTAATTATTATATGCATCTGTATTAAACTGAGGAATATGAAAATTTATCGTTTGAATTATTCATTGAAAATTTTTCGATTTCTTAATATTTTATGAAATTTTTAATGATAAATTCTTCTTTGATGTACAAAACAGTAATCATAAATTTTGAGATAGTAAATTCTTAGCTATACCTTTTAAAGTGTTTTCTTACTTGTCTTTAAAGACAACAAACTCATAAATTAAGTTGCGAAGATATCTTAATTTCAAGGAAAGTCTTCTATGTCGAGTGTTCAGGTACTAATTTCTGAGACGTTTGAAGCTCGATATGCAATCAAATATTCCTTTTGAACGTGAATATTTTCAAAAAATCTGTCCTCGCTGGAAAATGTAATCAAGCTGTATCTGAATTCTCAAATTTGGGAGAGAAGAAACTAAAAGCTTGCAGACAAATCCAATCTTCTTTTAATAATAAAAAAAACCATTTTATATTTATACATTCAAACAGAATTATTTTTGAGATAAATGTTTCGCTGTAAATATTTGTGATGTATGGACATATATTAACATAAAAACAGGAAACGTCCTAAATTTAGTTCCAGACTGTTAGAAAAGGAAAAGTTTCTTATTGGTATTCGCATCTTATGGAACGTAGAGTTTTCGTAGACGAGACAAAAGTGTTTTGTTTCCAAATCAGAATCCCAAATATTTTTCAATATCACGAGGGGAATAAATTTTAGATTTAAAAACGTGTTTCCAGAGATGTTATGCATTTTGATTTCGACATGGAATTTAAAGAGAACTGGGACACTGTGATTTATTTGGGGAGGGATTTCAGTTATCATTACACTCCAATTTATTTTTAATTATTTATTACTTCCAACGAAGATTTTCTGTTCATATAGAGAGTTTTCATTACGTCTAACCCCTTGAAATTTTTTTTTCCCTTTTTAATCTTTGCTTTAGGTAAACTGAGTATCAGGTAAACTAATGATAAAATATTATATAATTATGTGACGTTCATTAGATTATATAAATCTGCATTACTTAAAATTGTAAGTTTCTAGGTCGTTTTTCTGCGCTTAAAATTAAAATACATTCTGCCAATAATTTTAAATATAAGATTGTATTTTAAATCGAGACAGCTGAAAATTTTTACTTCTAACACTCTTATAAATTTGCTGATTTAACTTACCGCATTTTATTTCATCTTACAAGTTCTGAGTTATTTCTTACGTATCAAATGCTAAGTAATATTTTCATGGTACACAAAGCGAGATAAAAACAGTTTCCCATCTTATGCTACTCCTTTTACGGAAATGGCTTATAGAACCTTATAAAAATATAATGTTAAACTTCTTTACTATTCTTTAGAAATATGGCCCAATATTCAAAATCTAGGTCAGAGATCTTGCGCAGATTTCTATAAATTTTAGGCATAGCTTCCATTGAGTTATGTTTTGGGATTATATAGCGATATTCTGTAAAGGTATAGCCTATGCCATAAAGATATATCCTACAAGGACGATCTTCTATAAAGATTTCTGCGAAGAACTACAAAAATTTGTACAGTTTCTAAAGATCTCATGTATATTAACTTAAGTAACGTGTATATAATGAACCAACAGTATTCTGTTGAAAATATCAGATGCAGTATATAGAAAATTAGACCTGATCATAATTCTGAAAAATACTAAACAGGTTTCCTTGCTTTAATTTTCTATCAAAGACCCTAATTTTAAAAGCATTATAAAGTCAACAAATATTTCCTTTAAAATTTTAAAAGAATGAAATAAATTTTCATTTTTGAAATAAAAGTTTTTTAATCTAAATTTTGAAACAGTATATGACATAAAGAACAGAATAAAAACTTTGGGAATAGGCGTGATATTTTTTCCTAGTAGAAATTTTTAACATCGTTTTGGTTTCAAAAATATTTTAATAAAAATAAGTTACATTTTAAATAATAGTTAAATTTGATTGAAATTAATAATCCATTTCTCTTATCAAGGCTATATATATATATATACAATAGTCTAAAGTCTTAATTTCGAGAATTTAAATTCTTATATGAAACAGCATAAATTTAATCTTTAATTATTTTATGATCTAAATTGATTTTATGCTTTGAGAAGATTTAATTTTTGCATTAAATAAGCAATGTTGCGCAATAAATTGCACAAAATGTTACATAAAGTATAAAAAAACGTTAACCTGGGGTTACAAAAACAAAAATTTCCATTAAAAATGATTCAACACTTATGAATAAAATGTGCTTACTTTTGCTTCTATGTATCCCATACAGTACATTAGAAACTAAAATGTTGCTTTGATCAAATTTGAAAACATCGCAGATTTCTGTAGAATATCCCTCTGTAAAGGATTTGATAAATTTCTATATGATTTAAAGCAAGTTGTTTTGTAGAATTATGTGCTGTAAAACCTCTATAAAATTTCTTTAGTTTTATAAAAAAGAATTCTATAGAGGATTGCCAATAAATTTCCACAGGAATTTCTACAAAGATCTATAAACCTCTACTTCTTCGTAAGGGTCACTTTCTTATATTGTTAAAATATATAAATGCTTTACAAATTTTTCAAACAGTGTATTGTTAAATTCAATAAAATCATTTATTTTACAATAAAATTTGCCCCCTATCCCAGCGATCGAATGGATAAGACTGTTAATTACTGATACTGAAATTCATGTTAGTTTCCTTGAAAATACGCAATATCGTGATTTTATCCTAACGTAAATATAAACAAATTTTTCCTGGAATGTGCTCCATGAAAGCAAATAGACACGTAGCCTTCAATCCCTTAGAGATAACCCACGATTGCTTAAAATTTGCAATGAAAAGTTTGTAACTGATGGTATGTTTCTGAACATTTGGAAGCATTTATTAAAGCTTAAAATTTTGACACCATGTTCCGCGTTCGTATCAGCACAAGCATGTTTGTAAGTGTCATTAATTCTAAATTGTATTTTCGGATGAATAAGTAAACTAATTATGGCAAAGTTTGATACAGCTATTTTTTTAACGGCAGGATCCCTTCAGTGGAGAACTTTTCAAGCTGTCTCCGAGCTGTAAGGTCCTTGACAAACCCTGAATAAAAATTCGTTTTCTTCCATTTATGAACTTGGCAAGATATTCACCTAAAGCTTTTAGAAATGAAAAGAAAAATATATTTTTCAATATGTAACTATTTTTTTCCTTAATGCATCATATTTCAGTGAATGACTTTATGTCTTTAAATACGTTTTACACATCGTATTTATATCATTTTGATATAAATTGTGTCAGCAGTTTATTAAAGAAGCTAAACAATGAGTTAATGTTACTAATACCGTAATCGAGAGCAATATGGTACTCAAAACCATGAATATACGAAGTTCTTTAAATAATGACAAAGTGGATTAAAACACAGGTGAGAGCAATAATAACAGCACAGCCAATTGCTAAGAACGTTTTCGGTAAAAGTAAATGAAAGCCTATAGTTAGGTAAATATGCCTTTTGCAATGATATTGAAAACAAAGTTATGAACTTATTTTTCATTATGTTAATTATGTATTAAAGTTATGAACTTATTTTTCATTATGTTAATTATGTATTAAAGTTATGAACATATTTTTCTTGCAGTAAAGTACCGTTATACTGTCTGTTATGTAACGTAAAGGAAACGTCGAAGACTTTATTAGCACACGATAAAAAAGTTACATTAAAGCAGTAAGTTTGAGACAAAAGACCTATTCATCATTATATAGTATTCAAAAATAAAAACTGCAATATAAATAAATATATATATCAAATAAAGTATTAAAAATAAGAACTTTGCATCAAATATTAAAGTTTTTATAGACAATAATTGAGGTTCGGATAAAATGGATTCTGCTGCGTTGCTGAAAGGAAGATATTCCATGCTTTTTAAAGATTGCAGACTACGGTAGTGAAAGTTTAATTTTAATCTTTTCATATTCATTAGTTAGAGAAAATTAAAAACCTGAAATGTGTTTCCTCGAAAAAGGGATAAAGCAGGATTACACATGGCATTTTCTACTGAAATATAGTTTTCAATAGATTCCTTTTCCACTGCAACAAAGATCTAAAATGACTTAACATGCAGCTTTACTTTAATACTAATTTTACGATCAATGCTTACCGAATTTTCGGGAAGAAGGACGCACGTTAAATAAAATCGAATAGTCATCCGAAAATTGATTCGAGATGCAAGTATCATTTGATGGCTTGTAGAACTGCTTTGGACAGTATCTTAAGAAGTTTGAAAATTTCCATTTCCTCCGAAAGTTCTTAAAGGTATATTACGACATGCTGAAATTTTTAGCCGAAGGAATAAGCTCTTTAAAAGGAGATGCCTGCTTGCGTTCATTCTTTATTTTCTTTAACGCTATTCGCCGTTTCGTGATTTCGCTGAGCTAAAGAAAAAGGTAAGTGACAACTGGATTCAATAGAGAATGTGAAATATTGTATTTCCCTTAAACTTTGACATATGAGAAAGGGTTAAAGGGAAGATAAGTAATTGGAAGACCTTCAGCAAATATATATATATATATATATATATATATAGAGAGAGAGAGAGAGAGAGAGTAAAACGGTTGAGCATCACATGGAAAAAGTGATACAAAGTAGATTAATGCTACTGCTGTTCATAGCGATAGAGTACGTAGCTTAATAGAAAAGTTTTGTGCTATAAGCAGTACGACAGACAAAGAAGTGGTAGACCTACAGCTATCACTGTGTCAATCACGGTAAAGCAGTATCAGCGTCGACTTCACATGCGGCATACGGCAGTGGGGCATAAGATTGGATTATTCCTCTACAACATTAAAGCGTTCAGCAGTGTGAAGAGCTCAAGATATTACAGGTAAAAAAAGGAGAGTACATTTGGAATGACTGTTGTTTTCCTATGTAGCTTACTTCGATTCAATAGAACACAATATTATGGAGTACTAAATATCTCCATGCTGCGAACATGATGCTCTTAGGAAAAAATTAATCTTTTGGCAGCCATGTCAAAGCACCTCGATATTGACCCATATTCTATCAGAACAAAATTAATTCTGACCGGTGAGGTTCCGATTTCTGTTTTCATTAGTAGAGCAACTCAGCGAACATGAACATCCATGTTCACCATGAACATCCAGCAGGACCACGCAACGGCATGTGCTGCAAAGAACGCAATGCGGCTGCTGAATGAAGGTTTTGGTGCCAAGTTCATTTCGAAGGGAATATGGCCTACTAGATCGTCAAATTTGTCACTGTGGTACTTCATTTAATTTGAGCAGCAAAGGTCCTGGTATAGGAGGATGGCCATAAAACTATTCGTGAACTCAAGGACAATATCACATCTCGCTGTAACCATTCGTAACGTATGTAGGAGGATTGTCTTCAAGTTTAGGGAAAGCATTTCAACATTTATTGAAATCTAGGAAAGTGATTCCATATAATGTAATTAAATGTTTCCGTGTATTTCTTTGCCATAAATCCAATGGAGAGAGACATTTGAACATACTGTATAGTAATATATTATCAGTATAACAGTACATAAATACTGTGTACGTCAAGTCCTGTGTATCACTTTTCTCAGTGCATAAAAAGAATTTTAAATTTCTACCACGTGATGTTTTGATGTAGAAGTTAGTATATCTAGCTAACAAATGGAGGGTCTCATTTTTGATACCCGGCAAAAGAATGGGTGATTTGTTTCGGGTTTGAGACTTATAGAAAGTTTACTAATATACGACATTATTTTGGATGTCAGAGTAGAGACAATAACAACTAATTAATAGTTTTAAGAAATATTTTTTTATCTCGAATAAGCTTCATTTTATGTAATGAAAATTACCTGAGCGATAATAACACAATATGGCGCCAGGAAGAAAGATAAAAAAGGGGAAAAAGTCAAATTCCCCAAAAATATCAGAATCATTTTTGATGCAATGCCACTTTCTCTTCATTTAAAACAATTATTTAGTTACATGTTAAATTCAGGAATTTTTAGTTTCAAATCCTACGGACGTTTCCATAATGCTATCCGCAAATGAGGCAATTACTCTTCCGAGGCTATAAAAATCAATGAATTAAGTTGCGTAGTGTTCATTAATCATTTTGACGAGTTTCTAAATTTTTAGTTTACCTTACTCTACTGACAGTGTTTGATCATTAATATTCTACGCATAGCAAATTTGGGCACAACGAGAAGAAGCCGAAAGTTTTGTACGTGGTTGAAATGCTTTAAATTATAATTAAAGCAAGCTGTTTAATCGCTCCTGAGAGAGCTAATTATAAGCAAATTAACTATAAGAATTCTAAATATAAATTAATTCTTCCATTCCGAAAACTAAATCTCAGTCAGAGAAAATATTCTTTGACCTCATACAGTGGCTCTCCACCGTTTCTTTGCATACCCTTGTTAGGACTTTTTAATTATAGACTAATCCTAATCTGCCCTTTTGTGAAGCTATGAAACCCCAACTACCTCTATTATTTTCGCAATATATCCTATGATTGTGTTATTTTAATACAGTTCTGTGCGAATATCTACTTTTTAACCACTTATCGAATTTTATAGAAGAGCATTTTATATTTAACAACTGTAAAAAAACAAAAGCTTATTTGAAACAAAACTCTAACTCAGTTAAATGTCACAGTTGCAAAGAAAACAAATATATAACTGATTTGATGATTCACTGAATGATGAAAATTTGGTTGGCTGATACTTGTTCAATTCATTACACAGTTATACAAACGTGAAACGAATGTTTACATAGTATGCGGTAGGAATCGAGCAATATGGTAGACGTAATCAAGGCTAATTATTACTAACTACTTTGTGTTCAGTCACCTTTCAATCAGGAAAAGTCGCAGAAGTCTGTAAGGATCTTAAGTTTAGCTAATGTTTATTTTATTTTAAAACTTTACTATCATCTCTTATTTTCCACTTCCGACCAGAATTAAAGGGTGATTATGTTTATGCAAATTGTGCTTGCTAAGGCTTAAGTATTTAAATTGTGGCTTTTTGCCAAGAGTAGAGTAGAAGGAAGGAGAAAGAGCTCTTTTGCTACGAGGCTTCACGCGAGCTTGCCATCAGTTAATGTCCGCCTTTAAGGCCAGAGGAGTAAATACTCTAGAAAGTTAAAGACATATTGTAGTTTTCCGCAGTTTGCGTACTACAGACGTAGTAATTTAAAAGGCCAGTTTTAGTGCTAGTCATCTGTGTAAAATATTAAAAGTTAGCTCTCATTTAAATTTTAGTTAGTTAGTAGGCTTATATTCTTTTACGTTCAGACCACAAGTGATTGGTCTTTGTATCCCGAAGTGCGGGAACGGCTGTACAATCGATAAGCAAATAAAGTGTAATTTGAACCCTTCTTATTTTTGTTGTATCTACTCACTCATGAACATAGCTTTTAGTAAGTTTCCTGTTTATACTCAGGACTCTAGTTATGTTTGCAAAATCACCTAGAAGAAACAGTAGTCCTGATAAGTCTACTTACTTGCTTCGCTTTTATTCAATGATAAATTTAAACGTTCTAAATATTTTCCATTGCCAGCATTTGTTAAAACACTTTGCCACCTTTTGTCAATATTGACTGTTTATTTTTTCGTATGCCCCTGCCCAACCCATCATAAACCCAAAGGTTACGTGTGCCACAGTTTGGACACCACTGGCGCTTTAAACGTACCCATAATGTCTCGCAAGTTCGTCTATAATAAATTATTGTTATACAACTAATTGCTATCAAAAATGCATTAAATGTAACTAGATTTTAAAGATAAAACTTAAAATTTTATAATTTACTATGTTGCGAGATGGAAATCTTTAACGGCAAAATATTTGCTTCGTAAATCACATAATTACTAGTAGGATATTTTGAATTAACCCTACACTGCATGAATTTTTATTTTGGCACTAAAAATATATGGCGATAAAAAGGCTTGCCAGAGACCGAGGAAAAGGCTTAAAATATAGTTCTTGTTTTACTGTTAAAATAAACTCTTTTTTTGTTTGTTGTTATTTGGCCAACAATATACATTCAATTTTAACTCATCTATCATTATTACCACATGTAAACTATACATGCATATTAACATTTATAGTCTAATAACAGGAGCAGTACATCATTAGGTAGACCCTGTCTTCCAAGCAAAATTTACTCCCCATACTCCATCACCTGATACATTTCGTACTCTCTTGGATGCCTTACTTTGCACGAATGTTCCTGGAACACCATCAAAAGCAGTTTCATTTCAGGTTTATGTTCTTGACATTCTGTCTACATTTTCTAATAGTCCAACAAAGCCAGGTTCACTTAAAAACCCTCTTCAAGTAACAGAATCCATTTCAGAAGCAATAAGATTTATTGCGGCAACACTTGTTTTTGTGAAACCTCTGCCATAAAGTTTATCATCGCCTTCAATTTCCCTTTCATTGTCACTCGGCATGAAATTAAACTTCCAGTTAACCGAGGGTAGATTAAAGGATGTAATTAAACTTCTAATTAACCGAAGATGGATTAACTAGTATAATTAAACTTCCAATTAACGAAGGATGGATCAACCGGTGTACAAATTGATAACTAAAAATGTTTTAGCTTAAAATATTCTAAAGTATATTAAGCTTGTTTATTGCGGAAAGATGGAAAATTTACTGTTGAAAATTACATGAATAAGGGATATTTTTATGAGAAATACAAAAACGAGGAGAAAATGTGGTGAGAAGGAGCAGTAACAGCAGATGTCACGGTATTTAAGAATTTTTTTTCCCCAGAAATACGCAATTTATTTGTACCTGTGCATGAGCTGGTATGCATAAACATTATTAAATCATCTGCTAAAACATAAATTGTTAAATCATAAAAGAAAATGAAGTGTATAAAAGTAATTAAGTGAAACTTTCGTTTCTCGTTAAATTTTACTGAAATACAATAATAATGAACTTATTCTCCGAATTAAACTACTTATGAACGGTGATTAAATTATAAATTTCTATTTCATCTGGGAGCTTGTGTTGATGTCCTGCAGAGTCTACTAAAATTGGAGGCCAGTTATTGCTTAGTCTGAAACAAATCGCAAAGTCTAAAGATGATTAAAGTGTAAGGTTTATTATAAGTTTTCTAACAGTTAACTTATGTTTTGTATGTTTACTATCTTACTCTAATTTCAGCTTACAATTTTCTGCCAGAATGTGAATTCAGAAACGCAGAGAATGCAAATGAGAATGAGTACTATTTACACTCATGTCCATAAATTAAGGATAATTCGGAATCACGCGGAAATCGAACTCTAAAATAACTATATCACCTGTAAAATCACTACACACATCTTCAAGAATAATATGCAAATTTCGGGAAGTAACCAGATGACACCGATGGTACGTCACAATGACGAGAGTGTAAGAGAGTGATATATAAGGAATACAGGCAAAGAAGTAAAATTGTTCGCAGGCGCTTTATAAGCATTTCAGTACAATAACCGAATAGTTATGACACAAAGGACGCATTTGGATGATTTTTTACGTGGTAGAATTATCGGTCGTCTGGAATGTGGGCGTACCCAACTGGAAGTATCAGACGAACTTGGAATTGCCCAGAGTGTCATCTCCAGGCTTTGGCAACGATTCCAAGATGATGGTAATGTGAGTAGACGTTACAGCACAGGTCGCCCCAGAGTTACAACGCCGAATGAGGACCGGTATTTGGCAGTTACTGCCAAAAGAAACAGGCGGAGCACAGCCTCAGACCTGTCTCGTCAACTCTCTTCAGCCACTGGTACGACAATTTCAAGGCAGATCGTGTACAGACGCTTAGGGCAGATTGGTCTATATGCTCGTAGACCTGTCAGATGCGTTCCACTTACTGCAACTCAATGTCGCCTGCGGTTAGCCTGGAGTAGAGAGCATGCATTGTGGACACCGCAACAGTGGGCTTGTGAGATGTTTTCTGACGAGTCCAGGTTTAGCTTGCAGTCTGTACCCGTTACCACCAAGAAAACATCACTCAACGACACCGTTATGGTGGTGCAGGAGTGCTCGTTTGGGGTGGAATTATTCTGGGTTCCAGAACTGACCTGCATGTTCAAATTGGAACCATGACAAGCCAAATCTGTCGGGACGTCATTCTGGTCATTCTGGAACAACATGTACGTTTGCTTCGGGGCGCCATGGGCGCATAATTTGTGTTTATGGATGACAACGCCCGTCCTCACCGTGCAAACATCGTAAGCGAATGCCTTCAATCGGAGGATATCACCCGTATGGACTGGCCAGCATTCTCACCGGACTTGAATCCAGTGTGGGATATGCTTGGCCGACGAGTTGCAGTCGGTCAACCTCCTCCTACATGTCTACCGGAACTTCGGAGAGCATTGCTTTTTGAGTGGTGTAATATGCCCCAAGATCAGATCGATAATTTGATACTCAGCATGCCTAGGCGTTGTACAGACTGTATTGCATCGGCTGGGAGACATACAATGTATTAACAATTATACCAACCATAGAATATTGGTTTTTTGTAAATAGGTTTTTTTTTGTAATTTGCTCCAGGGAGAAAAAATCGCTAATTTTTTTAATAATATCAAACATATAGCCTCTTTTTTTTGCTCTTTACCTTTTATTTAATAGATAAGCCTTACAAATAAGTCAAATTTGTGTTGCTTTTAACTCTTGTTTTGCCTGATTTTGCATTATCCTTAATTTATGGACATGTGTGTAAGTCGTGACGTAACCGACTTCGAGCTAGTTTAGTTCAAATTATTAGTTTTAAGTTCAAGCCCGAGTGCTGCTTTATGTAAAGTTCCAAGTCGGAACTGAATTGTAAATATACTGAGTAATAAAGGGTTTTAAACTCTCCTTAATTCTCACGTACTCTGTTCACACACTTAGGTGATTATTCGCTTGTAAAGTGTTCTTGGGGTTCGGAGTTAGAATTATAGATTTAAAGAGTTGAACCCTACGAAAGTAACCTTTTTATTTAAGCTTAAATGAACACAAAAGCACAGCTTGTATGACGAAGAACCTACGCTATCTGCGGTAATTTAAATTAACATAAGATAAACAATTCAAATATAGTAACGCAGTCGGAGACTACACATAAAATAGACTACCGCCCAAAGGTAGTTAACGTTGCGTATTTAAACGTGGAATAGCAAGGTACTAAAGCAGGAAATCAAACTTAGGCAGAGCTGGCGGTAATATGTAACAACAAGAGGAGGTTGCCAGAAACTCTAACTCTAAACATTCAAACTCTAAAATAGACAAGTAACTAATTTGCATTTTGGTGAAGACAACGGAAGCAAGTTAAGAGTAAAGGTTCAGATCATAATAACCAGTTAAATAGCATAAAAATTTATAAGGCGTATAAGGTATTTTTATCCTGCTTTCTTAGCATTTCTTCCTGATGTAGTGGTTAACTCACTCGGTGTATATTCGAAAGGTCCGTGTTTCGAGACTCGGTGAGGGCATTGCTTATTTTTCATCTCCCCTGCTTCTAAATAACCAAATGTCTCTACAAGCGTTTATAGTATTTTCTGTTAATTTTATTATAGATTATTCCGTTTTCCTGTGTTCATGTAACTGCTGTTGAATTCAACATGATTTGAGTAACTTTGGATGTCTGTTCCTGTATTACTGCATTTAATAGGAAGTCTAATAATCTGTTATTACTAGTGGGCCACTAGTGGCCAAGTTCGTTAAAAATTTGTAGTTCGACTTAGTTTGGATCCGATCTCAGATGATCGAGCTGGCAGCATGTTTGATTTTCGTGGTTTTTCCTTTGTGAAACGGGAGAACGAGCCAGAAATTCTTCGCTCAGAAATTCCTCCATGAAGAAATCCCTCCTTTTGTGCAAATATACGTCATGGCTTTTCCATGTTAAGATAACCTAACATGACCTTTAATTATAGCTATCGTGAACATTTTTCTTTTAGTTTGCTTGTATTAGAGTTTTAATTTACGTTTACGATATGCGAAAGCCACTTTTATATTGTTCCGAAAACAGCAAACTTGATATTTTTTAGACAAGGTCAAGTTAATTCGCCCTCCCGGTTAATTCGGAATTTAGTGTACTTGGCGTACTTGTAAAAAAATAAGGACAACAAAGCGCAGCACCTTCAGCCTTCCTCATTCTAGAACGGCTGAATCAAAACGAAATCCAATCATGGTGAAACTACAATATTTTCCTTTCTTACTGTTCCTTATCATTTTGATACGGATATAAGATATATGATAGAAACTGAGCACGAGCTAAAGAAAGAAACTGAACCCTAGACAAATAAAACGTAGTACCCATTTCTTTGGAACTACAGAATGAAAACCATTTCTCATCGATGTGATGATCTTTGACTTGCAATTACACGAACCACTGAAAAAGTACCCAATGAACTAGCAATGACAATGAAAGATCATTTACCTTGCAATGATGGAGAGGCCAGACGAGATGGAAGGAGAAAATGGATTTCCCCAAGACTTCTCACATCGAATATCTATCCTCATTTATCCACATCCTTCTGTCTCTCCCCTTTCGTGGACGCCATAAAATAACCAGATAACTTTTTTTATCATTAGCAGCCGCTTCAAAATTTTCCCGTTTTAAAGATATACATTTAATTCTCTTATAAAAAATTTTGAAACCGAATGGATTTTTGCATATGAAAATAAATGGAATGACGTTTAGATTATAGAAGATATATAAGTTGTTGTATTATGTTTTTATATAGTCTTTTTACCTCCCGGCAACCTGTGTGCATTGGAAATGTTTTCCGTCCAAAAACTGTACAGGGAGTTTTCAGGGAATAGGGAGGAATTAGGATTCCACAAACACGTTTTTACTATTTTTACAATTTGTGTTTGTATGTATGTGACGGTGTTTGTTTCGTCTACGATAACTCTTATGTGAAAATTCCATAATTTTCCGTATTTAAGCTATCTATATTTATATTAACTGAAGCTGAACCCTAGACAAATAAAACGTACAGTTGATTAGATCAGAGGTAAAACTGGGCAAACAGAAGTGATATACAACATTGGATGATACGTTTCAAGGATGTTCCCCGAAATGTACAGCAAAATTTATTAACAGTAAATATATAATAATAACTGAGTAACTGAAGAAATATTATTACACCTTACCATCTTGCCTGCCACTTACTATCGAAGCACAGACAGAGCCCTCTAGCCGAAAGGAGCGGGAATTATGTAACATGGTACCTTATATGGTCCATAATAGCCTTTAATGGAAAACAGAGAGTGGTACTTTACTTGGAACCCACAGTAGGTTTTTGTGAAAAGCCATATTAAAATATAAACTAAAACTTTTCAGTTTTAGTATTA
This sequence comes from Stegodyphus mimosarum, assembly GCA_000611955.2. NCBI lineage: Eukaryota > Metazoa > Arthropoda > Arachnida > Araneae > Eresidae > Stegodyphus > Stegodyphus mimosarum. The sequence continues at coordinate 460,369 of KK114752.1, forward strand.
AGACTTTTACAGCTATGGGGACAGTATAGATTTCGGCTAAAATTGATAAACCGGAAGTGGTACTTTACTTGAAATTCAGAAGAGACTTTAAAGAAATATATTACGAGAAAATCCAAAATTTCTCAAATTTTGTTCTTAAAACAGGCATGTGATTAAAAACAACATATTGCATTTATAAGCATTAAATATGCTGCAGGAATTATGCTAAATGCAATGAGACAATAAACTTCTTGTGAAGACATTCTCTGGTTATGAAGCAGTTAATTATATTAGGGTCAGTCTTTACTTCTGTGCTCTTTTCAGTTTTGCATTTGAATCGCTTTTCAAATGAAAAGGATGGCGCCATTAAATATTATAGCTGCATATTATTTTTAAAGAAATAATATAGCAGATATAAAAAATATAGCTAATACAAAAATATATGGCAACAATTAAAAATCTATTGGGAATTCTAGAGATATATTCATTTTAAAGATTTTGTGATTGTGTTGTTGAGTTTTATGTGGCGGAAGCTCGAAGAAAGTGATGGTTAATAAGTAAAGATGAAATAAAAAATATAAAAGTTGATTATATTGGTTAAGAAAACTGAACAGTGATATTATAAACTGAGAAAAGTCTGAAAAGAACATGTATGGCAATACTTAATATTCTATCAAGGATTCTAACGATACGCTGCTTTTAAAAATTTTGTGATTCTGAATTCATTTGATTTGTAAATGCGAACACTACATAACCAGAGGATATACTATGATGAATCCTATATTTTTAAATCAAAGCATGAAAAAGGATATCCACGTGAACATGTATAGTTGTTATTGTTCATTGTACAAAAGACTAGAATAATAAAAAGTGAGCAGTGTTTATAATGAACACTGAACCATAAAGTCTATAAACAAATTAGATTTTATGTCCAAATGATCAAACAGAAGTGTTAGTTTATACTTAAAGCTCGTTGCAATATTCTGTGTTTTAACATGGAATAGGCTATAGGTCTTGAGTTGCCCATATCAGATATTTCCCTTGTTAATACCAGCATGTCAAATGATGTCATAGACATTTCTTAACGGTTGACAAATTTCAAGTTCCTGAGTGTAACGGTAACCTTTTAGTTTGATTTAAATTTGATTTTGGTGCAATTAATAAATGTATAGTTAGGTACTAATTCTTTAATTTAATTATTTCCCTATTGTTTGAAAATTATTAACCATTCACAAGACTTGTCATATGATTTTTGTTTGATTGCTTACTGGGCAGATAATTGTTTTTTCTGTCAATGCGAAATGTTTTGCCTTTTTTGCAAAACGGTTATATGATACGATTACGCTTTCCAATTGGTTGAGAGTTTCAAAGCATATTATTTTCTTAACTATTGTGTGCAATTCGTTTCATTTAATTTAGAAATAGAATTTCAATTTAAACTACAATTTGTACAAGTTATCTTATGCGTGAAAAATAATTGTATTTTAGTTGTAGATTATTACCGACTGTAAATCTTTTAGCACATTTTATTTAATTTTTGTACTCCAATCAAGGCAATAGCTTCATCAAAATTTACCTCTAATTACAACGTGACCTTTATGTCATCTCTATTACTGAATAAGTAACCGCCCATTTTTAAGCTATATGCTTGAAAAAGTATTTAATAAAAACGATGGGCAGGGCAAACCTTCTTAGGAGAAAACAAAAAGGAATTTTCGCTGCAATCAATTACGTATATCGAAGGAGAATTATTTGCATAATAGTATGATGCAAGTTTGAATTTTATGTGATCAGTAGCGTTGACTTTGAAAAATGTCAAGCTAGTACCTCGTTAGAGGCGTTCTTTAGTATTACTTAAAGATAGAAAGAAACTGATACCAGATTGGCATCAGTGTTTAGCATTGAACACTTGTTATACGATTTAAAACATTTCCACATTCATATTCCAGAAATTCTATTTTTAGGAATTTTCCAGCATCAAAAGAACATATTAAACATCGAAATCTCTCCTCGGCCTCTGCACTAAAAGCCGGTTGCAGATTGGAGAAGCGATATATCACAACTAGACTACCACACGGAAGAGAAAATTTATATCCATTCTAAGACACTTCAGTTGGAATAAAACTAATTTCCTCTAACCGACCTCTCCTTGCTTCCTAGAGGTGAGCATTCAACCGACAATTAGCACTATTTAGTAGAACTTCACGTTGCTACTAAACAATTAAGGGAATTGAAGTTAAAGCACTCTTGAGAAACTAACTAGATGAACAAACACTGGTTGAGAGGAAATGAAAAAAAGTCGATTAACTTCCGCGAACCACGTGATCTGGTTAAACTGCTTACGACTCCCCTACGTGATTTAATTACTACTATTTTTTCTCCTTAAAGGCATAAGTTGTTTTAAAGTGTTGAGAAGAGTAGTCCAAAGACTAAGTTCTTAGGTTTTTTTAAGTAACAAATACTTTAAATAAAAATGAGCTGAGTTAAGGAGAAATTTGAAAGCGAAGCCCATTGTTTTAGAATCAAGAAGCGAAAAGAATAAAGCAGCTTTAAAAGAAATGTCATAGCTATTAATGCAATATCAAATGGAAAAGAGGAAACTGCTACGTTTCTTAAAGTGTTAAATTAGAGAGGATTTCTTTATTAGCGGCCTTTCTGTTCGGCTTCTTACACTAAGATGAAATAAGGTTATTAAGCTTATGGCCAATTTTCTGTAAAAATATTTATGAATTATAAAAAAGAATAAATTGAGAGGAACATAGCTCTCGCTTTTTATAAAACAGCGAATAGACACATAATGAGATCTTAGGAGTAAAGAAGAGTAATAGTATTATTAACAGTAGTATTAGTCGTAACTACTATTAGTACTACTAGCAATGGTAGTAGCCAGCTCTAATAGCAACTAGTAGAAGTAACATTAAACATATAGCTTTAAGTACCCTACTGATATTAGAAATAGTAACTATTACTACTGTTTCTAGAAGTACAACTGGCAGTATTAGTAATTATTACTAAAAGGAATAGCAATAGCTACTAATACTATCGGTAGTAGACTAAGGAGTCAGTATTATTAATATTAAATATTAGTATTTTTAGTCGTAGATATAGCAGTACTAGTAAATAAATACTAGCAGTAGTAGTGAATACTACTATTAGTTATAACTACTGCAATTACTAGTTCTAACAGTAATTAGCATCAGTAGTAGTTCTAAGTACTAGATTTACTAGCTGTAAGTTTGTTGAAGTACTAGTTACTAGTAGTAGCAATACTAGCTAGTAGTAATTACTACTTTAAGTATAGTAGTAGCTACTAGTTACTACTAGTGGTAGTTTTAATTAATAAATACTATTAATTAAAATTAATTAAAAATTTTAGTAGTAACAGTATTGATTAATAGCATTGGTAGTTGTAGTAGTAACTACTATTAGTCGTTGTAGTAGAGTAGTACTGCAAGTAGTAGTAACAGTTATTGCTACTAATAACTACTAGTAGGAGATTTAATTATTCAACACTATTTTTATTAGTAACAGTAATGATTAATTGGTGGTTGTAGTAGTAACTACTATTAGTGGTTGTAGTAGAGTAGTACTGCAAGTATTAGTAACAGATATTGCTACTAATAACTACTAGTAGGAGACTTATTTATTCAATACTATTACTAAAAATTATTAGTATTAACAGTAGTTAGTACAAGTAATAGTAATTGTAGCAGGAACTACTACTAGTAATAAACACTAGTACTACTAATAGTGCAAGATGTTACAACTAGTACTATAGTAGTATTGTACTAGTAATACAGTACTTGCAACTACTACTGTTTAATTAGTAAATTCTGTAGTAGTAGTGATTAATAATAGTTATTCAACAGAAATAAAAGTAGTAAGTTTTTATAAGAGTAGTAAGTGCTGCAGTTAGTAGTTATTGTTTATACTACTAGTATATACAATCGTACTTATACTAATAGTAGTAATTGTAACTAGTTATAATTCTGTTAGTAAATACGAGTACTAGTACTACTATTAGTTGTAGTAGTAACAGTAACAGCCACTAGTACTAGTAGCTGTAGTTAAATACGACTTCTAGTAGTAGTAACTGTAACTTCTAATTGTTGCATTTGTTACTACTTACTAAAATGAGTTGTAGTTACAGTTGCTCCTAGTAGTTACTATTCCTTCTGTTAATTAGTAGTTACTAGCAGTGGTACTGCTACTAGAGTTAATAATATTGATGACTAGCACTATTAACTGCTAGAAGTAGTAATATAAATAATTCTTATCCTTGTAAGACCATATACGATGACAGAGTGTTTGTTCTTTATTTTTCTCCTTTTTCGAGTTTTCCATATATTACTGTCTAGAAATGTCAAATTTCTTCAATTTATTTGCTCATCTGGATCATAATCATCACTCGGCCGATGGGTCCACCAGCGGACGAACAGTAAAATCGTTGAACACTGGTGGTTACGACTTGGGTTCAATTCCAGGCAAACGGGCTTTAGTTGCATGTGTATTTTCATAGTTTCCCTCATGTGTAACGTGTATAAGAGCCAATTTCTCGTAGAATATCCCCCACGAAGGCATCCCTCCCTTTAGGCAGATAGCCCTCGTTTGCTTTGCGATAATCTACTAAACCGAACCAACTCATCTGGGGGTGATTTATTAAATTTGGCATATTAATTAAACAGCACTTCTTTCGGGAGAGCAGCTGGTCTGATTTTCCTCTTTTCGTCTTATTTTAAAAGAAGTCATAAAACAAAGCAGAACTAAAATTCATGTCGATTTTACTGTGTTTAAGATGCGTTAAATAATAAATATTTAATTAACTCATTACTTTTATAATTATTAAAATTACTGTGCTTATCCAGCTAATTCGTATTTTGCAGAAGATTTGTTCTGTCGAAGGCAATCAGAAAGTTACTCAGCGTGCATAACGTGCTTATTAAATATGCTTTATCTAAAGTAGTGGTTTCAAACTGGCGGCCTGTGAGCCACATCAATCCCGAAAGCAATTCTGTGGCCGGCGGAAACATTTCATTTATGTATTTGATGCAAATACGGTGTTGAAATATTTCAAGATTTTAGTTATTTGAAGTTTATGTTAGTTTCCTTTCCATTAAAAACGAGCATGAATAAAATACCAGCAAACTTACAAATGCAAATAATTAATCTGAAGTGTGATATAAATCTTATTCAAAGATTTGGTGATGCAAATTTAATTAAATTTTATTGGAACTCGTCAAAAAATAACCAAACTCAGTTACGAAATTTTGCATTAAGAATAATGAGTTTGTTTGGAAATTCATTTATAAGGAAACAGCTTTTATTCACTGTTAAAAATTAATGATAAAAAATCTCGATTGACCGATGAGCATCTACAACCGCTAGTAAATATAATTTCTTTCCTAGACTACATTTTTTTTGTTTCAAAGTATCAGGCTATAGTAAAAAATAAAAAGTTTATAAACAGTGTTTATATATAAATATATAGTCAAAGATTATGATCATCTCCACATTTTTCAATGAAATCTTCTGGACGGTGTGGAAGGCACGTGATTAAGTGGAATGATATTTAACTGCTGCTGGGAGAGACCCTCTTCTGTGCCAGAACTGTCAGTATCCTGATCCAGTGAAATTTTGTTTTATGTCTAATAACATAATAAAGCTGAACAAGCAAAATTATTTCTAATGACATAAAAGAAATTCCATAGGATCAGGATACTGACAGTTCTGGCACAGAAGCGGATTATAAATCTACAGGCGACCGTAGCGTCAGAAAACGAAAAAGGGATCATCCTCTCTTTCTGTCGGATCGCAACCTAAATCATCTGATGTACTTTGTTTGTAACTACAATAACGTATGATGCACAAACTCTCTAAGCTGATTTTACAGAAGAAAGACCTAAAAAAGCAGAAACATACCAGAATTTTACATCAGTGGTCAAAATTTCAGCCGGGTACAGCTAACAATTTTATTTTCTGATCACAATATGTCAGGTACTACAGCCTATACAGGATATGCTCTAAAGAACGGATTAAAAATTAAAGTTGCAGATGCAACGATACACAGAAAAATGACTTGACTACCTGGTAAAAAAGACGTGAAACCTCCTACTATTGTTACAGAAGACGTGAAATATTACTTTTTCGTTATTCCTGAGGATAAAAACCTTAAGTTTGTCATGAGACACCCTACGTTAGATACGGACCAAGAAGAAATTAAGATGGAACTCACTAACAGAAACCATAAAGTCGACATTGTTATACAAATGTCACACCGTTTCAAAGGAGAAACTAAGAGATAAACCTTTTTTCGACACATTACCCCAAAATAAAAAATGTAGAGACATATAAGATGAGAAAAATTACCAGGACTTCATATTAAAGTTGAATCTTACAAAGGGTGCATTAGCCGAATACAGTACTTCCGATGTCAAGGATTTCATCATTCTCAAGTCGCTTTAACAATGAATTTCGCTGCGTAAATTGCGGCTCAAATCACTGTTCTAGAAAATGTAAGAAAGGACAAAAGCGAATCATTCAAGTGTGCAAACTGCGATCTTGACCACACAGCGTCATTTCAAGGTTGTGAAAAATATCCATAACAAATTATAAATGATCAAATCAAAACCTATGCTGATAGGTTTGCCATTAACAAGTCCTTTACGGACGCTCTTAAAACTGTCAACGGAACAACTCCTAATATTGTTACAGAAGACAAAATTATTTTTAACGATCTCGACGCATTAGTGACTTTCTTATAAGCTCCGGCATTCAACTCTTAGCAAAAAATAGAAGATCAAGTGAAAGTCCAAATGTGTCAGTTGCAAATAATTCAAATGAGCAAATTCAGTAATATGTGTAGACCTATCGAATTGCGTTTCTCAAATGTTGCAAGCAGTCGAAATAAAACAGATGAATACCTGAACTTTCTACAAAAATACAATATTGAGGTCATTCTAGTTTCCGAAATTTATGCCACACTAGCTGATAGTTTAAGTATTCCAAATTTTCGCATCTATAGGTATGATGGGCTTACATTCAGAGGTGGAGGCGTGCTTATCTACGTAAAGAATTTTCTTCTTGTCTCATCACTAGTGATGGATATGAAAGTGCAGTTGTTGTTGTGATTCATCGGAATTTCGGTAATCTGCAATTTTTTGTTATTTTCAGTCCGCCAAACAACAGACTTTCTGACAACATGCTCAGAAGTTTACTTCCTGATGGTAAGCAAGGTACCGTTGCCGAGGATTAAACGTTAAGCATATCAACTGAGAATGTCGACACACGAATCCTAATGGACATATTCATAACTTTATAATAAATCGTCCTATTGCTTTACATGCCTCCAAAGAGTTTACCTTCAGGCCTATTACTGCTCAGAAGTCAGACATATTGGACGGTTTTTCAAAAAATACTCCTATTCCGGTTTCTTTTCTTGACATAGACAACCCTCCCATGACAAGGTGTATTGATTGAATAACTTTTCATAATATTATCAAAAAGCATCCTCCAAATTTGTCTTCGCTGTCAAGTACGGAAGACATCTACACAGCTTTTGAAAATCTTACGGAATGCATTATTAAAGCCTACAGAGTTGCTACAGTCACCACTCAACTCACCAGTTATTACACCAGACTTCCTTACAGCACCCGAGACTTCATTAAGGAACGTAAAAGGATGCTTAAGTTATGACACAGAAACTGGGATCCCGCTCTCAAAAGAGAAATTAATAAACACAACAGAAAAATCAAGAAACAAATTTCAGATTATAAAAGAGTATAGAGAAGAAGTGACCTCGAATTTTAACATCAACGAAGGTTCCTTTTAGAAATATCTATAAAATTTAAAAAGAAAATGCATTTGTAATAGACCAACCCATACTGAAAATAAAGTTGCCTACTCACTCAAGGAGAAAGTTGACATTTTCGTTGAGTACTTGGAGACACAATTTACGCCTAACACTGATCCCATTAATCCTATTTTCAAATCCGTTTTGGAGAACTTTGTGTGTTCCTGGTTTAATAAGTCTACCGTTTATAATCTACCAAATCTCATCATTCCTACGGAAGTAACTAATATCGTTCTTGAAGAAACAACTTCAAGATCTGAACTTCAAGAAAGCCCCATGATGTGATGGCGTGGCAAAGCAAAAATGATTAAAAATCTCCCAAGAAACGTAATCTATAAATACATCAGTTTCTTAAATGCATATTTTTTGGATAAATGGAAAAGAGATACTCCAAAGCATAGAAAAGATGCCACAAAACCCGATGATTACAGCTTACCCATAAGCCTTCTATAGCCTAAGAAAATTTATCAAAGACTCATCCTCAATCGACTTAAGCCTTTTTTCTAACTTTTGTCTAACGAGCAGTCTGCTTCCCACAAGAATCCTAGTGCCATTAAACAGTTAGTACGAATCATCGAATATATAGTTGCTACTTTTCACGCCAAGCAAAGGGTAGCGCTACTTATGTTGGACGTAGCGAAAGTCTTCGACCACGTCTGGCATGAGGGGCTCATCATCAAGTTTATTAATATGGGTTTCTAAGAAGAAATGATACAGCTTTGTATGTCCACATTGCCATGCCGTTATCTCATCTTCTCCTTTCTTACATTATTTCATCTTCTACGTTGCACAAGGCAATGAAACTTCTGATACATGTCAAATTCTTCCAAGCATCTCACAAGGTAGCATCTTTGGTCCTGTGCTTTATCTTTGTTAAATTTCGGACTTTTCCCATTCAGGACTGGACAATTGTTTCTTGCTTGCATTTTACGCCGATGATACGGCCATTAATAAAAAGTCCATCAAAGCTATAGAAGCCATCACCAAGCTTCAAGAATACGCCTACTCTGTCGAAGACTGGTGTATGGACCGGCGAGTTAAGATCAACGCCAGTAAATATCACCTACTCAGTAAAACCAGAAAAAGTCCATCAAATTATAAAACTTTATTTAATGAAATTGTTCCTATAATGATCAAAGCAAAATACTTCTGTATCATCATTAACCGAAATCTTGCTTAGACTCCACATATTACTATTGTACTCTCGGAATTATGAATAGATTTTTTCCCGTTATTAGAAAATATTCCAACCTTAGCCTTCGGACAAAGCGCCATATCTATACTGCGTGTATTCGACCTGTTTTGTGTTACGCTGCCTCTGCCTGGAACACTGCTATAAAAATAGAATTCATGAGCTTCAAATTGTTCAAAATAAATTTTTACGCTGAATGGCGGGTGCAGACTTTCTTATTCGCCAAGAACTCTGAGATAGAGATTGAAGGAATTGCTGACTACATAAAAATGACTAATGATAAATTTTTCAACATGCCCATCACAGATGACTTTATCAATTATACGCAAGTCTTCAACTATGAAAATCTTCAAGAAGAGAGAAGTATCAGACCTCTTGCTGCTCATACGTATTATCACAAACTGTGACCAGAACTTCATCACTTAAGTTTATCTCAACGGTAGTTGCAGTAAATTTGCAATTGTATGATTTTCACTTTAAGTAATTGTATTTATAGTATGTTTATTATTGTAATTTTTTTATACTTTTGTAATCATACCAAGATTTTAGTATTTTGATCAATTATATTTGCACTTAGTACTCACGAAATTTATTTCACTCAGTTTGCTTCCCAGATTATTTCTGTTTTTACAGAAAGTCAGATTCTCCTTTTTGCATTTTTTCGACCTCTTGATGACACCCCTTTCTTTTCTTCTCCTTGTCTCTGATTTCTCCTCTCGAGATTTTCCACGCCCAGAACTTTATATTTATTATCTTGTGCCTCAGTGCATTATTTTACGAAGTCGGCAACGTTGCTTTTGTGGAATATTTCAGTCATAAAGCGTATGCCTATGACTGTGTAAGGAATCATTCTTGTACTTACTATAATTAATATGTTTTTCGAAACGATGCTTAAGTAACTAAATTTATCAAACGCTTTAAACTTATCTATTTACCACTGAATGCATATTTATTGCTTCTAGGAACTGCACGCTTCTCTTCCACGACAGCCGGTGACCGATATCGTTATGTTAACTAGATAAGATGCTTATCTACATCAGGACGTTGGCAACCCCTTTTTGGCTGAGGGTCAAAGTCGACTAAAATGTTTGTATTTAGAAGATGTTTCGTGTCAGTGGTATTTTTTTTTAGAACAGTCTGTCTTGGTGAATAATAAGATAAATTTTATTGAGAAAATAATTACAATATGCTTCAAAATTTAAACATAAGAATTAAAATTGTAATCCTAATTATTATAAAAAGAAACACAACGGAATTAACTGTATTCCCCTTCTATATCAGTGGCTTCCCTGATACTGAACTTCTGATGATTTTAGTTTTAAATTTTATACTTTATTTTCGGAACTCAAGTGGGTCATTCAGTAACCCTCGGGTCATAGATTTACCAGGCCTGATCTCTATTCTAGTTTCTATTTTGGGCAGCCTATATGTTGCTATACTGTTTTACTACTATTCCTTTTAATTTATAATACATTTCCTTTATTGGGTATTTACAATATCGTGCATGTGTTTATACTTCAGACAGGCCCTTTTGTTTGTTATAGCTTTCACTTCCCTAACAAACATTCATCTGAATTTCGAATCCTTTGCAAATAAAAATTAAACTGGAAGTGATTTTTTTAGAAAAAGAAATTATGTGGGTGTTCTGGCTGATATTTACTTTCAGGAAGGGATGTGTATAACAATATTAGTCCTGCCTTTTTCGAATAAAGAGAGCAAGTCTATTGGTGTCTTCTTTCTTAGAATTATCCATCCTTTGAAACGATATTGCTAATGATATTCGAATATCAGATGTCGAGAAAGTTTTGAACAAACAAGACAGCTACACGAAGGAAAGCGTACTGTTTAGAAACTCCAATCTAGCTGAAGTTTCACACAAAATAAAAGTTTCTTACAAGTTAACAAGGAGCTGTTCAAAACTTTGAGCAGAACTTTTCAATTCTTTGAGTATAACTAAGAAATTAGCTGTCGAAGAATGTAATGCTTCATTGATTGCCTAATTTTCCAGAAAAGAAATAAACCTAAATGTTAAACTTTGCTCTTCCGTTTCGAAGCCTGTGTCTCATTTTTGATTTCTCCTCCATCACTCTAAAATAGATTAATTACGAAAGGAAATATACAAATCAGTGCATCTTAAGCATCGTTCCCACTATAGGTTGCGAATTCAGTTCTTCAGATAAATTTTATTTTGTTTCAGAAAAGAACACAAGAAATGAATGAAATTCTAGGGAAAACATATTAATTAACCATAGGAATAAGTTTTAATAATAATGGTGGTGTTCCCATTGAAATGTACATATAATAAATTAGTTATTAAATTCCGCATCTGTAAATAAAATAAATAATTTAATGTATTTAATCCTATGTGAGTCCTATATGTGTGAGTAACAGGAGGCTTTGACCACCCAGATCTGTACTGTACAACTGCAACCTCTCAAATAGCTCATCAGCCTGCTCCTGAGAAAATCAAGTTATATTACATATATTTCATATCCTCTGAACTATTGTTCTTTCTTCTCACAATATCCATTAGCGGCAGAACTGTAAAGTCACTGAACTCTGGTAGTTTAACCGAGTTTGATTGCAGACGAATGAGTTGACTACATAGACGTTTTCACGATTTTCCCCATGAGTAAACTGGATGCAATTCAGTTTCCCTTAGAAAGTTTTCTACGAAGACATTCTTCCCATCACTCAGATAGCCGTTGCTTGCTTTGCTGTAATCAAGTAAACCAAAGCTTCTTCCCGCAAAGCACATCTTCAGGATTTCATTAGTGAAAATATTCTATTCCTTATATCATCTTTCAACAAGTACAAGTTCCCCTAGTATGATGGTGCTAGCTTTGACAATAGCTGGTCTTGTTAACACAAGTGCAAGGCCTTTGTTCACACCAACTGTTATATCAAAGTGGGATTCAAAGTTTCTTCTTCTGGTCTAACCTTCAGCTCAATAAAATGAGTTACTGTCCTCGTTATATTGCAGCATGTAGGTCAAGTTAATACCAGTTTATTTTACTTCTACAAATGGCCAACTGTTTTGTCCAAAAACGTATTGACATTTGTATTAAGTCATAAATTTAAATCAACGTTAATAATATCAAACCATTTTAGAAATATAACATATTTATGCGCGTTTTCATTTGGTACATAGACCTTTACATGCACACTGATCAATAGCCTTTTATGAGTACTAACTGTAATAATAAGGCTTTATAATAGCTTTGATTAATAATAAGTATTCTCATTTTTAAAACAAAATGATTACCCATCACTTATGCTCCAGGAAATTAGAGACTGGCTCATGTCTTTGAACCGCAAATTCTACTAATTAATTTTGGCGAAAATTACTTAAATACTTAGATGTCTTCCTCATTTGTCAAACCATTCAGACCATTAGACCTCATCTTCTTTCCAATAATTCTCACCTAGCGTCAGTCAGTGGCGTGAAACTGGGTGAGGCTGGATCGTGTCACAACTTAATGAAGCGAAACTTATTAGTCTAAGCATCGATTCGCCCCAACGCTCATTATCGCAATCATTAGAAACTACTTTCAGACCGCCACCATTCTTTTTGATTTTATAATTTTTCACGGCATTAAGCAGAGTCACGGAAAGGAGTTGGAAAATTGTTTCTAATGAAATTTGTCATTGGCTTATTGAAATTTTCTAGTAGGCAAAGAAACTTTTAAATTCTCAGAGTACTTATTCCACTCTGAACAAGTATTTTGCTTTTCGAAACAACAGTTTGTTGTTACATAAAAGTTAAATTTTACATCGCAGCTTTAGTTTCCTCTCATGGAAAACTAAAGGGGTATTTCATATTTTAACAAAATCGGTCAGTATACAGATAAAAATTACCACAAGTCTAGATAAATATTCTTCTTTATTTCCAATTTAAAAAAAATGTTTAAGGAATCATCAGTTTTCATATTTTTAACGCCCTTAGCGAAATGTTTCGAAATTGGATAATAATTATATTAGGTTTCGTTAAGCTACCATGCCATTTATCACTCACACGGTCTGAGGACCATTGCCCTTACACGAGTGATCTCTTTATCTTATCTTCCAGACTTCCAGGCTATTCCAGTGGAAAAGTGGTTAAGACAAGTGAATGCTGAGAGTTCGACAGGTGCTCTATCTCAGGCGAGTCTACATGATTGCTTTTCGTGGATTTCTCCATGTGTTATGTCAACGAGGGTTATTTTTCCTTAGAACGTTCTCCGTGAAGGCATCCGTCACTTTAAGCAGATAACCCTCGTATTCTTTGCCATATTAAAAAAACCTAGCTATTGAAACGGCTTGGAAAAAGCCAATGTTCAGAAGTTCACAGTCTACACGATTTACAATCTTTAATTTGCATTCCACGTTACAGTTGTATTGCTACATATTGATAGGTTAAAGTGTAATAAACGTTTTCATAAGTGTGTATTTAATTGATGTAATTTAATTTATAACATATCATATCAATAAATATGAAAATTTGCAGCGTTATCGTAATTAATCAAAGTTTTTCCTACAACATGTATTACGTATTTTGATAATAAAATTCCTTCGATTCTTCTTTAGAAACACAGTAAAAACCTCCCGAAAAGGCCAACTCACGATTCCAGACAACTCCGGAATTTTGTAGAAGTGGCAGTCTTGTAAGGCATTCCTTCCATCTTTGCTTTTTTAGCGTCGCGCTTAGCTAAAGTTGATTTATCGCACCAAATATATTTCAGGCTAGTTTTCACAAATATAAAATAAATATTCCTTTGAAGTATAACTATTTTATACAGGCGCAACTCTTGGAACAATAAAGCAAAGTGAGGAATTTGAAATTAAACATTTCTTAACAATATTTTGATACTTGTCAATGACACACACAATCTCCATTAATTTTAATACACCATTAAATATTTTTTTTAGTGTTCGCATGTTATATTTATCGTAACCACAACTTTTAGGATTTGTAATCTTATTACTTTTGAGCTTAGGTCTCAGGAAAACAATAAGAAAGCTATCTGTTTTGCATTGTAATATATTCACACGCTAATCCGAGACATACATATGAATTTATTTTCTTGTATTTGTAGAAAACGTATTTCCTTCACTGCAAATCCGAGTTTACATTGTATCAAGTGTCTTTTTTAGTGGTAAAAACATTTATATTTGTTTCTACAAAGATGACAAAGCACATGAGTGAGATCTACTAATGCAAAATGCCTTCATGGAGGATTTTTTTAAATGACATCCGATCACATTTACGTAAAATACAACGGAGTGTTTTCTCGAGCAGTTTCTTCTTAGAGTTAACCTGAACAAATAACTTTTTATCCGAAACTTGGGGGAGGGTTAAATGCGTTCGATTATGTATTCCGTACAGGTCAATAAATTAGGGAATTAGAAGAAAGTTCTGCTTCTGAAGGATTCTGTGCATTATTACCAATGTGAACGGTAACAGATCTCTATTTGGTGTTAAAATCAAGTTACTAATTCAAGACAGTAATCCTAACTTTGTAAACTGCAGGCAGGAAGGTTCCCGGTAAAATATCTTTGAGCAATGAATTGATGACAGCTTTATCAAGGACGATTGTAGGTTTAAAAGTAAGGATAGAAAAATCTGCACAACCAGCTGAAAACACATGTGGATTAGTACCCGGGTTTATACCCTATGCATGGTCAGCAGTCGGCTAATGGCAGACATAAGTGAGGTATGACAATAAATTTGTCTGAATGACGTCACAGGACTCGCAAGCGTGGCATGAATAGTGAAGTGTGCAAAAGATACTCCATAATGCATTTAAGCATTTCTGAGCATGGCATACTAATAAGCATTACGAACTTTTGTTAGTAACACTCCAGTAAATAAAACAACAGCAGTGACTGGGTAGATGGAGCAGCGAACAAATTTAAAGTTCTGTTTCAAGTTTGGTAAACTTGGTAAAAGGTAATCTTGGCATGATGAAACAAGATTATGGAGATGAACTGTCTTTTTAAGAAAGTTTATGCATGGAATATAAGTGTTAAGGATATATGGGATTCCATTGAAGGCTTTGCTCGATGTGGTAAGCCTAGAGCTTCTCGTAGGAAGAGTTCTGGGAAATTTATTTCAGAATTGTGTCATGTTCGTCCAGAAAACACCGAGGCGGGCTCTTGGTACTTTCTTCTAATTCGGGCTTTGCCGTGAAACAGTTTATGGCCTGTAGAACTACAAATCTCTGTCATCCATCGTACTACCTGAGCTTCCTTCAACAGATTTTATTATGTTCTGGAGCCTGAAAAAAAACCCCTAAAATAAAATTGGAATGAATTTTGGATCTTCTAGACATTTAAAGCCATGTAATGAGGGTTCTCTATGTGATACCGAATGAGGACTTTATTCGCAGTTTTCAGAAACTTTGAAATTGCTTTCAAAAGTACATTGTAAACAACGGACATTAATTATTTAAAAAGCTACAATATGGTTTTAATGATTTAAGTAAAAATACTTTGTTTATGAACAATAAACTGAATTTTAGCGTTGTCATGAAAGCGCTCGAGTGTTATTGGACGTCTATATACATCTCAGCTTGTTGATGAGTTTTAAATGTTGATCAAATTTCTGGGACAATAATGTTTCTAAATTAAATGTAGTTTGTTCCGAAATGGAATCTCAACTCAAGATTGTTGATACCAGTGCTTGATTTACGGAAGAGTATTTTGGATCTATGACAACGATTATCCTAAGAAATATTATCAGTATTTACAGACTGCTGATTCAGAACTTGTTTTATATAAAAAAAAGTTTAACTTTGAAAGCAAAAACTTTTATTTTGCAGTGATAACTTCGCGTATCACTTTACCCCTTTATCTTTCATAGTTTCGGGAATTGAATTAATTCTATGACGCAGCAATCACAACGAATGAACTGAAGAAAATATTTCTAACAGAGAACTAAAACTTATCTACTACCTTCTTTTCTCAGAGAATTACATAATATTGTACATAAATTTTATTTTGCTATACAAGCAATGCTTTATGTTATGTTGGGTTTTAAGAGATATAAATTTTTAATGTTACGCATTTTTTCTTTAATGCAAGTTTTATTTTTTTGCTTGTTTACTGAAGCTATATTTTTATGGTGGTAAGTTTTATTGTAAATATTGTGATACTCTATTGAAAAAATTATATTTGGCTCTACTGGAAGGATAATGCATTTTTAAAGTCAAGCACAAATTTTGTGTAATTTTTTCTTAGTTAACTTGCTTTTTTTCATCTTAATTTTCCCCCAAGTATGCTAGAATTTAAAGCGACAGGACTTAACATGTAGAGACATTAGGTTATTTCGAAGCAAGAGATGTGAAAAATGAGCAATGCCCTCGCCGGACCTCTCGAATACGCGCCGAGCATGCTGTCCACTACACCACGAAGGTGCCGAGAAGGAGGGAGAAATACCTTATAAGCATTTCTTCATTACATACCCATATTGTCCATTGGTAACCAAGCCTGTAAAGTTGCTGAATTCTAATAATTAGACCTGTAAAAAATGTAAGCATATGAGCTGGCTGCATGGGCATTTTCTCAGGTTTTCCTTTGTATAATGTTGATTCGACCAGTTTACCTTCGAAAGTTATCTATGAAGGCATCTCTCCCGTTAGGCAGATAGCCCTTGCGTTCTTTGCGATTAAACGAAACAAATTTTCTTACATACTGCTTCAAAAATAAATCTATTGCTGACACATCGTTGAAGAAACATTCAAATTATAATCCTTTAAAAATGCTGTAAGGTTTATCCTAATTTTATAACAGTTATTTTAAGTTTATGCACCTTTACTATACCTTCTAGCTTTCAGCTTAAAATTTCCTACCAGAGTGCATTTTCAGAAACGCGTTTAATGCAAATGAGTAACAGTAGTATTTAAGTCGATGCTTCACTGACTTTGTTAGACAGCCAGAGTTCCCGGGTAGCGCGCGTTTGCCTTTGGCTACGTCTCTCTCTAAGCTATTACTACGCTCGGCCGTACTTTAGGCCCTTGATAACTTCGCCTACTTAATTGAGATTTAGGGGCCAACTACTTAGAATCCTGATAGCTTCGGCTATGTCTTTTAGTTAAGCATTAGTTAGGTTTAAATTCTTATTAATTTGAGTTCAAGCCCAAATGGAGGCTTTGCTGTACGTTCCGAGATAGAAGAAGACTGTGTTCATTTTTATTTTAAGAAATAAAGGGTAGTTAACCCTTCTTGAGTCTTACGTCTACTGTTCCCACACTTAACATTCGCTTAACAGTGTAAGGGGTTTCTCACCTTGCACTTTGAAATAAAAGGGTGGAACCCCATAATGTATTTTGTTTTTAACATCTCTATCTGCAAGCAATTCATTAAATCATTTTGATAGATTTAAAACAGAATGCATATAAAGTGACTGCAAATCAGAATTTATTTTTCCTAAAATTCGAATTCCTGTGAAAATTGTTAGAAACGGTGAACAAAGTAAATGAATAAATAAATTCATAATATAGTTGTAAACTCATGTTGTTGTTTTCACTTAATCAATGTTATTGTTCTTACCTTAACGCACGTTAATGCCACAAGTTCCTTTAATGTTGTTAATTTATCCATCTTATTGTATGTTACTGTAATTCTACTATGAATTCAATGTATGTTTATTTTTTTTTTGCTTAATTAAAACCTGTTTTCGCAATCCATGTTATTGTTTTCACTTCTCTGTCTATGCGGGTATTTTTACATAATGCTAAAAATAAAGTTGAAAAAAATTTTGCTTATCAGCGAGACATAAGATACTTTATTTATCATCTGTATTGCTGTTATTCTTAGTTCATTTGCATAACAGAATGAATCCTTAAAAAGCAATTTTTTTATTATTTCTGACTAGTTTTGTTCCTTATTTTTCATCATTACTGCAAAAAAAAATGTTTTCGTTTCATTCTAAAATACATCGATTTAAAATTTCTATCACCAATTCTTCTGAACACTGCTCTCTGTCACCTGGGCGTAATATAAAATCTAATCATGATGATACTTTGTAATATTAAGTAGACTTCAGTTATGTCCGTATTGCTTTTTACTTCCTTGTACGAAGTAAAAAGGAAGTACTGTAATCGCGAAAAATTGCGGGTATCATATTTCAACGAAAATATCTATTTTGACCGCTATGGAATACAATTGAACGATGTTTTTGAGTAACATCCGTACATACAGACAGAATAAAAGACTCTTTTTCCCACAAAAAAATTATAAAACTGATTTAAAATGGATTTTGAAGAGACTTTTTTTCGTAGCATCTGTACGTACGTATGCATAACTCAAAAACGAGTAGCCTCAGAACGTTGAAATTTTGTTTATAGGACTACTATAACATGTAGATGTTCACCTCCTGTTTCGGTTGCAATCGGCAGCACGAAGCGTAGTATATAAATATATCTATATATGTATCAACTCTATTACTCGGCTCGGTGAGCTCAGTTTTTTTTATTCTTATATGTTGGTAAATTGTGCATTTTTTGCTTTAAAAATGATTCAATTATTCAAGTTCTTATCTTCAGGTTACGGGTTTTATGCCTTTAGTAAATCTGCATGCAAGATTTGTAGAATTATCAGCAATTTAAAAGTTGTTTAAGTGCGGCTTAGAATAATCATTTTTCTTATGGCGGCCATATTTGTTTATATTTTAAACTTAGGAGAATAGTGGCTTTGTTGCCAGTCTAGAGAAACTAAGCTTCGCAACAACAAAGATAACGCCTTCTTTTATTATTGCGAATTAAATCATGCTTAATCCATTCTGGAATTTATTCAAGGAAATAAGTGCTTAAGATTTATTTCACAATTTTTAATATACTTGTTTTGAGTTTTTAATGTATTTTTGCCTTGTCGTGAAGTGAGAACTGAATTAATTGAATGAGAAATACTGAATCGTGTGTGGAAAACTGTTTCTTTGTTTTGTTTGTTTGTTTAATTTCTTTTATACATCGTTTTGGATTTATTATAGTATTTGAATAGAACATGTGGCAACAATTAGATAATTCTTCAGATAATATACGTAATTTTTTTCCATTCTGAATTATAAAATAAATGAGATGCAACACTGTTAATGAATCTAGCAAAAGAGTGTCGCTATGGTTAAAAATATAATGAATTTTAAAGAGTGCATAAATTCTATTGTGGTTTATGAGTTTTCGACGAAGTAGATTTAATTCAGTCTAATATGTTCAAATGAAATGCGAAATGCGCATAATTGAATATTCCGTGCAAGTAAGTCATGTGGTGTATAGATCAGATTTTTTAATTTTGCTCAAACTGTTATCATTTAAAAAAATATTTTTTAGTCCAAAGGGATTTAGTACCGAAGGACTATTACTTTCGTTTTGCGATTTTGCGTCGATTCACTCTGAATGCCCGTTTCACTTTTCAAATTGTTGCCACTAAATGTTATCGCTCTGCATTAAATTTAAAAAAATGAAAAAGCTGCATAAATGTATGCATGTTTCTCGCATTGTGATAAAACCTAGAGCCCTCGAATTTTGAATGACGTAATCCTACTGCGAATATGGGCATCTGGAAGCCCTAATTTTGAATTTGAAATTTGCTTTATTATCGATTTTATGTTTTGTAACATTTCAACGAATTTCTGATTAACAAACTAAATGATTTCAAAGCGAGCAATGGCAACACTGTACGGAAAAAAACATTTTTATCTCCAGCGCACGAGACTTACGGAAATTCTAAGATATGTTCATTTTAAAATGATTTTGCGATATTGATTTTGAGCTGAATTTTATGGTTTGAGTACGTAGTACATGATATTTAATAAAAAAAGGTAGCACACGAAACGTTAAAAAAAGCGCCTTTGAACGTAATTTAAAATCTGAAATCTTTCAGATTTTTTTTTTATATTTCTAATACTTCTAGGAGTAATTCTGGGAAGAAAATGCATGAACAAGCAAAGAACTTCATTTATTTATTTATTTTTACGGTTTTGTATGGGTTCAAGTACAACCAAAGGAATCATTTGCTGTAAATACTTTTACTATTTACTTATGGTTACTACAAGTGTCTACACTAAACTTCATTTTACGAACAAAACAGATCCATTTAAGCAAGAGAATACTTTTAATTACTCCGTTGGCTTCCAACGAGGTAGCAGAGTTTATTTTCAGAGTCTCTAATTGAAATCCTCTTGAATTTTGCCGCTTAACACCGCGTACTATAAAGCTTAGTTTTAAAATGCCCCACTAGGTAAGGAGACAGCTGAAGCTGGATCTCAGGTTTCTAATTTCAACATTAATTACCGGTTAATGTGGAAGAGTGGATCGAGATTCCTTGATGAATGGAAGTTGTTTGACTTTAGCGTGGGAAGTTTCGCATATCATGCGATAGATTGCTTGAGCCTGCAACTGTGTAAACTTGGGATCTCGCGGAATAAATTGGGCTACCTTACGATTTATTGATCTTTGCGAAGGGTAATATGAATTGCCAATTTTAATTAAATCTCATTTGCTCCTGAACTTAAACGTGCTTCTTATAGGATGGGTCATAAAATCTTACACTCAGACAAGGATTATATACGCATCAATATCTTTGAATTAAGTAAAAATGAAAATCTGAAGACCATAAAATTGGAAATGGCTACAATTTTATAGCCACCACGTACTTTTAACTATTATAAGAGTACTATAGAGCAAACACACTATAAAGGTCAAAGTAATAAAATTCTTTCATGCAGTTTTTTTATTACTTTCAGTTTGGCTAAAATACTAGAACCTTCTGTACAATAGTTAATGGCAATATAATATTGACATAGGGGTAAAAAGACGTTTTCCTGCTTTAGATTTTGAAATTCAAATGAGAAAATATGTCCTGCAAATGTGAGACATTTGAATGGACATTTTTAGTTTACGACTGTTAATCATCAGGATAAAGTATCAAACTTTGACCAGTAGACTGCAGAAGGGAATTTCAAGGAGAAAACGTTCACTCTAAGAGATGTTTCTACGAATGCGTTCCCTAACTTGATGCTTTCGGTTCAGTACCTTGTTCTGTGTCGCTGCAAATGAATAAACACCTAGAGGAAGGATTAAAATTAAAATGAATGCTTTTAGAGACGTGTGAGTAAAGAACCGAGAATATCTACTAAAATTCAGATGTTAAGTTTGTCTGGATGTTCTTTCAACCCTTCAGTGTACGATATTAGAAAACAATTTCGGGAAAGGTTGTAAGGTATTTTTACCCTCCTTTCCGCATGCCTTAGCGGTGTAATTAGAAGCATATTTGACGTTTATCGGAGAGGTTCAGCGTTCGAATCCCGACGAAGGCATTGCACTTTTTTCACGTCTCCAGCATAAAAAAAACAAATAACTTTACAAGGTTAAACTCAAAAGTTCCCATATTGAGTTATGGTCTGTATAAAATATATTAGTCCCTTCTTCAAAGGACCCCATAAACAGACTGAAACACATGTTTCATTTTCTAACAAAAACTGTAACATTCTCAAGTGGATAGCTCTTTATTAATTAACAGATATGCAAAAGGGCTTTAATCCTTCCCCAAGCCTTTGGGGGTTATAAATCTACGACAATTAAAAATAACAACAGGCCATCGAAAATGTGTCTTGATAGTCACAAGAGCCCGTCATTGGAAGAGAATGGAGCTGCTACGAGGGACTGTCATTACCTGAAAGGATGAAATTCTGCTTAGTGCACTACATAAATTCCCCTGCCTCGCCTGTCTTATAAGTCTTTTAAGACCGTTATTTACATATAATTTTACGCGTCTTCTACAAAAGCTTTTCAGTGACAATGATAGGTTCAAAGAGGTTATAAAGTCAAGCTGCACCTAATCGATGCTAAGTAACCGTAACTGATAGCCAAAAGTCTTTTTATTCCGTATTAAGAATTATACATTAAGTGCTGCAACATAAATTTGAATAAACTTGTGGCAACAATTAGCTTCATCGCATAGTAACAAGTTGCCATAGTGACGATAAGCTCATAAACTTTGAAACGACAATTATTATATTTTTGACCTTTGAGTTTGTATCAGCGTAAGTTTCTTTCATGTACTTAGATATTATTAGCTGGTAACTAACTAGATAAATAAACAAATATTCAAATACTAATGGAGTCATATTTTAAATACTTATCTCTACCTCCTAAATTAGTTGACCCGGATATTTGATGACATCATGTTAGAATGATGAACAACGACAAAATAGAAACCAGTTAACAACTTTGATGATCTCCGGTTCTCAAAACAGTAAGATCAGCAATTTATCTTACAATTTTTAATTGGTTACCTTTTGTGTATTATTTTATATTTAATTCTGTTCAGCAAGTTAAAGTATTTTGAAAATTAAATGCCGCATAACAGCGAAACTCAAACTATCGAATTCTCTCGTACTGCTTTCCGTGCACCTTCATTTTGGGAAAATAACCCAGAATTATGGTTCATGCAATTAGAATCAAATTTTAACTTATCTGCTAATCACATCAGATTAAACGAGATTTCACACACTTAAGCCGCATTAGATGCAAAAGTTCTGGCATATGTATCTGATATTGCGCGTAATCCTCCGACAGCTAACATGTATAATCAACTGAAAGCAGGAATTTTAGAGCAGGTTTTTCAATCAGATAACTCTTAAATGCGCATACTTTTACAAGAATTACAGTTGGGAGATAAAAGACCGTCGCAACTTTTATTTGAAATGCGCAATTTATCAGTCGGTAACGTAAGCTAGGCAGTATTAAAATCCATTTGGTTTCAAAGACTTTCAATTTCAATTCAAAAGATATTATCAATATGAAGCGATACATTAGATGGTTTGGTTAAAATAGCTGATAAAGTTAATGAGATATCTGCTTACCCAGCTGAAACAACGGTTGTAAATTGTGATGCACTTTCTCTTCAAACCTTAAACGATGAAATAAATCATGACATTGAAAGGAACAGTAGAGCGCACATCCCGTAGTAAATTTCGGCAACGTAGTGAAAGCAGAAAGAGAAATTCAAGCAAACCAAGAAGATTATGTTAAATCTCAAACTCACGATTTGTGCTGGTATCATAGCCGTTTTGCTCACAGAACTAAAAAATGCATTTCCTCATGCAAATGGCAGGAAAACTTCCAGACGCCGCCGTATTAGCGGCTACACATGGTAGTCAAGCGCATTGCCGCTTATTCATTTTGGATAAAAGTACCGGTTTTCGATTCTTGATTGATAGTGGCGCTGCATTTAGTTGCAAGCCTAAAATGTATAAAATGTAAGGCGACTCAAGATTTGACTTTATATGCTGCCAATGGTTCAAAAATATGCAGTTATGGCACAAAAAACCTCGAACTCGATCTTGGTTTAAAAAGACGATTTCCCTGGGATTTCATTATTGCTGATGTATCCCAACCTATCATAGGGGCAGATTTTTTAAATAAATTTGGAATTTTGGTGGATATTAAAATTCGACATTTGATCGATAACCTCACCAATTTGAGTTTTAAAGGATACAGGGCCCTAGGACTTCTTTGGGATTAACTCTTATTTGTGACAATGCTCCTTATAGTGAAATCTTAAACAAATTTCAGGAATTATTTAATCCTCCAATAAGTGCAAGCTCAATTCTTCATAATGTGCAACACTGTATCGAAACTAAAGGGCCCTCCTGTCTATTCGAAGGTCAGACGACTATCAACTGAAAAATTAGAAGCTTTTTTAAAAAAAGCAATTCAAATCCTTAATAAAACAAGGAATCATTCGGCCTTCGAAAAGTCCTTACGGTAGTCCTATACATTTTGTCAAAAAACAAAATAGTGATATAAAGAACTGGTGCAAAAACTGTTTAATGCGCCAAAAATCTAAAGTTCATCGGCACACTAAAAGTCCTCTTGGTAAATTTTCGTTACTTGATGTTAGGTTCAGCTATATACGTATAATCGGCCCACTTCCACCATCAAGACTACAAATATATTTTAACTTGTATAGATAGATTCACTAGGTGGCCGGAAGCTTTTCCGATGCCTAACCAAACTGCTGAAACTGTAACTGAGTCTTTTTACTCTGGATGGATTGCTAGATTTAGAGTACCTAATACCACAACGACTGATCGTGGTACCAATTTCGAAAGTGAATTGTTTAGATCACTCAGAAAATTCTTAAGAACTCACAAAACAAGAACTACTGCCTTTCATCCAATTTGTAACGGAGTATTGTAGAATTTGTAACGGAGAATTGTGTATTGTAGAACACATGCATCGACAACTAAAAGCATCCATTAAATGTCATGCAACAGTTAGACGGAGTCAAGTGTTACCATCAGTTTTGCTTAGAATGAGGTCATACATTAAAGAAGACACTGAATCTTCACCAGCTGAAATGCCCTATGGAACTTGCTTGAAACTTCCAGGAAACTGTTTTCGCAATTTTTTTTCTAATGCTGTTCTTGCAAAAGACTTTGTTGATAACCTCCGTCAACAGATGCGACTTATTCGACCACCTCCTGCTTCGTGGCACTATTAGAGCAACCTGTTCATTCATGATGATTTACTTAGAAGCTCTCATATCTTCCTTAGACGAGAAACAGTGCGAAAACCTTTAGAGCAACCATACCAGGGATCAACTTTCACTAAGTCAGGCAGACGCGTAAAAATTGTTCAACCTTACCAAGCTTGATCTTATTCAACCTTACCAAGATCGTCCTCTGGACTGGAAGGGGACCACTGTGGCAACAATTAGATTCATTGCATGGTGACGATAAGCTTGCCATAGTGCCATAGTGACTTGCCATAGTAAAGATAAGCTCATAAACTTTGGAACGACAATTATTATATTTTTGACCTTTGAGTTTGTATCAGCAAAATTTTTTTTCATGTACTTAGATATTATTAACTGATAGCTAGATAAATAAATAAATATTTAAATACTGATGGAGTCATATTTTAAATGCTTATCTCTACGTCCTAAAAACTAAAATATTTATTTGCACTTCACTTGAAGAAGAATAAGAAAACTGAATCTCGCTCTCTGCGTTCTGATTACATAAAACTAACAACTCAAAATCTGCAAAGCAAAATATTATAAAACTAATTAGAATGAAACTTCATTCACGAGCTCAATTTGTTCCTAAAGTTCCTTCGTAAACAGAAATATTCGTAAACTGAAATTAGTTTGCATACAGGAATGAATATAAAACAGATTAGTTCATTCCTGGACGAAAGACCTGCTTATTTAAAATTTAAAGTAGCACCTTGTGTACTTCAAACAAAAAAACAATGGAGATAATTAAATCCAAGACGAAAAAAGTAAAAAAAATATTTAACAGATAAAACGGAAGAAACATTAATTTAATTGTGTCGAACTTGTACGAAGGTGAGTGGGCTGCTTAAATGATGCCCCAGAGAATTGAAAAAAATGTTATTCTTTGGATGATTCGCCTCTTTTCATAAGAATATCAATCAGGTAACTGTCCTTCAAAGGCACCTTCATATATTTTTTCATTTTCTCTTCGTTCCATTCGACGTTGCTTGAAATGTGATTTGTTATTATCTATGTTTTAAAATGTTTCTAAAATGAGATATGACTTTGCCAATGAAAATATTTTATTGTTACATGGAATGACTTGACTGCATTTTTCACAAATTTGCTTTTCGCGAATCAAAGAACTAGTTTGACCTCCTTCTCTTACCTTTTCGTTCACAATTGGCTTTTGTAGCTGCTTCTAAACTTCTGTCGATTCTTTCTCGTCGAGCTCATTTTTATGGATTTCTGTATCTCATTTACGTCTTCATTATCAATAAGGCTGGGCCTGAAAATTGATAACTGAAGACAGACATAATATCACAGAGAAAAGATGCTTTACATCCGTCAAAGATTTTAAATCTTTACCTATGACGCATTGTGGGTATAATTTTCTCCAGACCGAATTCATTCTCCTGTGAGTAACTTGCTGCTTGGCTTTGTTATTGAGAGTTAAGCAAAGGAAAATACAATACTCTTCGAAATATCTGAGTGATGATTTTATGTTCAGAGATTAAATAAAGAATAAAAAATTTTATGAACGTAAAAAGCTTCAAGGAAATCCATTAACCAACTAAAGAAGCTTTATGTCTAATTTTTGCTGAATTAAAATCAAAACTGTGACCAAGTGATCAACTATTTTTAATTATCGAAGATCTGTTAATTTATCCCTTTCGAACATAAGATTAATGTTTCTTGACTCAAAACTCTTACGTGTTTTTAATTTGGCCACTATAAGACAAACTACATAGTAAAAACATATATAAATGCTATATGTTAAATATTCCCAAGAATTAAAATCAAAGATGAGCTCTTTAGGAATCAAACAACGAATTTTATTGAAATGGGATTTTTAGAAATCAAACAATAAATCTTTTTTAGTTAATGACATTAATTCCAATCCACTCCTTCGTAAAGCTTTCAGAATGGCACACATTTTCACATTTTGTTTCTATGTTCTCCGGCAGATGGCTCTACGTACGCTCTCTCTTTGCTTCGTCCACTGCTTTTGGTAAAAAAATAGTAATCGCTTCTCCCATTTTAAAAACATTTGTTTTGCTCCTAAAGAGCAAAGAACTGTGGCTAATTGCCCTGGAAAGCGATAAAATTTTATTCAAAACACTGGGAGAAAATAAAGTTACCTTTCGTTTAATTTTAAATATGAAAAGATTTATTTGATATGAAATTACGAACGAAGCATGCGTAACCATAGCAGCGTCAAAAAAAAAAAACTTTCAAGTCACATTTATTTATAATACTTTACTTTTGACATCACAGATATAAAGTTTTATTTATTTGTTATACATAACCAAAATGAGGCGGTACAAGCCTCTTAATTTTTTAACATTATTATGATTTTCTTTCGCGTGAATAAGCAGAATTTTCTATTGTGTGTCGTATATGCTTCCATTCATGAAACTCTCATTTCGCTCTAGTCGTTTTGTAGATCTGTTATTAAAACTATGCTAGCAAATGAATTTGCCAAACACTGAAAAAACATCTGAAATCCAGTTTACGGAGAAAACTACTATTTTGAATATTGCTGCAAATACTCAGTATTATTTTAGTGGCCAATATTTATCTATTTATATGTATTGGAAACTTGTGTTTGCCATAAATATATAATGAAATTCGCCATAAATATATAAAATAATGCCATAAATATATAAGTTGCCAAAAATATATAATGAAATATATAATAAATTCGGTAATTAAATAAAAATACGCAAATACGTATATCAGAAAATAAAAATATTATTTTGGAAATTTCATATTACTGCCAAACATCTTGAAGAGCGTGGCATTAAATTTACAAAAAAAGTTAAACATTTAACAAATATAACAATCTCAAAATTTTAGAAAATGCAATTACGCATTTTTTTTAAAGTTTATGACTTTTACATTTTTTTTTGAATTTGCATTTGAAGCTTTGAATGCAGTTTTCAGTTTAATAAGTAAAACTATTTTTTGCCAAAGTTACTATTTCCTATTGTTTTAAGAATTCCCAGAAATCAAGATATAGATGAATACCACTAAACCATAAATTAAAAATAATCTGTTGAAAACAGCAATGCTAAATGGTAGAAAATCAAATGCTATATTCTTACTATGTACGCTTCTGTAATAATCTCTAGTTCTATACGAAACTTTCAAGGCGAATTACCAGTAGCTGACATCACTTATCATTCAGATTGTAAGGTCGATACCTTGCATTTATTCTGTTTAAGAAAGCTCATAATAACGGTTGAGGAAAAATTATAGGTGAAAATTGCGGGAAATTAATAAATGACCTATTTAAATAAATTCAATACGCCCCTGCATATTTACGCAGTTGCTTTTCTTCAAAGCGGGCTGAAAGCACATGCATTCAGCAACAGGAATTTTATGATTGTTTTAGAACCCAATATCTAATAAATAAAGAAAAAAATAAAACTATTGTTCATATAAGGAACAAGTGATAGTCGGACGGCGCTAAGTCCGGGCTGTACGGCGGGTGATCGAACTGCTCCCAATGAAACTGTCGAATTAACGATTGAGTGACACCAGCAGTATGGGGCCGAGCATTGTCATGGAGCAACACAATTCCTTTACTGAGCATTCCTCTTCGTTTGTTTTGAATGGCACGCCTTAGTTTTGTTAAAGTCTGACAACATCGTGCAGCATTAATGGTTTCACCTATGGGAAAAATTCAGTAAGCAAAACGCCTTTCCTATCCCAGAAGACAGTACACATGATTTTTTTGTGATGACATTGCCACTTTGGATTTTTGTTTTCTCAGAGAATGAATGTGTCTCCACTCCATCGATTGTTGTTTCGATTCTGGTGTGAAATGACACACCCAAGTTTCATCACCTGTCCCAATTTGGTTTAAAAAGTTTTCTCCGTCATCACTGTACCGCGTGAGAAATGTCAGGGCACTACCAAGTCGCTTTGTTTTATGAACATCAGTGAGCATTTTTGGAACCCATCGGGAACACAGTTTGCGATAATTCAAGCGGTCAGACACAATTTCGAACAAAACAGTACGTGAAATTTGCGGAAATGCCTCTGAAAGATTTGTCATTGTGAAGCGTCTGTTCTCATGAATTGCTTCATCAACTTTCCTTACCAAATCATCGGTGACAACAGAAGGCCGACTACTCCGAGCATCGGCGTGGACATTTGTTCGACCTGAATTAAACATTCTTACCCACTTTCTCACCATTCCATCACTTATCGCGTATTCACCGTAAACTTCTGTCACTTGACAATAAATTTCGGCCGGTTTAACATTTCTCGCGTTCAAAAATTTAATCACGGCACGAATCTCACAGTCAGCGGGAGAACTAATTGTCTTAAACATTTTGAATGTGCACAGCAAACTGAAAACACAACATACAGCAACCAAATTGCCGACAATTGGAAGTAAGTGAACAAGAAAGACTAGTGCGTCTGCACGGGACGCCTACCACAGCACTGCGACGGCGCTAGAATGAAACGGTTCTTAGTTTCCGAATACGCTACGTAATTCGACTCTTTTTCTTACTTGTTGTACATTTCTTGCAAAACGTTTCAAATATGGAGTTATTTCGGGAATAAAATTGTCGTTCTCAATTACGGCTTTTATATCGTGTTTTACATCATATAAGGTTCGTAACTCACGTGCAAATTGAAGAAATGCAGCAGAATGTCCAGTTGAATCACACCTGGCTGTATTCAATGCAAACTTATTAATGGCAGTTTATCCTTCCATGACTGATGGTCATTACCAACAAGTATTGCTAAACGAGGTTTCAGATATCTATTCTTTCTTTCAACCTGGTTAGACTGTGGGTGATAGAGAGGAGTAAGACTCTGATCAATGTTCAAGATATAACATAGTTGTTGCATAACAGCACTAGTAAATTGTACACCATTATCACTTACTATTTTTCTGGGTAACCCAAATCAAAGGGCAACTTCTTCCAAAAGAGTAGTGGCACATTCTCTGGCCGTTGCTTCCTTTAAAGCAAATAGTTCTGTCCACTTCGTGGCACAGTCCTGTACAATAAAAATCCATTTTTCACCGATGGTGTTTCAGGAAGAGGACCGAAAAGATCAATTGTGAAGGTCTCAAAGCGTTGAGCATAGACAGGAGTTAGAAGTAAGCCAGAAGGCTTTTGATTAGAGGCTTTATAACGGCAGCATTCAAGACAGTTTTTGACATAGTCTGCTATATCTTTTCTCATTCCAACACAATAGTAACTTTTTTGCTATGCGATAAAATGTCCCTTCAGCCCCATAGTGACCGGCCGTTGGCGAATCATGATATTCTTTCAAGATTTCTACTTTTCTTTGTTGAGGTATAACTAGTTGAGCTTCTTCTTCTTCTGAATCAGGGGAATATCGATACAACATTCCTCTGTTCATAATGTATCCTCTTCCAGTCCAAGTTGCACAGTTTATGTCTTTCTCAGGACTTTCAAAAGCTTCAATGATCTTCCGAAGATCATCATCCTTTAACTGTGATTGGCGTAATTCTGCAGGACTGATAGTAGGGATTTCGACAGAGACAGCACAGGCTTGACAAGAATCTGAACTTGAGTGTTCAGAAATAGGACGAGATAATAGATCAGCAATAAAGTTCAATCGTCCAGGAATGTAATTGATAGTCAGATTGTAGGATTGAATTTGTAAGGCCATCTTGCGAGCCTACCAGTTGGTGTCTTTAAAGACATCAGCCACTTCAATGGTTGGTGGTCAGAAGTGATTGTGACAGACTGGCTTTCGACATATCCTCTAAATTTGTTGAGTGCCCATACTACTGCTAAGGCTTCTTTTTCTCTGGTGGAGTAGTTTCGTTCTGATGAGGAAAGCAAGCGGCTGGCATATTCTATTGGGTGTTCCTCATTTTTCTCCCCTTGCAGCAATACCGCTCCAATGGCTACATTGCTAGCATCTGTTCGAATGATAAAAGGCTTCGTTCCATCAGCTTGCTTAAGAATCGGAGGGCTAATTAATTTTGATTTCAACTCTTGGAAAGCATTTTCTTGTTGTACTTCCCACTTCCATATTGCTTCCTTCTTCGTTAAACCCGTTAAAGGTTTGGCTATCTGAGAAAAGTTTGGAATATATCGACGATACCAGGAACAGGTTTGTACGAAAGATTGTACTTGTTTAACAGTTTTTGGCGATGGCATCTCTGCAATGGCAGCAGTCTTCTGTGGATCAACAGTTATACCATCCTTGGTAATGTAATGGCCTAAATATTTCACTTTTTCACAACAGAAGTGGCCCTTTTCTCGGTTCGTATTGAGCTTGAATAACGATAGACATTAGAAAACTTGTTCTAAGTCAGAAAGATGTGTTTGGAGGGTAGGGGACAGCACGATGATATCATCTAAATATGACAACGCAAACACATTATTCAGTCCAGAACGGAACTTATCTATCAATCTAGAAAAGGTGGCAGGAGCATTTCTCAGTCCGAAAGGCATTCGGGTAAATTTATAGGTACCAAAAGGGCAAACAAAAGCAGTCTTGTTTTGAACTTCTTCCGCTACTTTCACCTGATGATAACCTGACTTCAAGTCAGGTTACCATCAGGTAGACATATAAGGTGTGGGTTTTGCTTCATTCAACAAATCATCTATGCGTGGCAAAGGATAAGTGTCTGGAACGGTTTGAGCATTTAGATTACGATAATCAATGCATAACCGAACTTTTCCTTCCGGTTTGGGAATCAAAACCACAGGAGAAGCATAGAGGCTTTCACATTCTTTTATGATACCTTGTTTTAGAAGGGAATCAAGTTCTTTTTTCAATAGTTTTTTCTTACCTGGGCTCATTCGATATGGAGGGACTGAAACAGGGGAGCTGTTTCTTGTGTTAATATGATGTTCAATGAATGGAGTGACCTCTCTCCCTACTTTGAAGACAATGTGACATTTGTTAAGCAATGCATCCGTTGCAAGCCGTTGGGATGTGGTTAATTGTTGTCCTTCATTTTCCGTAGTTGGCAATTGTTTACAACAACCGAAGTTTCTTCCAGTGTTCGGGATTGATGAGGTTTCACGAAGCTATATTTTGTTCGAGGTTCGTCAGAAAAGTTCCACTTATTTTCCGCAAGATTTAAAACAATTTTAGCTTTTTGAAGAAAGTCAATTCCTAACAGAGTAGAGTTATTTTTGGCATCAGGGAATACAAGGAGCGCAGTTTTGAACTCTCTGCCTTCAAGAAAAATTTGTTCAGTGCGAAGTACCTCTTTTTCAGATACCAAACCATCAGCGAAAGACACCTGTAGTGTAGTCTTTTCAAATACTGCATCCTGTTGTTTCAGAATATGATAGAGGGATTCACTTGCGATTGAGTGACTAGCACCAGTGTCGGCAAAAGCTGTACCGGAAATACCTCCAATACTAATTCGAAATACAGCAGTCCGTGTGGAAGCTAAACAGGATCGGATTTGGATAGTGCCAAAATTAGATGAATCTGTAGTCTTTTGGGGGTTACAGTCTGGACATTTAGGCTTGATAAAACCAGTTTTTCCGCACCCACAACATGTTAAAGGAGGTCGGGTTTCCTCTCTTTGCTGTTGTCCACGATTTGAAAGGGTTTTACTTGTTCTCTGTACCTCAGTTGTTCGATTTTCTACTTTGGGTTTGGATGGATTAGTCGCTTTGAAAGAATAGCTCCGCCTGCCAGGGAATTGAGTTTTACAGTTCGTATTTTTAACACGAACTGTAAAATCTGAATTAGTACAGAAATTGTATGCTTCATAATCATACAATTTCTGTACTAATTCAGATGGACTCTTAATGTTTCCCCAAGAATCAATAAAATGCTCCTTGACATCTCTACTGACCCTTGTTTTAAGCTGATCCGTCAGGACCAAGTCTTTGAGCGATTCAAAGTCTATAACATCGAAGCTGTGTAGCCATTCTTCCAGATAATTGTTTAATTCGTAAGCAAAGTCTTTCCATAAGGTTCCAGGCTGTCTTTGGTGTGTGGTAAGTTTAATTCGAAATGATTCAGCATTTAATTTGAATCTTTGGAGCAGAATCTTTTTGATGTATTAATAATCTTCTAATTTGTCCTTCGGTTCTCTTAAAATGATTTGTGAAATATCTATAGGCAGAACAGGTAGGAGATGAGTGATGAAATCTGTTTGTTTTATTTTAAAGTTCTCACATTGTCTTTCAAAAATTTCCAGGTAAGCTGTAATGTCAGAAGTTCCTGTAAATTTAGGGATTAGGTGTTGAATATTTGTTTCAATAGCTGCATTTGAAGCAAAGGCGGCATGTTAGGATTTGAGCTAGCAGCTGCCAGGTTTAATTTTAACCGTTCCAATTCTACCAAAAGTTCTTGTTCTTTTCTTTGGCGTATCTCTAGATCGTTGCTTTCACGTTCTTGTTGTTGTCTAGTTTTGATTAAAGTTTCTAGAAGATTCTTGGTAAAAGCTTCATCATAAGTGTCAGATTTGATGATAAGATCTTTAAGGTCTATCACTCGCATACTATCGTTTACTGTGAAACCCAGCTCTGTGGCGAGAGTCTTTAAATCCTCTTTTCGCGCTTTGGCAAGCTAAGCCATAATTATATGAGAGGTCGGGGGGGGGAGGGGAAAAGATGAAGTTGAATTTGTTGTTATTTTGATGTTATTCAAAACAGTTTTTATACTTACACTATTTTCAAATTAATAAATAAACGGTTTACCTTTAAAATGTATATATCACTATTAAACAGAATGTAAGCAATGTTATACATACATTTATAAACCACTATTAAACAGCATTTATAAACGCAAACAATGTTACTGGCAAAGTTATCACATCTGAATTGCAAAAATATCATAAAATACTCCTATAAATTCAGTTTGCATCCAGAAAATGACATATAATAATTTGCTCAAATATTTGTATACTACTTAGCAAAACATAAA
This sequence comes from Stegodyphus mimosarum, assembly GCA_000611955.2. NCBI lineage: Eukaryota > Metazoa > Arthropoda > Arachnida > Araneae > Eresidae > Stegodyphus > Stegodyphus mimosarum. Next base: position 493,767 of record KK114752.1, read on the forward strand.
TAAATGTGTTATCATAAGCTTTTATTCAAACTGAATTCTTCTAAGTTTTAATCCTAACAAACCATTAAGCTATAAACAACACTAATTCTTTTACCTTATTTAAAAAAGTCATTCTATTTTATTCATAATAATTTTCTTTCATTTCAAGATATATATTTCAAGACATTCATTAACGGAAGTACAATATTTTATTTTACGTAGAATAAACATTCATTGAATAGTAACAGCACTCACAGGAAACGAAATAAAATATAATCAAAAGACTGGGCATAAACACAGCATGACTCATCTAGCTTAACATTCCGTGAGGGGGAAGAAAAAACATCTGCTGCTATAAGTTAAATCGAAACTACTAAATTCTGATGAACAAAGTCCTTGAATATAATCGAAACTTTTATCATTTAAACATACATTTAGTTTGATAACCGTATCCACAAGTTAATATGCATATTAACATTTTAAAATAACAAATTAACAACAGTTCAAAAATAACCGTCTGGTTAAAGAAAGCCGTTTGTTTTCGTTTTATGCTTTTACGTAGTATCAATAAAATAGATTCCAGTAAGGAATTTACATTTGCTTTAAGAAGCAGCTTGAAACAAATAATAAAGTTAAAAAGAATTTTAACTAAACATAATTTAAAAGACACTTATCTTTTATTCCACTGAAAGTTGTTGACTCTGCAGTCCATGTGCGAGCAGCACGACACGATACTTTATATGAACATTTAGTGTTGTAAACCAGCAATTGACTAGCAGTCGACACCTGAAAAGAAAATGAGCCGATCTCCAGCAACCAAAAGTTGAATTCGGGAGTAAAGGCTTGTGAAAGCCAAACAGAAATTTTGAACATTGTAATGCGCCATTTTTGGGATCAAATTTCGTTGGGCGCCAGTTGTAGCCTTTCCTCAATAAACACGAACGCCGGCTAGCTTTAAAAGTATTTATTAACAGAGCACACAGGAACGGGTACAAGGAAATATACATAAATATTAAACATATAACGGAACATTAAACATTCGAATTACAGACATCTACTATATGACAACCTAACGTCATCGCGGCTGGAGGTCGACTGTCTTAGACTGTTCGTCTTCGCCACTCGGTGGCGTTCAATATAATTCGGTTACGGTTAAATAGTTCTGTTACAGATGACAGTTTCACCTTTGTCTAACTCTGTCCCAATATTAAGGAAAATATCCCGGACGGCACATCTACCATTCTTCCTCTAACACAAATTTTTTGAGATCGTTTTCAGATGGTTTATTTTAGATGCCATATATCACTTAATTCGGCGAAGAGAAAAGTTTGCTTATCAGGTATTCTGTATGTGTATCTCCCGTATGTCGATGTACAACAATCTGATAATAAGTTATGCACCACGTAATATTATAGCTTCTTAAGAGTTATGGAATGTATGTCGCCGGGATTCGCTGTTAAGACTTTTATAACATGCAAAAAAACGATAACCTATGCTGTGTCCCTAGGGCCACCACGTGATCAGAACTAGCCTGGGGTATCTAAATGAAATTGGAGACTATTCATTTACTTTTTCACTTTAGATGACCAAAAAATCAGTATACAAAGCTGAAAATTCGAGGATTCTGAACTTTCACCATCGATGGTAATTTTCTTCTGCATTCGGAAGGATAATGAAATCGCCAGGATAAAACGACTTAAAACAGTAAAAACGTCAGACAGGAAAACACGTTAATGGTTCTTGAATACATCTCTAACCCAACTGCTATCCCAACAATGGGCTCAACAATGAGGTTCCATTTCTTTCAGTGAGACTCAATACCCGAACAGATAAAAATCACAGAATAGCATAATTCAGCCATAGATTAAATCCCGGTGAACGGGGAGGGCAAATTTTTATGGTTACCTCAAACTGTAACTTGAATATGAGCCAATTTCATTTTAAAATGTCTTTTCTGAAGGACATACTACTACTATATTCAGACTACCTTTAGATATATAGCCTTAGTATCATTTGCCATAATCTATTAAAGCAAAATAACTGTCGCTGAAACAACATTGTGGCCGACGTCGAACCGCTTAGCAATAATTTTTGCCCTTCTGAAATCTTTCCAATAATACTGCCACGAATAAAACCATCCAAGTAATGTTCGAATTTACATACCGAAAATCGCAAGTTTATCAATTGAATCTTTGCCGTTAAATTTTGCTTTTGAACAACAACGGTCAATACGCGTCAAATCCTTTGTATTTCTTATCCGCGCTATCACGTGACGAACAACTTCAGCAATCCAAAATTTGTATACGCACAGCACGTCTTACTGTATCTCCCATACTTATGCTAATTTCCACAATTTTCTGTCTTCCGTTCTGTGGTTGCTACTGCTACTATAGTCATCTGTCCTTAGCAATTGTCCACCAGTGTATTTATTTCTTAGACTTCCAACAGAATGATAGGGAGAATAACTCGTGTTGTTCTCGACCGCTTAGTTTACGACTGTATTTCTTAACTGTTTGATTCACGGTGTAACGTTCTATTGTTTATCTGTTGTGTAAAATCTGGAGAATAGTAACTGCACCGAAGAAAGGTTAAAACTACCCTTTATTAAACTCTTTAAATTATTTACAATGCTTCAACTTGACGCTAACATACTACGCCTTTGCTTGGGCGGTAACTGAAACAGTAGAATCGACTTAAAATTGAAGGTACTAACAAGTAGTAGAATTAAACTACAGGACTCATACAATTCTGTATCCTACACCGCGTAGATGAGTCTAGTGGGGCAGCAAGGTAATAGCTGTAAAGCCACGTCTAACCAGCAATAAATACTAAGCCGAAGCTTGCGTTACAACCACGCGCACAGATTTTCCAGACTCTCTAACTTTCCCTTCTAGACCTCGATATTTAAACTCTTTCTCCCACCGGTGGAATTTGTATTCCTTACGCGCGTTACTAAATTTAAATATTCTGGCACTGACAATTAGGGGAATGAAGGCTTATAGGAAAGTAACTTAAAATTAAATTTAACTGGTTATTTAAAATAAATATAAATCCCTACAACGGTCTGAATTTGAGCTTAGAGAATGAATCGGTCATCCTCTTTTCTTTACTATGATGGACTAGATATTGAAAATAATAAAAAGGTGCGTTTCGCATTCTCACAAAGTATAGTTATTGCTGTTAGAAAATGTTTATTTTGAATAGGAAGATGATCTATTGATATTCTTTTTTTTATCTGGTACTTATTGAGAATTTCAAATTAACTATTTACGAATGCAGAGCAGTGGTCTTCAAATTTTGTCAACATACTGAACCCTTAGAACTATAATATTTTTATAGGAACCCCATCCCACCATTAGAAGAATGTAACTTAAAAATAATATTAAAAGTAGATCAATATGCTATAGATGCCTTATACAAAAATAAATAAAGGAAAGTATTATATTTTCTATCAAAAGATGTAACATAAAATTATTATAATTTGCCCATTAAAAGCAATAACTTGTGTTTCAAGTGCCCCTTTATCCTTTCACTATATTTAACCTTACATTACTTTACCCTTACATTATATTTACTGCTAGCTGCAGTCGCATTTTATATTCTGCATTTAATGTGTTTGTATACTTTGCTTTTGTTGACACATACATTGAGAAAACTTTTCATTTAAATACCTTATTCCGAATGGCATTAAAATGTTTACAACTATGTGAGAAACATTTTTGTATACATATTGACTGAACCTTGAAAACACCGGAGATACTTTCGCACCTACGTCACCATCGACGTCGCCTTACGAATGTCGGCTATCCACACACGAAGCTCCTGATTAATTTTCAAAGATGATTACCTATATCTGTATACTGTTTAGTTAATATGTAAGGTTTTAGTTAAACTAACCAAGTTTTATTTTAATTTAAATCTTTTCTATCTCCTCTCTGTTTCAACTTCCTGTCAGAAGAAGCGCGCGGTTTCAGCTTATGCTAAGTTTGAAGTACAGCCAAGTACTATTTAAGCCAGAGGTAGAAACCTCTCGGTGTGTGAGAGCTTTGCCTCAGATCACGGTCACGCCGCTCAACGTGCGCCTGACCAGCTAGCAGTTTAAATTTATAAGCCATAGTGTTTACTACGTGATTGCATTGTAAAACAAATTAAAGTGCAGTAGTATTTAGTATACTTTGCTACGCACCCTTTTCGGTAGAGGCCAACTTCCGCGAATTGCTCTGCGAAGCAAAGTTTAATTTAAGTTCTATTTTAGGTTTAGTATTTAAATTTATTTGATTGTTAAGTTCGACCAAAGTGTGGTCTTTTACTTTCTGTATCTCTCCCGAATTGGGAGGTTTGTTATTAATAGTGATTTAATAAAAGAGGATTTCAAATCCCTTTCACGTGCAGTTATTATCCAGCCCAGCAGATACATCAGAACATAGCGTACCTTCCGCTCCCTGTTCCAGTTCAGGACTGACTATTGGAGGTTAAGAACACTTTACAGAATTTACCATGTTTCCAAAAAGGATGCACAGAACACTAAGTCCTGACAAATAAATACTAGTAAACTAGTGTGAATGCTTTATAATTTTCTTTTCGAATTTTTAATTTGATTCGCGGATTCCAAGTTTTATTCGGGGAACATAGTTTGAAGACCGCTGTCGTGGAGGATAAAGAGGATTTGAGACTTTTACATAGGTGAAGCAGATTTTCATGTATTTATTTTATTATCTTCTCATCGACTTTTATAGAAATTTGAAGCCTTATAATCAGGGGAGGATAGCGCAGATCTGATCGACGATTGCGAAACATGTGTAAAGGTGTTGGCACCCTTTTTCAAGTTGGCCATTATCCACCAATTCACAAATCGTGGTCAGCTCTCATATGGAATTCAATTCTTGTGATGAAGAATTCAATCTTTATTAAGATGCCAAAGACTCCCATGTAAAGATCTAAGTGAATAGTCGCCGACTTTCATAAAGTTTTCGGCAACTTTTCTTGCATATGTAAGCAAAGTAAATAACAATTCACTATAAACTGTTACTTTATTACAAGGCCTTATATGACTCATAACCATGACAAAGACTCCTACGGAAGAAACTTAAATTACTCCAAATCGACAAAATGCCCTAATTTCCTCTGTGGACGACATATTCTATGATCGTAAACATGGCAGAGTTATTGCAACTTTCAGGGTCCTGTTTTAAAGTAAGAGAATGTAACATGTGAAGAGGGAAACTATGGATTGATAAAATTGTGTCAAAAATGAGAAGGCTTAAGGGGGCCCATACACTTTAAAACCCTTGAAATCTCTGAATATGAGACTGTTGTAAGAATTGGGATAACATATTTATTTTTAATGCAATTACTTTCAGTTTTTTACAGCTGACTACATAGTACAGGTGTTTTGTGAATTAGTAAGCAGATAGTTTGTGTTGCCACAAATATTTTTATAATTTAATCTTCTTTGTGAGATAATTTTTTATGTGTTCACGTAAGACGGCCACCTTGCGCGCACAATTTAAAACATTCTGTTATATATATTAACTTCATGATTAATATATAGCTTGTATAGCATCTAGAAACTACTGTAAACCAAAAATCCTAAGAATTTCATGTTAACTTCTCATTTTATTTAAAACTCAGTTTATAAAATGTATTTTAATAAAAAACATTTTAATATTTCCATGCATAAAATTTTTCACTATCAAAATATTCATTATACTTTTGGTTCAGTTAGATGATGATACTCATATCAAAAAGTCTTTCAAATTTCAAGTGTGTACTATTAACCGTTTTTAAAATATCGTGCGCGCAATAGTGAAATTTCATGTTTTGTGTTGCCTAATGAACTTTCGATCTCATGGCTAGCTCAGAAGGGGATTCGTAAGTCATCTACCCGATGAATTTAACAGCTATCGTAGATAAATAGAGCACTCGAAATCTTTAAAGCTAATAAAAGGATTTATTTACACATACACACAATAATAAATGAAAGGAAAATAACTATCTAACTACAGAGTGCAAACATCGTCATCGTTCTCGCGAAAAGCTCTCTTCTCGTTCTCTGGCGTCCTATGACGTCAGTCTCCCTCTGTCTTTTGATTGGGTGGCGTAGTGATGCCATTCCCAACATCCTCCCCCCTTTGAGTTGCTGGATAGCTACTCAAAACATTCAAGTTTGTCAAGTTAAGCCTAAGTGGCATCTTAACAGTTCTACCAGACCGTGTCTTTATAGTCTTAGGACTGTCACATGCATCGGAAACATTAATAGGATCCGGAGATTGGGACGATCCAAAAACTTCTGAATGATAAGAGGTAATTAAAAAGTATAAATCCTAATAAATTGCATAAGCTTTGTTATTATGAAACACATTAAATTTACCGTACTATATACAATACCATGACAAAACGATATCCGTATATTAAAATACATGTAGCATATTTGCACAAATAATTTATTTTTATTCAACCACTTCATTTGAATATTTTAAATCATTTAAGCATATGATAGGTATTATGATATACCAGCACCACATGTCTTTGGATAAAATTTCAAAATTAAAGAACTAAACGATTCGTTATTATTTTGCGTTTTGCTACGAAACAACATCTCAACAACGAAGGTTGTGACAAATCTATAAAAATTGGTTTGCCTCCATTACAGCAATAGGCACAGAATTTATATGCTTATAATCAGATTTGTTTTCTTTAGCTTTATTGTATTTGCACCATGTGGTTTCATCTATAGGACAAAAGTCAGGAATTGTTTATAGCAGCTGAAACCCAAACAAAAAACATTGACAGCTCATTGTTGACGCCAGCCCTTTAAATCAACAAAATGGAGCCTGACTGATTTTTTATATTTGGTCATAGGAAAAAAAAACTACTGCAGTTATATCGATGAGAGTGGTGTCAAAATAAGCAGAAAAAAATTAGCTTTAAAATAAGGCAAAATTTGAAAAATCACTTTTTTTTGAGATTTGAAGGTGTATGAGACCCCTTAACTACTTCCTGAAAAAAAAGTTTACAATTACTTTCAATTTGATCTCTGTTTATAACAGGTATTACAATTTGCTATTTAAAGCATGACTATTTTATTATATAAAAGTTTATAGCTACAGTTTATTTTCTTAATTTTGCGAAATTTTTGGGAATTATTTTAGATCATTTAAAAGTGAATATTATAAAAAAAACTATATTTTCTTTAACCAATTTTGTGATCTCTGATATTCCAGTATTTTCCATGTGAGTAAAAACCTTGTTAGAGATCCCAATTCCCCCCTCTCACCTTAAGTTCTTTTGTTTTAAATTTTATATCAAGAAAACCACAATTAAAAGCATCTTACAATTTGTTTAAATACTGTATTCTTCTCCTCGCTTCTTTTGCCTACTTCCTCCAAAGAAATTTCTTTTATCGCTGCTAAGACTATCTTCTCACACAAAAGAAGACTCTCCTTTCTGAGGTTTCTCTCTGTAAAAAAGTATTCAGGAATGGAATAGTGATCGCTGGGGAAATCTTTTGATTAGGTTCAACTCCCGATGGATACGAATTCGATGATGAAAAACACAAAAAAATTCATAAAAAAGCAAACTATTTGGAATTTTCAGGTAAATAAAAATGGAGCTGGCCAATATTTTAGCATACTTAAAATTAAATTAGAATATTTATTTACATTCTTACATGTATCATAGAAATTTTCATCGTATGGAAAATGTACACATACTAACAATACCTTAGAGACACTTTTTAATATTACTATTTCCATTTCCTGCGAATATTGTCCAAATCAAAGAGTGAAATCCGAACATAAAAATCTGTTTCCAATGATTATGGTTCTTTCATTTATATTACATTTTATTAAAAAAAAGTATTTATCGCTATAAGCGAAATGTTCGATACGACGGATACATCCTAACTTGTTGGCACATAATTAATAACTTGAGGATATATGTATAACTGGAATCGACTTAAGGCAACGACCATAGCTACAGTAAATGTCGTGTTTTGTAGTCTCTTTAGGAAGGTGACTTACAACACAGAAGTTTAACTGAAACGTAAACACGCCAACTTAAAATAGGCATAGGTCCTTCTACTTCAGGCACAAAAATGTTTGCGAAGGTGAGAGGAAAATAATCTTATTTACAGTTAAATAAATGGACGAAGCAAATTCGAAACGAACGTCGAGGCATCGAACGAGGAAAGCAGTTTTGATTAGGTAAAGAAGCTGGAGGGCCTATGGGAAGGGACGCCTTCGTGAAGAACGTTTTAAAGGAAACGGGCTCGTATCCTAGTTAATCTTTGGGAAAGCCACGGAAATCAGCCGTGGAGCCAGCCCATTCGCGGGGATTGATAGCAGGTCGAACTACCAGTGTTCAATGACATTATTGCTTGAACGCTTGTGGGCACAAGAAAATAGGAATGAAACGCTAAGACGTTAGAAGAGTTAGGTAGAATTGGAGGGGAATTAACGTTATTAGTTAAAGAAGGTAAATTTTTGAAAATGTGAAATAATTAATTAATCAGCTAAACGCATTTCGTGAATAATATTCACAGAATCAAAAGTAAAATAATGATAACGTTATCAACTATGATTAGCTATTCGAAGATATGGTTAAATATTTTGTTTTTAGATTAGAGTTTATATTTTTGGAAAATTAAAATCTTTGTTAGTTCGGGCGATATATTCAGATCATACCGACAAACTATACTTTAAATTTGCCGAGAGATCAAATAACAGTTGAAATCTTTGACAATCGAACAACGAATTTTCCTGCAATGAGAGACAATAACATGAAAGTTGACCTTACGGAGAATGAGCTTTTTTGCCCTCATGGAAGAATAAAAAAAATAAAGTAATAAATTTACATTTAAAATTGAAACGCTTTCTATAATGGCAAGAAGAAAATATTTAAACGTTTTATCAATGACAAGGGGAAATACTTTGCCAAAGACAACCGATTGAAAATGATTGAGTACTTGAGAAAGAAAATATTCTGAAAACCAAGCCTTGAAAGCAAGATTACGTAAGAGTAAAGAGAAACCATTTTCCTGTTTACTAGGATGAGATGATTTCGCGCAGGATAACAAGCAAACCGGAAAAACTAAACACAAGTGCAAAAATCTGTTTTATTGCGAATGATTAAAATGTCAAAGGAAAGAAAAGATTTGTTTGATTCAGTCTTAAAAGAGAAGGGGATGGGCCTTTTAAATCGATGTTTAAAATCTACTGTGATCTAAGATTGTCTTTTCTTCTAGCTTTAAATATTTGCATTTTTTATGTTTACTGAAATACTGATCATTTTCAGAAGTGCATATATAGCTGGCGGCCTCCAGGAAATATAGAGATATAAGTTCTGTCTAAGATGAATTTAAATCGTCTTGTAAATCCACATAAGCATAATTGATATTTAATTTAACGAGACATATGAGCTGAGTTGAGTGCTAATTAGTTTCAACCTCCATTCAAATAAAAAGGATGAAAGCTCTTTAGAATGAAAAGTTATTTATGTCACCAACAGCTGCCTTTTTTTTGAATTCTTCAGACTTTAACGATGTATGTATACTTTGGCGTTTTGGCAATGGAGAGATGGATTTTAGTGTGTTCTGAAGCTGTGATAACCATTCTTAAGTTATCGTAAGAACTTTTACCACAACGTTTCACTCACTCTTTTCCAAGCAAAGCCCTTTTTGTTTTTCACAATATGTAGTAAAAGGTGCTCGGAGAGGAAAGCACTTGATATTACCCTTTCAAATTAAAAATTATCGTTTTCGCTGAGCAGTGCTATGAGCAGAATTGAAGATGATATTATTTGCAAGACGAAATATGATGAAAGCAATGGTGAAAAATAGAGATCTGATAGAAGTTAAGTATAGAGAGAGATCTACAAGAAGTACAAGGCAATTCCCGTTCGAACACCAGTATTAAGAAATTTGATTACTATACATCAGATAAAATAAAATAGGAACGATATTTACTTATCAAATCTATATAAATTTTGTGATCAAATAATTTAAAAATAATTTCGAAATTTTTATAATCCTACCCCAAAGCTTACAGCAGAACCTTGACTAAACTTTCTTAACTTAAGCATGGAAAAATAAAACGTTAATAGGCCATTCTATAGAGATATCCGCAGCTAAATTTCCATTTTATCCATCATTTTTGAGTGTGTTAAAAGAAGAAAGAATGAAACTAAGGAAATTTTTTGAAAAAATTGGTTACGTTCAGAAAATGATAAAGGATCATAAAGTGTTGGCTTATAGATTTTTATTACACGGTTCATTTAAAAAGACTTTTTAGCAACTCAGATTCTTCTTGACATCGTCACCAAACTACTTAAAAAAATGATTTACGAAACTGAACAAAGAAGCTGTCTTCTTGTCATCGTCTTTGTGTAATAAGAATATAAAAAAAGTAGAAAAGACCTGCCTGAAGCCATGGCATTTTAATATATTGTGAAAAATTCAATTTAAGTTGAAGAAAATGGAGAATATGGAAGGTGAATAGTTTAATGAAAGTATTTCACAGAAGTAGTGTTGGCGCGCGAGGTGGCGCCCTTTTTTGGTTTCTGAAGATTCAATAAGAATGTTTCTAAGCATTCAAGTTAAAATCTCCTTTCACATATGTTACATACTTTACTTGAAGTTGTGAGAAGGACACAGAGAAGTAAATAAAGTGAAAAAAGATGAAATTCGATGAAAATGAAAACTTTGTTGAAATTTCAGCATTCGGCATGAAGTTATAATACGTAACAATAGTAGTACATAGCGAAATAATTTACACTGAGGAAATATATCTTCGATTTCACCAACAAAGTTGACGGGAAGCGGTAACACCATCATTCTACATATAAAAATAACTAGAATCAAATAAAAACAACAGGACGAGCATGTTTTTTATTTCCTTATAACTCAAGAATGCAATGCAGCCAGTTGCCGAGAGTATTATTGTCAACTCATGATTAATCGAATAAATAGCTGGAACAATTAGTATTAAGTTTAACTTTTATATTACGTAAAAATAAAGTAAGAATAACGTATTCGTAAGATATATGTAAAGAAATATGTTTCTTATGTTCTACGAAGTTTAACTTTTTACGAATTTCTGCGAAGATTATTTTCTCATATTGTTAGCCATTCAGTCTAAAGCACACTTAGGTATTGCGAATTATTTTTGTAATGAGTAAACATATCTCTTATTCCTTGAAAACAACAAACGTTTCAGCAGAGTCTTTATTAGCAAAGAATGAACATATAAGCCTAGTATAATAGGAAAATGAAATAAAGAAAAGCTTTTATAAAATAAAATTTTATTTAAAACTTAAGCAATTAATGAACTAAGGAGGAAAAGTAATTCATCATATGGTTGAATGGAAACAAGACATTAAATAATTCTTCTTAAAAAATCCTCCACAATTTTACATCTACAATTAGCCTCAGCCTTGTCTCTTTTCTGCGACCTCTTCTTACTACTGACATCCACCACTGTAGTTTACCTAAGTTAAGAGAATGACTGCGCATTTTGAAGCTCTCTTCCAACCGTGGGTTTGGATCCTGTTACAAACATCGAGGATCATTAGAGGATTGCAGAAATAAATAATACATCAGGAAATGACGGAATTGTGCAAAACGAACGAGAGTTGTCGGGAGGTATCGCATGAAATATCGCCAGTATTAATGTAGAAACGGCTAGACATGCTTGGGAATTCTTAGCAGTCTCCAGGATATTTTTTCTTGGCGGGTACAGGTACAAGTCTGTGGGACATCAGAAATTTCCCATTGGTTGTACAGGTACCCACAGCACTAACTGATCATCTCCTCTAATTTTGATGAGGAGTACTCCTGAGGACAGTTCGAGTGCCTCCAACCCTCTTGCCCTACCTCCAAACCGCCCGAAAACATGTTCTGCTCGCCAGTATTTTGAGTGCTTCCACGTCGCACAAACATTATGCATTTACGACACAAAACAGCCATAACATGTATAAGGTATTTCTCGTTCCTTATCATGCCTTTGTGGTGTAATGGTCAGCACACTCGGGGCGTATTTCGAGAGGTCTGAGGTTCGAGTCCCGGTGAGGGCATTTCTCATTTTTTATGTCTCCTGCTTCGAAATAACCTAATGTCTCTACATGATAGTTCATAATTTTGGAATGACCAGGAGAATAAGCTTTGTAATCATTCCATATTCTTAGGCTGTAAATGAGTTTATCGATCATAGTTTGTCGCAATAAATCCCATTTTTCTCAAAGCTAGGATTTTGATGCTTGAGTTACACTTGGAAGATGCTGATATCATGTAGCAAAGTATTCTGTAGCATCTCATACATTCTGTAAGATTTAGGTTCGGAATTCAGTGGCCATAAAAATAAGACTAATACCTTCTTCCGCCAGAAATTATTTAAATAATTGAGTTCTCCCTTTATGTAGTGAATACCGTCTCATCACTGAAGATGATAATAGCTTCCGTTCTTATAGCAGTGAGGTTCCGAGAGAGCTTCTACTGTCTACGGCATCGTATTAATCTTACAAGATGTTGTAGCTTTTGGATTGCTTTCGTCGGGTCACCTGATGGAGGCATTCGTGGTTTGGAATCAGTAACATAACCTGAATACCAGCATTTGAGAACACGTAATCACAGAACAACCTCCGTTTGCTACTAGCAACTTAAGTCTGTCAATCGGTTTTCATCTCAGTTCATTTCTAAACGATTGCCAGAATTCATTTGAACTGAAATAAGGCAGTCGTGTAATTATTCTTGCAAAAAAATAAGATTTTGTACAGGAATTTCAGAGGTTCTTAAACCGGTAATCTTCACATTTTCTTAAAAAACGCATCTTTTCATCCTTTTAACAGCTACAGTTTAACATCTAAGGACATATATAACATTTACTATCTTTTTAATTATATATAATATCAATTTTTAAAACGTTATTGGTATCTATTGCATGGAACGTACTAATAACTTTAATTTTGACTATCAGCGTATAACAGCGCATCAGATTTGTGGTATATTGTACCGTTAGTTACTATATTGCAAAACAAATTGAGGATTTAAGAGATGTGAAAGCGTCTTAGTAATTTAAAGTTTTATTTTTTAATATACGTGAAATGTATTAGATCACATTTAATTTACAATATATCCAATAATTCATTATGAACATTTGTAGCATTATTTCAATAAATAATTGGTATTTCTCATTATTATGTGCCTCGGTAAATAATTTTTTGCATTTAAAATTTTTTCGACTGAATATTTTAAAACCAACAATGCTTTTTGCATATTTAATCCAAGGATCGAAGGATTAATTATTACGCAGTGCCTAGGGTAGAACCCTCTACCTCCACATCATAGCTAATAAAAGGGAGCAGAAATAGGTAAAAATACATGAAAGACGTTAAGGAAAAATGAAAAGGAAGTCAACATAACTTCAGAAAAATTACAGAAACAAAAAGAAGAACTTATAAAAATATTATAAGTTCGGTAAAATTAAGCAGCGATTAGCGAGACTCGATATTGCATATTTAATATTGAGAGAACAGGTTTGACTTTTAATGACGCTGAATTTTCTTTGTACGAATACCGTTTGTTTATTAAGCATAGTTTTAGAGGAAATGTTTGTCTCGGAAAGTCTACAAAATTTCTTTCATTTTCGTGCTCCGAGTTACTTTGGCCACAAATTGCTCAGTTTAACACCAAGCTTCATTTCTCCTGGGAATTTATTGCAAGTCAATTTTCTAAAATATATTCGCAGTAGAAGAGCGAGAACACAAATTGGATGGGAAACTCTCGACTGATCGCCGCCAGAATCTTTATTACTTACCAAGACAAGAAGTTATTACCCTATCAGAACATCATCGCAGGAGACTGGCTCATCGCGATGTATGTTTAGCGATTTAACTAAGCCTGATGATGCTAAGCTCTTATTTTATGATGATACCAATTTGCTTTTCACAATTTATTTTAAAATCTGTTTCGCTTTTGTTACTGACTGTCCTTCTTCTTCCGGAGGTTTCCTCCTTTTTACAGTTTTCCCGGAAACAATTTAAATACATTATAAGATAAAGTTTAAATAGATAAAAATGTTCTAATTTTTTAGACGGCAAAGAAGAGTTAAAAATGTAAGATTGGACCAGGTATCGCATCTGAAGTAATTAAAAACTCACTATTATATTCATGAGATTCTACGGTACAGCTTAGCATCTGCAAAGATTTTGCTTTATAGAGCGCTGAATTTTATAAATGTCACTACATAAAGAGGAGAAAGATTTCGTTTTTCGACAGCGAAACACGAAACGATTTTCATTATTAATAACATGATCATTTTCCAAGTGAAACTCATTCCATAGTCAAAATATTTTATTTATAAGAATTACATATTATGATTAATATGTTAAAATAAAAATTTAATTTTTATCCTAGATATCATATTTATGGTAAGAAACCTTGCAAAATCCTTAAAATGATCGACTTCAGATAAATAATCACAATTAGTTAGACATAAAAATTTTTATTCATGGAGTTACTTCGAATTTGCATTGATATTGAATATTTAATCAGAAATTTATATGAATCTACTTTTTAATTCTAAAAGGGATAACTACAAATGTGGAAACTTTTTTATTCAAGATAATTCCAGTTGTAAGATCAATGACTCAAAAATCCATCTCTTCTCGGAGAAATATTTAAATAAGTCACTAAACACACTTCTGTAACCATCTCCGGCCTTTTGTTGTCCTATTTTCAACAACAGTTTTCTGACATGATCTTATTTCTTTGCACACTTTTTTGACATACTGTATATACTTAATTGTTTTCCTTGTTGTTCCTTGTAGGTGTCATATTTCTGTTACGTATGTCTTTCATTTTGCACTCTTTTGCTTGCATTTCTTTTTATTTATATATCATTATTTAACAGTACTTTGTGTACATTCACTCGGAAAAGGCTTTTGTGTTTCTACTCAACATTCTGCCTTAAATCAAATGCATTTTCAGCTCATTTTCTGTTAGTTTTCTTTACTGACTTGCCTTCAATATTTAAGGCTCGTAGATTTATGGCACTCACATTTATATCTCAACTTCGGATATCCCTTAGGAACTTGTATGCAGAATTACATAAAGTGCCTCAACGGCATTATGTTAATGATCCAGATACTCTCGATAATCGCATAATGATACTTGAGTAGTAACGCATAATGATACTTGAGATAATCGCATAATGATACTTGAGTAGTACATAAGTAACATTATGCAGCAAAACTTAAGATTTGTTTAATTTATAGAGTTATAAAAATGCATCTAGACACTAAGAAAAAGTTTTGAAAAAACAAATAAATAAAAAATTAAAATAGAAAGTTTGAAAGATTTCAGATTTTTATATTATGCCCAAATGGATGTCTTTTTCATTTACACATACATACACGTTTCGAGAACTTTTGGGCTAAAATATTTAAAAACAGGATATCGTTAGAATTCCTGATGGACAGTCTCGCGCGCTGGAGATAAAAATGCTTTATTCCATGCAGTGTATTGCCACTGCTCGCTTTGAAATTGTTGGGTTTCGTAATCGAAAAATCGTTAAAGTTTAAAAAATATTAAATAGATAATGAAACAAATTCGAAATTCAAGATTGGGGCTGCCAAGTGCCCATATTCGGGTGGAGGACTACGTTGTTCAAATTTTGATCGATTGTATTTCTCAATGCGAGAAACATACATACTTTCATGCAGATTCTTCATTATTTAATTTCTTCAAATAAAATGCAAGTCAATACTATTTGGTGGTAACAATTTGAAAAGTAATATACCCGTTTATAGTGATCCGACGCAAAATGCCGTTTCGAGACTAATAGCCCGTCTGGGCTAACTCCCCTTTGGGCTAAAATTTCCTCTATAATTTCATTTAAAAAACTTTCTAACTTTTAGTTTAATCATGTGTGATGACTGGAAGTGAGCAGGAACTTCTCTGCATTTTCACATTTCCTTTTACTTGCTTTTTAAAGACTGTTTTTTCTGAGTGATTTTATAAATCATTAATTGAACTCTTAAGAATAGACTTTTTTAATTTCTCGAAGGCCCGCATGTGCATTACTGCATATCATTATCATCCTTTGAAATTTTCAGCACTAAAGTTCGACAAAAAATTACATTTTTAAACCATATAACTATATTCCCTCTCTAGTTTCCAAAGACTTAATACCAACAGACCTATTTTAAGAAGCTTCAGTCCATCCAATGGATATGCTGAAGTAAATTATCTAAAATATTATTATTATGTAAAATAAGATTATATTATTTATATTTTAAAATATGAATATGTACATAATTTTAAAAAGAAATGTTTATGCAGAAAATCGCTTACATAAGAAAGAGCGTTAAGATTGGAGAAAAGTTCCAGTTATAATCTATTTCAAAGATGCCTCTTAAACAAACCCTGTGTGTATTAATTTAAATCATTCTAACTTAATTTATAAGCGCTTGGTATTATAAACCTAACCGTGTTATGCAATTTTGGAATTAGTGATGTTCACTCTATTTTTAGTCCAAAGGGGTATTATAAACCTAACCGTGTTATGCAATTTTGGAATTAGTGATGTTCACTCTATTTTTAGTCCAAAGGGGCAATTTGCCTTGAAGGACTATTCATTTCGTTTTGACATTTTGCCTTGAAAACTATAAACGGCAAATCACTTTTCAAATTATTGCCACCGAATATTAGAGGCGTGTATTATATTTAAAGAAATTAAGTAATGAAGAATCTGCATGAATGTATGTATGTTTCTCACATTGTGATAAAACGACGGTATCTAGAGCCATCAAAATTTGAATAACGTAATCCTCCACAGAATATGGGCATGTGGAAGCCCTAATTTGTAATTTAAAAATTGTTTTATTATCGATTTCATATTTTGTAACTCTTCAACGAATTTTTGATTAAGAAACTAAACAATTTCAAAGCAAGCAATGGCAACACTGCACCAAAAAAAAATCATTTCTCTTTCCAGCGTACGAGACTCTGTATCGGAAATTCTAAAGATATGCTCACTTTAAAATTATTTTGCGATATTGCTTTTAACTGAATTTTATGGTTTGAATACGTAGAACATGATATTTAATAAATAAAGGTTACAGACAAAACGTTAAAAAAACGCCACTTTGGACGTAATTTAAAGTTTGAAGCCTTTCAGATTTTAATTAACTTTCCTTTAATTTTTTTATTTTTAAAAATCAATATTGAACAATATACATTTGTGAGATTAATTTGGTCTCACACCTCTTAAAATGAGAATAAAATATTTCCATTTTATTGAAACATCAATATTTTAATGAAACCTGACCGTTCATTGAACTATACAAACAGCAGATGGGAAATAATGCATGCTGATATAATTTTAGTGCAATTTAACCACAGCATAAACATACCGATTCTTTATGAATGTAACTAACTTTTCTTTTCGCCATCGACAGAACAGCTGGCCAATTGCGTAAGGTGGATCCCGTCGATGGAATTGACCACCTCTGGGAATTGACCACGCTCAACGAGGAGCATTAAAAAAAAGACCATAACATGGAAAGAAGGTGTATGGTGGGGATTGTTGAGACTAAGGGGAACATTTTTAAGTATTATGGTACATGTTAGGCATAACAGATATATTAAGGACATGGTATAGACACAGGTATTGATGTAAAAATGAAACCTGAATAAATATATAAGAAATCATGAAATAAATTAAATATGTGCTGGATTAATAATTAAAAACAAAACAAAGCAAAAACAACAACAAGAAAAAAACACATGACTTTAAATAAATTAAAATATGCGCAGAGGGAGATGCTGGCGGCACAGTGTCCAAGGAAAGTCAACTTATAAGCAAGCTTTTCCAGCGTATTAGAGGTAAAAGCAAAGAAAGAAAGCTAATAAGGCAAGACGGTATGAGACCAAATTTTCCCTACCTTAAAAAAAAACTATTGGCATCATTAAAATGCCAAATCTGACTTTTGCGACTTAAGAATATTTACAGTAAAGCTTACTGTGATAAAAATAAGTTGCCTCTGCATTTGAAAATAGAATTTATAATCACACCCACACAAAAAAATTCAAACCTGAACAAACAATACTACTTAAGACACCGTATTCTGTGAAATAATGTTTTTACAGCAAAATACGTTTAGGATTTGATAACCTTCAGCATGACAAATAAATACTAGCCTGCTTTAGTTATAACTTTCGTTCATTTTTCTCTGAGATATTTCAAGCTGCAAAAGTTAATTTATTGTTAATGTTAAAGGATTCTCTTCTTACTACACCTATTTCGAAATGTTACGTTTAATATTTGAATCATTATTAAGTTATCCATTGCACATTCCTTTTGAACAAACTTTATAACATGTCAGAGAGGATTGAGCCGGGGGTATAGTTATCAAAATTGTCTTATTCATAAGGTATAAAAGCCATTAGCTTAATTCGCACCTGTGAAACAGGGTTCGATGTGTAGCAAACAGGGAAGCTAAAATTGAGCTTGCGTAAATGTGCAGCTGATTAAGCGAAATTGTCGACCATCTATAAATTGTCTATAAACGCGATAAGTGCTGCTTGTGTTAATTCGTTATTTTGGTAAAATTGAACCCAACAAATTTGCTTCTTTCGGTAACTCCGTTATAAAATAGAACTATTTCATACTTAATACCTTTTCGTTTTAATATCTACTTTCGTCCTTAAATAGTATGTAGTTTTTTAAACATTTAATTGAAATTGCTATTGTTTAGATGGATATAAGCAGCTGTTAGCAAGATATTTGCAAACGCTCTCAGGTTTATCTTCATTGGCTCACACGTATTTATCAATTTTTATCCGGTACTCTATTATTTAGAACCAGGTGCTACATTACGTTTGCATAGTCCTATTTGCTGCGTGCACAAGCAAAATAATCAAAGTCAAGGCAAGCAAAATTCAAATGAGATAAAATTCAACTTAAATGGAAATTTCGAATGTCATAACTTTCAGTTAAACCAGAATACAGGAAAGAATTTTGTTACGAAGAAACGAAGCTAAAACACCACTATGTGAGCAATTTACGCCAAATCGTCTATAACTGCATCCCTTATTTTCTGAAAAGTTGAGCGATAACTGAAGGTTGAATTTTACTAGTACTAGTTGAAATCAAGGAAAAGATGAATGAAGAGTAAAACAAAATAATATTTTTTTTTACAAATGAGAGCAGTAAATATTATGTAACTAACAAACACTTACCTAAAAAACATCAATAAAAACTTTATTCTTTTATGCTTTCTCCCATGCATGAGATCTTTTTCTCATACATCCAATCTGTAGTTCAAAGGAGTAATCCGCAAAGAATTCTTTATCTGGCTTCGAAACTTTCTAAACCTCACTTCTAATTTTTTGCTTGAATGCGTTTTATGTAGTTAGGCTGTTCAAATATCACAAAACATGTGACAGCTATATGCCTAAGGGGAGAGATGGTTTCGAGGAAGACTTTCTAAGGTTACTGGCTTGTATTCAAGTTATACTTGAGAAAACCCACGAAAAACAACTGTACAGCCCGTTTCATCTGTGATGGAAACTGGGCGGAATTTCAAATATTTAATGGTTTTAACTACGTGACAACCGTTGGGGGCCATATTTATATGGGGAGAAGGAAATACGTTAAGGATATTGTTTTTCTGTCGCTACTTTTGACATCCGACTATAAATACACTGAAATACGTAGTGTCCATGGTATCGCTACAGTCACATCGAATATGCATCAATATGTATGGATTTAAATTGGACTACACCCTGGATTTCAGATGAGTAGCAAAGAACCCTTATATAGTATTTCATTTATAATGGGTGAGAGAAAACTGGATTATCAGTGTTTAGTTTGGCGTGTAACTGATAAGCACATGCGAATTAAATTCTTTGTTGTAATCATTTTTAACGGGATGATTCTTTTTTACTTACTATGATATGCATGATTTGCGAACTAATTTTGTTCTTTGAATAACAAAGTACTTTCGCGCTTAGCCAACCACGTAACAGAAGTCCTCAAACTCTCAGAATGCAGCAAACATTGGCTTGCTGCCATGAGCATAATGAGTCTTCTCTTTTAACTAGTAACAACGGCATTTTTTCATTCCAAGCTTTAATAATTTTTATATTTAAATCGTAACGTATTTGAGATTAAATTAAATTTTGAAACATGCTGTTGTAGAATTTACATGCAGTGGAAGAAAATGAGATAAAACATTTGCAGAAATATACATTTGGCTGTAATATGGTTGAAGGGAACAACTGTTTTGAATGTATTTTTAAAGAGATTTAAAAGAAACTTTCATCAGAGAAAGAATATGTGAGTAGTTACTGATTGATTTTTAGGACAAATTCTTATCGGAAATGGAAATTATATATAAATATGATACATAATGTTTTGATATTAATAACTCACTATACTTTTCTTTTATAAAATCTAACTAAACAGAGCCAAGGTGATTGCATTAATACATTTGTAAACATTTGTATGGGCCGCCCGACTCAGACAGTGGTTAGTGACTTTGACTACTGTACCGAAAAGCCCAGGCTCCAATTCCGGAGAAGGCATGCATGTTTGTAAATGTATAGTGTCTGTGCGGTACGGGGGCACTCTAAATACACGGCGAGCCGAAAGTTATCTTGAGAGGCTAGTAGTAGGGGAAGAGGCATGTCAGACGCCTCCGACTTGTCCCCCCCGGAGTGGTGTGCATTAAAACTGGTGGCGGAACTGAGCAAAATCGTATTGTCACTTGTATGGTGCTCAAGGCTCTTGCCAACGACAGGCGCAGTATCGGACTCCTTGCCATGATGAATTCCATGGGCTTCTTCTGTTGTTACTGTCAGACAAGTGAGATAAGTGACAACACACATTTTGTGAAATCCTCTAAAATGTAGCATTGTGAAAACTGACTGAAGATTTAAGCTGACTTGTCGCGCAATTTCATTAAATCAAAAATAATTGTTACAGCCATAAAACCGATAAATATTTTCATTTACCAGTACATTTTTTGGTTTCCATACACAGTACATGAGCAAGCAAAGATGTTCGGAAAATGTATTAAGAATGTTATTTTCTATATTTATTTAACGCAGTATTTGGAAAATACTGAGATTAAATCACTTCATTATTGTCCATTTGACGCTACGACATTTTTGCAAAGTTAACATAAATACAGATACAGCATTGGAAAGTAAGATTTATTCACAATAACTTGCGGAAACCGGTGTTCCAAGTGATTTTCTCTTTCAATGACGTCTGTTTCCTTTACCTAAGAGAGAATAGAAAAGACACGAAAATAAAAGACTGAAGAATGAACGAGTAAAGGAGGATAATAATCTGTAAAGATTTCGCCAAAATCATTTCCCACTGCAGAGTCTAAGTTAAACTTTTAGACATAATTCTCTGCAACTTTGACTAAGAATAAATTAAAGACAGTTCATTCATTAAAAGGCATATGCATCCAACATAGAAATTGTTTATTTCATGCTCTTCAATTAAATGTAAATAAAAGTTTTTTTGATAACAAAATTAATCAGTTCCAAAGATTTAAAGTGGAAACTCAGTTAGAGCCAAAGTTCAAAATGCGTTAACACATTTTTAGAAGGATTTCAATACGAGCATTCAAAATGCAAATGTCTTGGGAAAAAAAAATCTGAACAGCATTTTAGTTACGTACCGTATAATACGTTTTTTGCATTTTCCGAAGATAAATATTCCTGTCCCACAGTTTAAGGTGCTGTAAAATGCATGATATTAAGATTTCTAACGGTAAAAATGAGCAACATAATTAATCGAAAAGGAAAATTTCGTCAGCTTTACTTTTCAATATGAGGAAGACTCCAATTAAATATCTAACGAAGACGAATTGTTGCGTGCGCACTGGTTCCTAATAGATTGAATGCACACAGGTCGATGATAGGTTAATAAAATTTAGTTAAAAATAACACTTCAAAGTTCTGTAATTTTCTGCAGAAGTACTCGTGCAGGTATCCACAGTATCAGAGAGTACAATAAATAGTTACTCTTGAAACTATCGAGAACGTTAAACACAGCGCAATGCAAAGCGCATCTAAAGAGAAAGCTAACCCAGAAATATCTCCGATCTCATGCTGAACTAACAACTCGCAAACAACAATAACTACTAATTGGGAGTAGGTGCTATCTACGGCCTTATAGAGTTTTCAACCGGAAGCCGAGATATTTCTAGTATTTTCTTCTTTTCAAAATTTCGCATTTCTAGTATTTTCTTCTTTTCAAATTTCAAAATTCAATTGCAATAACTAGTATTACGGTGATACTAATAATACTAAAAATAACTAAAACTATACACTGATGACAAGTCATTGACGTTGTGATAAAAAATGAGCTAGATTAAAATAATAACACTTAACGAATAGCCTCATGAACACGGGTTAATGTTGTGACGAAAAGACACGTGATAATGACAGGATGATTAAAATATGAAATAGTTACATCACAAATAGTTTCATTCTTTAAAACATGAAAATGCTTTAAAGAATTAAAATGCAATAAACTTCTTAAAAACTTGATAATATTAAATAATAAACACAGTCTCCCTGAGATACTGAAACAAACTGTAACTAACATCTTTTCCAATTAAGCGTTCAAGGATTTTGCTAGAACCATTCAAATACCTCGTACAATGGCCGCTAAATTATGAGTACTCCAGTAAAATGTGCAGGACCAAAAAACACCTTGCAATTTGAGAAAATCAGCTCACACTCAACTTTCAAAAGATAGTTATGAATAAGTCGTGTGTAACCAACTAACTGATTAGAGTTTGGAAAGAAGCTAAAGAAGAGTACAGCATAATGCCCTTAGAAATTGTGCGAAAATACATTCTGTTATGTAAATCACGAAGCATGCAAAATATTCAGAAAATAAAGCCGATCAAATCGAAGAAAAATAAATAAAAATGAATCAAGCGTGTAGAGACATTAGAAATTTTTTGAAAGCAGGAGAGAGGAAAAATGAGCGATGGCCTAACCGAGACTCAAACCACAGACCTCTCGATTACGCGCCGAGCATGCTGACCATTACACCACGAAAGCATGTTAAGAAGGCGGCAGAAATACCTTATATACTGCCCCATTTAAAGGGCGACTGAGGATTAGAGGACCCAATCGCCAAATCCGGGTGGTGGAGAATCACCATCCATCGGTTCGGACGCCATTGTAGAGACATTAGAATTTTTGAAAGCAGGAGAGATGAAAAATGAGCAATGCCCTCGCCGGGACTCAACCACGAGCCTCTCAAATATACATTTTAACCCTTAAGATCCTGCGTACATTTGTGAAACATAGCTATAGGCGAAAGTAAATATTTACTCCAAGTTTTAAAAATAACACGATGGTTTTGATTACAAATGATAAAGGAGTTTGTAGTAGGTATCGAAAAATCTATTTTAATTTTTACCGAATATGAGGGGCATTGTTCTACGAAAGGATACATTTCTATCAGCTTTATAGCAATTGTTATTTTTTGGTGCTTTTTATTAAGTGGATTCTTTTAGTCTTATTTATTGCCAGAAATAAATATATTTGTACTTAAATACTTATTTTAATAGCCACTTTTTACTTTTAGTACGTTTTATAGTATTTATGTTATAGTCTGTTACAGACTTTACCTTTAACATTGGAAATACTGGGTGTTGTGTAGAATTCACTTGGACGTGAGTAAATCATTACCACGAAACGCAAATGATATCTAGAGGTACAGAAAAATATGCTTACTTCTATTTATTCTAAATTTTTTTGACAGAATACCAGAGCCGTGCCTATATATTTTTTCACCTGAACCAAAGCGGTAAATGTGCGCCCTTGCATACAATGCAAGAATTTTTATTTACCTATTTGGGGGGGATAAATAAATAATACTAAATGATGTTTTCAAACATAACATTATAAAAAATGCATTATTGCATATATTTACATATAATCATACTTATAGAACAAATTAACTATACTTATGTATATATACTAGATATCCCGGCAAACGTTATTTTGCCGTATAAATTATTTCTCGGGAATAATTTGGTAGAAAAAAATAACTAACTTATTTAAAGTGTGTGGGGATATGATATATGAGTGAAAGAGGCATGGAGCGCTAAGAACGATTTCGAAATATAAAAATAACAAAACACCAAACATTTATTTTTTTAATTTATTGTAATTTATTCTTTAAAATTATATATATCACTAATTATAACAATATCACTAAAAATAATATCAATCCCTTAATGCAATAGAGTGTACAATATTTTTTGTTAGCCAATCTTCAGCTAACACAAACAAACTGGTTGGTTTGCCCACTCGAGAGCATGTCACGTATCCGTGTGAAAAACATGGTGTGCTCAAATCTAAGCCACAAACAGACATCGTTTGGCCTTGAGACTTATTGATAGTCATTGCAAATGCCAATCTACTAATTGGAAATTGAAGACGTTTAAATTGAATTGGCACATCGGTGGGTATAATAGGGATTCGTGATCACCTCGGAACTTGCCATTAAAAATGCTGGTTTCGACAACGTTATTCATTAATTTTTTAATGAACAATCGCGTGCCGTTGCACAGCCGTGGTGGGTTCAAATCACGAAGCAAAATAACAGGAGATCCAACCTTCAGTTGTAAATTATGCGGTGGCATGCCTGGTAAATCCAATGAGTTCAAAAACTCTGTTGCATAATTAACAGCTTTGTTGGCATCGAAAACTGTATCATAATAGTTGTGTGACACCAAGTCCCCTGGCAAGTCCCTGTTGTATCTTGAGATTCAAATCGTTGACGTCCACATTTTTTGGTGCTAAAATTGCTCTTTCTGCCAGCCACTCATGACTAATGTATTGTGTGTGTACATCGGAAAATATCTGGTCAATGAGAGCATCTTGCGAATTAATGATTGTGCAGAAATCGGTCGGTAATTTTATGCATCCAGTCTTATCTATAGTAACTTTTCCATCGCCGATATCTAACAGTTGTTTTCAGAATGTTTCAGCGGATGGATCTTAAAGCGATTGAACGCGCGTATTTACTTTCAATTGCACGTTTTCAACATTACACTACAGTGGGGATGATTTCAAGCAAGCGTACGTTGAACGTGGAATGACGGGAAGTGTTTGTCTGAAATCACCTGAAAGGAGTAACAGAGTGCCGCCAAATAGTTTGTCGTTGTTTTTTATGTCTTTCAATGTCCTGTTCTACTCCTCAAGCGAATGTTTGTGTGCCATAGTGCATTCATCCCAGATGATAATTTTACACTGTTTCAGCACTGTGGCCATGGACGATTGTTTTTCACAGTGCGCATGGGTTATTTTGAATATTTAGTGGCAGCTTAAGTACTGAATGAGCTGTTCTGCCTCTATCCAATAAAGTTGCCGCATTGCCAGATAATGCAACGGCCAATGCGATGCCATTATTTGATCGTATTTTGGTGAGAATTAGCAAAATAAGAAAAGTGTTTTCAGTTCTACCTGGTGCATCCAAAAAAATGGAATCCACATTGTCCTGCCGAAACTGCCAATATAATGCGGTCGTAAATGGTTCTTTGTTCCTCGTTCATTAGTGGGACATAGCGAGTAACAATCGCTGTCATTTCTACAGTATTATACTGCAGTTCACGATTCACTTCAGTGTTCATTAAATAAGATGTACTTCGATTTGGCGAATGCATACCGAAATGACTGAGTAGTAAGTTGGCAATGATAATGCAAAGATCCTCAGTAGCAATCAATGCTTCATTGTACATAGCGTCGCTGAATGTTATCGTTAGATCGTTGCACCGTGTACAATGTTGACGCAATATATCATCAGTTATTGAATCTTTATGATTATCCCACAATGTCTCTGCTCGGGCTGGGAAACATGTAGTCAATACAATAGCGAATAGTAGACGAATTTGTATTGCTGTACAGTTCAATGCTGTTTCAGCAAGCATACATTCCCACTGGTTGTCGTCATCCAGGAAGCAGAGTGCAAGGCATGCATCTTCATACGTTGGATACTGTTGTCCATTCACTTTACGTATATCTTGAAATGACAATGTGCCGGTGATATTAACGAATAACAGTCGAAGATTTAAATCAATCAATGTGGCTTGGATTGACTGTAAATACTCTCCCCAAGGTGTTTGATTTGAATAAACTGTGGCATGCATCAATCGGTGTGCCTTGCTTGCGGGGCATCCATTTTTTTGTTTGAACCCATGTGAAATAGCGTGGTACTTTTGAATAATTTTGGTGCAAAGGCACCAAAAGCATCCGCACGATTACACAATAAAAAACAATTCGGTGAATGTAGTTTTTGGTGGATTTATAGCAGGATCAATCGTTGTCTCGTTCGTGAAAAATACGCGCTGACCGTTTTCAAGATGGACGGCTAAATGAATAACTGCTGGATCCCGTTCATGAATTGGGAAACTAAAGATACGCCAAACAGCTTCATTGGAGCTGATGTACCGGCCAGTTTGGTAGAGCTTTATTTATTCACTGGAAGAGCATTCACACTGGTATTTTCAACTCGAAATACAGCCATATCACTGTCTTTATTCACATACTTGAAAATATATTTGATGCTCTTCACTGAACTTCAGAACTCAACATTAATATGAGCATTGAATGTTTTGCTCAGCAGAGGCGAATATGGCACGGCCCAACTATTGCCAATGTCAATGTCTGTGTTGTTGATATTTTTAATAAATGATTGTTCGCCTTTATCGGGATTTCTTCGATGACATATTGGATATCCATCGACATTTGTGATCGTATCGTTAGTAAAATTTTTAGGAAAACGTTTGGTACATTTTCCATCTGCCATGCAAGGGGATAAACGATTCTGATTACTGCATGAGCCGTGAATCATTTTTGCTGTAACAATATCAAACAGTAATTGATCAGCAGACGGATCTGGAATTCACGCAGAAATTATACTATCGATTTCTTCAGGACGGATTTTGTCGATTAACCAAATCAAAATGTGTGCATGAGGTAATCTTCGTTTTTGCCATTCAACCGAATACATCCAGCAACGTGTGGGACCGAATACAAGTAATTTTGTAATGAAACTTATTAAAGACTTTAATTTTGTATGAACACAAGTGCTGTAATGCCATGAGGATGTATTGCATTTTGGCCAGGCAATAGCAAAGATGTAAAATCCGGCCATTTTGGTACATGTGAACGCGATAAATAAACACGGTTGTCCATATTCGCGCACGAAAGTCAGAGCATCCTGTATATGTTATTGCATATGGTGTGGACTGCCTATGTACGATGATGGTAGAATGACAGAGTTACCAATTTCGGCGGCGTCGGCGTTGTTGACAATAGCGTCTCGCAAGTGAATGTATGCTTCCGCACGCAGCTTTTGTTGATTATATCGCAAGTATCGTAGTCGTCCTCTCTCTTATCTTCACGTACATGGCAACCATGAATTGTTCACAAAGCTCACGACATCGCAGAATGACGTTGTCCTGACCGCGTCTTATCATCAACCGATACGCATAATAATCCTTCGAGCTAACGTTCTTGTTTGTTTCGGCTTCTGTAATAATACATTCATAAATATTAATTCAAATTAATTAAGCTTAATGAATTAAGTTTTTTGGTTAAATAAGTAATGATCAAGTTCAAGTTCATAATGAATTAAGTACCTGTTACGAGATCTCGTTGTTTAATATTTATGCAATATCAGTCCTATCCCTTCGAGAACATTAGTGGATATTGGAGAGCGTCATATGAACGGTGTCTATAAGCAATGAACTGGAGATTATTATTTCTCCTACGAATTACGATTTCTCGTGGAGCTGTACGATCGCCAAGCATGATTTCAGCAACGTCGTCAACAACTGGTGCATTGAATCTACGAATGGGCTCTCCAGCTGATGTTTTATTAGGATTGATGGCAACAGCGTGATTATCACTTTGTAATTTGTGTATGTCTGATTTGAATATTTTCAACAATTCATTGTGCTCATTCAATAACGCTTCCAGCTCACCGACAATGCTTTTGACAAAAAGTGAATTGAAGTTATTGTAGCTACAACGTGCATCCACGCGATTGGCAAGTGTGCTTCCGGAACCATCACCGCCCATAAAGTAGATTTGTAAAAATTTATATGGTTCGTTTGGCATTGGCAGCAACTAGCCTACTTTGTGATAAATTTGGTCTTCGATTTTGAATGTTGAATTGAATTATTGACCATTTGCAGCCTTATTTTTAACTATTTCTGTTGCTCCGAACGGTATCATTTGGAAACATGAATTGAATGTTCGAACTGACTTAAAGAAGAGGGTAGAATCTGGATCCGTGCCGATAAGTAAACCGTTCAATGGTTCAGGTGGTGTATCAATTTTGGGTAATTGCACCTTTCCTGATGCGCAACACATACCGGCTGGCTCATTTTTAAATTTAAGAACATTACAATGCTGGCATAGCACCAATTACCACTTTTGAATGAACATACTATTGAATATTGGGCTCATACTCGAATGCTAGACGCAAGAATCAATCAGATGTAAATGATCGATGTACCTGTTGGCGTTGTTGAGTATTTTCTCAGCGTTTGTTAACTATGAAATGGCGTGCTTGTCTTTGTTCTAATCTTGCTTGTTTATTTCGTTTAGCTCGTGCATCTTCTGATCCTGCTTAACGCAATTGCGCCATGTTCACACGTACATCAGTATTAGCTTGCTGGATTTGTTCTTCTGTTCTTCTTTTTCGTATGTCTGCAGTTCTACTTGTTTGACGGCCCCAATTAGCCCCTTTGTGTCTTGCTAGCCTTGTTCACTGTACAAAACACACATAAATAGAACAAACTGAATTACTTAATGATGAAAAACAGTATAGTAATTATGTATTTCTTCTTTGATATATACTATATTTAGTGTTATTTAGCGTATATCGTGTATAACCTAGCTTTCACAACATTTCTCTTTTAAAATGATTCTCACAAAATGTTGCACGCATTGACTATAATATTATTATGATAGTGTCGTTTAATAATAAACAAATTAATAAATAATAACCTAATAAATGTATAAGAATAATTTATACGTGTAACACAACAGCCGCTGTTGCGAGAGTTCGTGACACATCTTGAGTACTTTTGAGGTAATATGAAATCACTTATTTAACTAAACTTGAGAACTACAGTCAAAATTAATAATTTTTTAATTATTAATAAAATAGGAATAAATAATTATAGCCCTGCAAATTAATAATAAATTTACTTGAGAATATAATTAAAATAAGAGTTACACTGAGATAGTAAAATGATAATTGTAAACGTCACTATTACGATCGACGCACAAACAATAACAATGGCCGAAAACAGTGTAGGGAGTGAGAGAAGGCTTATTTTGTGAGAGAGACAGGAGACCGGCTTCGGTCTCATCCTCACTCCGTGCTGTTTGCTGGGTGAGAAGTGACACCGGTAGACGCCTGGCGGGATAATTGATCACTTATCGACCAGGGTTAAAAATTATTAAATTACTAATATCGCTCTTAAAAAAGTAGGGGTTGTTGGTAGAAGGGCGAAAATTTAGGGTTATATGTACTTTTATGCCCCATCATAAAAAATTTCTCCAAAAAATAAAAAAAAAATTGGTGTGGACCACCCTTATCATTTAGGGGTATGAAAAATAGATTACGACCGATTCTCAGACCTACCGAATATACATATAAAATTTCATAAAAATCGGTCAAGTCGTTTCGGAGGAGTATTGTTACAAACATTGTGACGCGAGAATTTTATATATTAGATTTATGCTCAGTAACTGTTTCAAGTGAAAATACAATAACCTTTACAGTAGTATTTAATTATAACTTTGTATATTCCATAAAGTGAAACATGCATAATGATTAACAATTTTGAAATGGAAAACATTAAAAATGCGCTTTTTGAAAATTTGCAAATAATATTAAGTAATAAAAGTAAAACATCTGCTCAAACATTTATGTCATAAACTTTTCAAGCGTACTTATAATTTCATTTTTCTTGTTTTTAAAGAAGCAAAATTATCAATAATTTTTTTCAAAATCTATTTGATTTCTTAACTCATGTTCTATTGAGAGAATGACCATGTTTGAAAGGTTTTCTTAGCCTAAGGAAGATAGTCATAAGAAATGAGAATTTAACTATGCTTACTAGGTAATACTTTATAGAAAATTGTGAAGTTCGGGTTGTTATGAAACGAAAAATATCACATACAAGCTATAGTTTCGTTATATAAATTTTGCAATGTTGTTTCACCACAGTTATGTTATAAATGCATTAAAATCCATCAGAATTCTTAATTTAAATTATTACTCCTCTGTACATTGCAATATTAATGAAACCTGAGTATTCTTATTACACTGAAACCATTTCGCATTTCTAAAATTATATGAACATGTTTCCGTCATTGGCTGAAATTCTCTTACGTGCAATTAATTTTATAGTTCTTTTATTTTTTTAACCTTTAACGCAGTTCCACAAATAGTGCTCTTCGGTATGTTAAATAAAATTGCGACTTTCATTTTAAGCACTTAAAGAGATATTTTTATCGCGAAAATTCTTCTTAACGACTACTAAGTAATAATTCTACATTTCTGGGGTTTCCATTAATATTCGCATTCAGAAGGTGCCGACGGGTAACATAGGCAACTTTTTCAAATAGTGTATTTGAGTGAATTTAATCTTCTGTATCTTGAATATCAAGCAGTTCTATCAGAACATCCTTCAAGAAATCATCGCTTCTAAACCATATAATATCGCGAGCATCACTTTAATAGATTAATCAGTAAAATCAGTCTTTAATACTCACAGAATCTTTCATCAGTTAAACTATCCGTCCCCGACGAAAGGTTTATTTGAACTTGAGCAGAAATTTATATGCCGCCTAATTTAAACATGCCAATAGTTTGGCTGTCAGGTAATTTTTTTTAACAATCTCATGATATCTCGGCAACAAAAGCCAAATTTTAAAGTTAACAAGATTTAATGATACTTCATATTTTATCTTTACTTTTATTGCCCCTCATCAATTAACTCAAGAAACTTCTATGTGTTAAATTTCGCGACTATGACAGTGTTATCATTATGATCATTAGTTTTATTCGCAGCAAAGAGTATTTCTTAATTTTTTTAGCAAGAAGCATATCTTTTAAATGTATTTCTATATCGATCCCTTTAGAGTCACAAACGGAACAAAACTAAATTTTTTAAAGATATTTGTTACATAAAAATCAATTAATTACATTAGAATTAGCCAGAACATTTTGTCTTAAATCTTCCCCAAAGTACTCAAAATTTTAAACCTCATTTTTTAGTTCTCTAAAGCTGAAATATTTATTTTATTGTTTCAATATAAACTGTAGAATTATTAAAAAAAATTTATCTTACCTTATATCTTTACATCCCAGTTGACAAAGAATGAACTAATTTGTTAAATCCTTCAGCATCTGCTTCAGAAATAACTTTAAATGAAACAATCCATACAGTTCCCGCCAACATGAGTGTGAATGCAAACCAAAAACTTCAATTCATGCACTTCGTTTATTGGAAAATTTTATGCAAAAAAAAGTAACTAATGATATGGTACGTTTCATTATCAATCACCCTTGCTTATTCCTAGGATTCTATTTCAGAAGACGCTTGTGAAATTGCAAACCGTCATGTTCCGTTAGTGGACTTCAGCGAGTTTGTAATGACTAAGTTAAGAGCTTAAGTCAAACTAATGAGAGATGTAAAGAACAACTAATGTTGGCAGTACAATATTTTCTGTGAAAGTTTAGTCTACACAATTCGTTACACAAAGTGTAATTAGTTCCTTAAAGCTACCTTCAAGAACTAATTTTAATGTTAGAAAGCATTATATATACTACTGTGAAAGCTCGTATCTTTCGAGAATAAATTAATGCTATTAGTTTTTCTTTTTTTTTTTTAGCTGGCTTGTTTATAATACAAAATTCTTTTAATATTCACTGATGTATTCCGAATTTAAAGTTAAAAATCAAAAGTTTTAAAATTAACTTTATGAATTTTTCATCAAGCAGCTAATTTAGCGTCCCTTCTATTTGTTCACAGGAGGCAAGTGCCTCACCCTCTTTCCGGTTCTGCAGGATAAGTTTTATCCCAATGTTTGTACTTACAGATTAAGGAAAGTTAGTTAGGTTACTTAATTATGCCAAAGTACGCACACGGGATATCTGCCTAAGGTTATATTAGGTTAGGTTATTTGAATGTCACAAAACATACCAGAGATAAGTCCGTAAGGGCAGAGATGCTTTTATGGAGGATTTTATAAAGGAAACTGGCTTGTGTTAGATTACACATGGGTAAATCCACAAAATCCAACTCTGCATCTAGTCCATTCATCTGGTTTCGAACTTATGTCGAACTACCAACATTCAGGGTCTATACCACTTGGCCACTGGGGAGACCGCTGGGGAGACGGAATAATACGTTTTCCATTGATCACATTGAAGCTATTGCAAAAAAATTGGGAAGGAAAAATCTTAAATTTGCCTATATTTTATATAAGTATTTCTTCATTTTGATGAGGGCTATTGACATTGATTTCTCTCGTATTTGTTAAGTGAGTAAATGCCTATTTAAAATAAATATCAATGTTATTACAGTAATGTAAAAATCTTTTTAAGTGGCTTACTTTGTTACAATATTGACACAGAATGAAGGTTTGAAGTACGAAGGAGGAATGCAATGGAACTTTTCGAATCTCAGAGTATAAAAACTGACTAAAATTACTTCAGAAAATGTAATTTAGTATTTAAATTTAATAAGTTTAAAAGAGACTTGTATAAAATAATGAAGTTTATCATATCGAAATGTTTGGTTCAAATCTAAAATTTCATGTTTAAGGTTATAAATCGTTTTTCCCTTACATCAAATGACAGTAATGACAGCAATTCACTAACTCCAAAAAATGAGACATGATTTAGATATAAAATTTTAATCATAATCCATAAAACACTTCTCATCTTACTGTGCCATAGTCTTTCATTTGCACTTGCATGTAAAAAGTAAATCATACTTTAATATTTCAGGAGAGGCAGGCTCTTAGCCATGACTTTTTATGATAACGTCTGTATGAAGGTAAGGCGAAAGAAGGAAATATTTTTCTCCTTTGTTTTTCACATCATCGGCAAGAATATGTCTCCCAAAAGAACGAAAAGGTGAAGCTGCGCTCCTAAATTTCATAGAAAAAGACCCCTGTTCCGGTGTATATTCATTTTCTACACACTTGAACAAAAAAGTATGTGATAAACATAATACTTCTTCATGTGTTAGTTTTATGGATGACTTTTTATGGCAACTTACAAGCTGCAATACAGAAAACGAAGAAAAGAAGAACTTTTTTTGCCAATGTTTTGCACATCATCTATAAGAAAAACCGCTCCAAGAAGAAGAAAACGTTAAAGCAGCTTTCTTTTTTAAATTACATGGAGGAACGCAGAGCTTAGAAATAGACAGGCCTCTGGTAACGAAACAGTAGAGAAAAGTTCAGCAAACAAGCATACCTTCAGCTTACACAATCCCTATTATTTTGAATGACATGCCGCACACAGAGAAACAAATAATTTTGCAAGTTCCTGTTCTTTTACTTTGACGTTCAGTAAGACAATGTAGTATGGGTTTTTGAAATAATATTGTAAATTTGTCAAAATATCTGCAATTGTGATTGGTTTTTATATATTTTTGTAGTTCTGTGTGCACGACGTATTTATGTATTTCTCTAATTAGTGTATTTTATATAATCATTTAATTAAATTTTTATTTAACTAATTTGTGGTAGTTTGTTGTGCTTATGTTTATTTTGTCTGCTGTTTAGACGTTTCTATTATGTGTGCTAATCGATGTTATCTTTCGAGGATGGCTCAGTTTAAACTTACAATATCAATGGAGACTTATTTGACGGACGCTTACACCGCATTTCCTTTCGAAAGATTGATGCTATTTGGCAGTTCCCTCGCCGGCTGGCTTAGCATCATTCTGGAAGTTCCCGGTTTTGGAACGTTTTTTCTCGAAGTTTCCACAGATAGCGAACCAATCTATAAATGCGTTGTATTTCAGCAGTCAATTAAAAGTTGTGATATTGAACTGAGCTCTTGCTCAGTAATTATTGGTTTAGTGTTTAGACTAGAAGCGGTACTGGTGCCCCGCAATATTTTTCGCGTGCTAAGAAGAATAGCCCTTAGTTGCGCAAACTAATTTTAAATATAGGATAGAACGAATATCTGCAACAAAGCTTATTCTCTCTGTATGTTTCCAACGAAACTCCGCAAAAAAGAAAATTTTTGACATTAATACTAATGTTGTATACGATTAGACAAAACTAGGTGTGACTACTTCCATTTATCGTTTTTAAAATTCAATAATAATAATAATAATAATAATAATAATAATAATAATAATAATAAAATAATTAACATGATAATAACTATAAATAATATCTAAAACGTAATGGACTTTTAA
Source organism: Stegodyphus mimosarum (assembly GCA_000611955.2). Classification (NCBI taxonomy): domain Eukaryota; kingdom Metazoa; phylum Arthropoda; class Arachnida; order Araneae; family Eresidae; genus Stegodyphus; species Stegodyphus mimosarum. The sequence continues at coordinate 528,252 of KK114752.1, forward strand.
TTTTTATAAGAGGAGGCATAAAATGGTATTTGGTGATATTTTTGGTGCTGTCTAAGCCGGCGAAACCTCCTTCAGATTTTTGCACGGAAACATCCCTCACCTTAAGCAGATAGCCCTTTCGAGTTTGCCGTAATTAGTCAAACAGATCAATTTTTGATTGTAATTTCTCTTATAATGATACAACAGCAGTTCATTTGGCTTACCTACAATTTATCAGCATGTCTGCAAAAATTTCATCTTAAAAGACATTTTTGTATCTGTAACATATCAGTATTTTGCTCTAGTATAGCTGTTTTTAGTCATGTATGCGTGTCAAAATCCTGAAATAATATTACCCAGAAATCTGCGGTCTTCATTTGAAAGCAAAATCTAAATTATAGGTTAGGTTATTTCCATATGGCAAAGCACATTAGGGCTATCTTCTTAAGGGTAGGGATGCCTTCACAGAGACCTTTCCAAGAGAAACTAGTTAGTATTTACGTTACACATGGGAAAAGCAACAATATACACTGGTGTGCAAAAATTAAGGACGAAGTCGAAAAATTAGCATATCAGCTGAACGAAGAGGCAGAGCGGACAGAAAGAACAATCAGGAGATTAAGTAAGGTGATGTACAGTAGCACATGCGCAGATATGCAGGTAGACGTAATGGGGGAGTGTCTGAGTAGTATAAAGCATGTTGTCGGTGTAAGATCAGTATTTCTGGAAAAGAGATTGCACGCTGTATAGCAGTTAAAATCACACCGAGTTGCTGCCTTAGCGAGAAATGGCAAATAATCAATCTGTTAGACGACATCTGGATGCTTTTACCCGAGGTCGAATCATTGGGAAGTTGGAGGAAGGCCGCAGTGTGACAAGTGTGGCTGCAGAGTTCGAAATTGCTCACAGCATCGTTTCACGACTTTGGAGACAATTTCAAACTACAGGAACAGCTATCCGGGGGTTTAGTAGTGGTCGTCCACGAGGAACCACACCCGCAGATGACCGGTATACTGCCTTACAGGCCAGAAGAAACAGGCGGCAGACAGCGGGAGAAATCGCTAGACACACGACACAGGCGACTGGACGACCGATATCGCCTTTTACCGGGGCCAGAAGACTGCACGGTGGTGGTCTGTTTGCACCACGACGCCCTGTACGGTGTGTACCTCTAACGCCTGCCCATCGGAGAAGGCGTTCTCTGTGGCGCCGGGAACACCGGAATTGGAGAGACAATGAATGGGGACGAGTACTCTTTACAGATGAGAGCAGATTTAGTCTGAGTTGCGATTCTAGACACATACACATCTGGACAGAGCGGTTAACACGCAATAACCCCTTCAACATCATCAAAAGGGACTGTTTCGAACGTTTCTCGTTCGAGCAGACATAATGCTTGGTAGCCGGACCGACCTTCATATCTCCCAAGGAGGTTCGTCACCTGGGACTGCTATTGTAATAAGGTTCTTCTTCCTTACATGTGTCTTTTCACAAGGGCTATGGGTCCTCAGTTCCTCTTCATGGACGACAACGCTCCACCTCATCGCACAGTTACTGTCGAAGAGCTGTTGGAGAGTGAAGATATTGAACACAAGGATTGGTCGGCAAGGTCTCTGGATCTAAATCCCGTCAAGCATGTACGGAACTTACTAGGGAGACCCGTGGCAGCACGTAACTTATCGCCAGTAACGATTCCGAAACTGCGATTGGTGCTACAAGAGGAACGAGCAGCAGTGTCTCAACAGCTCATTAACAACCACATATCCAGCATGCACAAATGATGTGAAACCTGCCTAGCAGTCAGGGGAGATCATATCCCCTATTAAAGACCGGATGTTTCTTGCTGGACACCCATCACAGGGATGTTTCGTCCTTCAGTCGCATTGCGCTCCATGCTACTTTTTCAAAAAAGCTTCTTTTTATCCCTCTGATTTCTCTTTTAGTAAGTGTTGCTTACATTACTCATGTCCTTACGTATTGGGGATCTTACGGTATTAAATGTGTTGATTTGGAAAGCTTTTGTACAAAGTTATATTGAAAAAACCGTCTCGTCCTTAATTTTTACACACCAGTGTATTAACAGTATGTAACAGCAGTTCCTTACGTTAACGAACATCATTATGCAATTTTTGTATAGTATCACGAAAAGCTAGCAAGAACTATTCATTATTTCTCATAACCTTGAAGACTAAGCTCGAATCATTTGAGTATCTTGATTGCTCAGTCAGTGAAACACCAAATAATTTTTCTTTCGATGAACAACCATTATATACAGCTGGTTACTAAAATTGCTACAACAGAAAGGAAAGCAAACAGTAGAATTGCATTTATAATGCACATGCATAGTATAATGGAAGGAAGGCGCTATTAAATTTGCTAGTTCTTTGGAGTAAGCCTGAAGAATTCCATACATACACTTACCACCTCTGGCACCAGCAACGAAAATAATTTGGCTGACATCAAGTCGAACTGAGTTCGGATGACAAATACGGGTACTTCATTCCATGTGGCTTCAAATATATATTAGAAATGAACAATAGTAGCTGCTGGCGAGTTGTGGCTTGCCGATCTCTCTGAAAACTATAACTCAATATTTTCAATGGCTTAGAGATATGCACATGAGCAGGCTAGGGCAGCAGTCGAACACTCAATGTATCTAGGTACGTCAGAATCAAACGAGTAACATGCGGTCGTGCATTATCTTGCTGAAAAATGGCATCATTTCAAAAATTCAACGGCAGCTATCCGCATTACCGGCTTCGCAATTTTTAAATTTCACCTATTCAGAAGTTCTAATCCACTACTCGTGATTCGCAGTAAGTGCCCGAGCCTTGTAAATGTGAGGACGTTCAGTAGACTTGGTGGGTCTGAACCAACAGTGCTCGAAATAGAGCGTTATCCAATACTATATACTAATAAAAAGAAATATAATATAACTTGGCAATCTGGCAATCATTATCTTGTTAAAAGTATGTTAAATCTGGCAATATGGCAATCATTATCTTGTAAACAGTTTGTTATTATTTCTGTGAATTATTACCTTTGCATATATTTTGTAAAACGCTTGTATATTATCTTGGCACAATATGTGTTTCTATGAAATTGATGCAAATAATATTATAATTTATGTACTGTAATTTATAAGTTGATAATACACTGTTTACTTGAAGAAACACAGGATCCCCATGTATTTCCTTCAAGAACTTTGCATACCCATATAACTTACAACATTTATTGAAGTCCAGCCCTAGCGTGGCTTGGCCGCAGTGCACATGCAGTAAATTTCCTCCTCCAAAGGACACGCAATAACAACACGCAACATATTTAAGCATAGTAGCAGTCCTGATGTCCTCATAGGGGTGCAAGGGCAGAAGTTGCGCAAACATGAGGTGACAGGGATGTGTTCTCGATGATACCCCATACCAGCACGCGTCCATGCTTCTCGGTGCTTTAACACGCGGATGCGTTCATGATGATGCTATATGCAGAACCGGGATTTTCTAGAAAGAGGACGTGATGCCATTTCTGTATGCTGTGTTTTCCTTCGTCGCACCTGTCTCTACTGCATTTTCAAAAAAAGCCACGACACTGGTCGCCGTGCTGACAGTCCGTGGTGCCACAGACATAGAGCACTATCTACTAGGGAACTCGTCGTCTTGCACACGAGCCAGGTTTCTGATACATGTAGAGAGTTCAAGATACATGTAGTGGCCATACAATATCACAAGGTCGAGGGGCAATATGTCTGTCCTCTTGGGCATTATTGGTTCGGAGCCGCTAAGGTTCTATATGTTCAGTATAGCCCTCTTAGACCGATCAGTTCCATATTCGTCTAACAGTTATGAAAACCCGATCAATACGAGCATCGATATCGCGGAATGATAAACCGCAGTCCCGACAAATCGTGATCCTGCCGCAGTCGAATTCGGACATGTGCTAGTTGAAGTCTCTCTTTCTTGCACGAGTTATAACCCGACTTTTAAACAAGCATCTAAAGTTCAAATGAGATTTCCAAATGAGAAACCTGCTATGCAGTCTTCCCATTTATACGACATTGCTCACATCTGCTTTGTGCGCATGCTAATCATTTGCATAATCTAGTATGTAGTATCATTCATACAAATTTAATTTCAATGAAGTATTTGAATTTAATTTCAATGAATGAAATAAAAATTTGATTTCAATAATTTCATGAAGTATTATTCATACAAATTTAATTTTAAATCATTCATACAAATGTTTTGCATGCCATCTTGATGTGCAGTAATTTTAATGAACAGCATTGTATCCAGTCGCCATCTATGATAACGATGTAAGGTTTTAGTTAAACTAACAAAGTTTTATTTTGATTTAAATCTTTCTATACCTTCTCATTTCAACTTCCCGTTAGAATAAGCGCGCGTTTCAGCTTTATGCTAATTTGAAGTG
>KK114753.1:0-53305 GCA_000611955.2 Stegodyphus mimosarum
GCATCTGGAAGCCAAAATTTGAAATTTGTTTTATTATCTATTTCATATTTTGTAAAACTTTAAAGACTTTTGATTAACAAACTCAACGATTTCAAAGCGAACAATGGCAACAATGTACTGGAAAAAAAAATTTCTTCAGCGCGCGAGACTGCGGAAATTCTAAAGTTATGCTAATTTAAAAATTATTTTGCGATAATGTTCTTTAACTTAATTTTATGGTTTGAGTGCGAAGAACATGATATTTAATAAATAATGTTAAATGTTAAAATGTTAAAAATGTTAAAAAAACGCCCCTTTGGACGTAATTTAAAATCTGAAAACTTTCAGATTTTATTTAATTTTTTATTATTAACATTATTCATTTATCTGCGGTACTTCGAATTATTATTATTACATTATTTTCACTTAACATATAAATTCAGATCTGACCCAACTGAAGAATATGAAATAAAAACAAATTTAGAGACCTTAATAAATGTTGCTATTGAGCGGAACACGGGTATAATTTATCTTCTACGAGCCCTCGTGGCATACAAGGATTCTCATAGTACTTCCAGACATAAAGCATTTAATTTATTTTCCTAATCGATTCAGTCTGTTATTCATTAATAAACTGATTGATTTAATTGTAACGTTTCGACATTGTGATAAATTATAAGAGCTTTGATTTATCTTCCATCAGACCTTGTTCGAAGTCGGTTGGTTCTCAATGTGTTGCTATTAGTCAGAGCTTACCATCTTTAATTTATTTCTCAAATTTAATCCGATTAACAAACTGAATATTTTAAAGCAGTAAAGGCAATTATTAATAATTCAAATATTTATTTTTTTTTAATAATGCATCTAATTTCTATAAAATAAATATATTGACTTTATAATATAACCAAATGATAATTTTTCTAAAGATTTGTAGTTTTGTTATAAATAATAAACAATATTTTAAGGCTACATATTACGTAATTAGTACAGAATCAGTTGTGTTTTTTAATTACCATGTGTTTTCAAATTTTGATTAAAATTAAGTCTTTTTAAAAATATTAGACAAATCTGAAATCTCCAGTTTGCAGCTCTCCCGCTCCTTAAGAGGGACCCTTGCTAATCGTCCTCAAAATCCGTATAGTTTTATTTAAAAATGTATTTATAGATTAAATTTTTTTAACGTAATCTAGTTATTTATTTTGTCTAATTTCATGTAACTGATTATATATTTGAAAAATGTTCATAAAAATATAACTTTATTTGTGGATCCTAGGAGATCATACTCGTTATGCCAAATTTTTAGTCACATTAATTAAACGTTTATAACAATATTTAATCCAGTATGTCTAATTACTAATAAATAAATCGTCATATAAATAAATAGCCATATAAATAAATTATATCATATATCGTCAATAACGCATTCTATATAGTTTGTTTTTATTATTGACTAGCCGCTGCGCGGCCAGCCTTCGTCTGGCTCTTAAGTGTACCGGAAAATGCCTAAAGAGAACACCAAACATTAAATTTGAAAACTGCAGAGAATTTTACTCTGCAGAACAATTTTATCAAAAAAGAAACAAACAACAACGGAAAAAAAATTCAGTTAAAAATGCATTACATATAAAAAGCATACAATGAAATAAGCAATATTCCTTAATACAAATATTAATTATCCTAATAAATAAATTAACCGACTTTCTGCTGTCTTCTCTAGACAAACGTCCAGTATCCAAGAGAAACATTAAATTTAAAAACTGCACAGAATTATCGTCCTCATTTTGCCGGGTGGCAATAGTGCTGATATCAGCAACAATGGCTGCGTGCCATTATTGTTCATATAATGAGAGAAAATCATCAATTTGATACTGTTTCATTAAAAAAAACTCATTCGAATTTTGAAAAATCGATGTGCACTGGCTCTTGTCTAGATGCATCCTGTGTACCAAATTTCATAGGTCTGGGTCTATTAGCTTACACGCAGTACGAACGAAAGACACCTACACACACAGAAAGACTCGTCCTTTTAAATATAGATCTATAAATTAATTAAACAATTTACCTTTGCAAAAAGAAACAATCTTTCAATTTCTTAAACTGTTCAATAGAGTGAAATCTCGCTTTGCTATAGCCCATTATGTCTTAAAATGACGCGATTTCGTCAGAAAACATAAAATTAAAAAAAAAAAATAATTCGAATTTCGAAAAACTCGCTTCGAGGTGCACTGGCTCATGCAAAAAAATCATGCAAAACTTTTCAATATCTTACAAACAGTGAAATAAGCAAAAAATAACATGAAAGAAACTCAAAAAACAAAACATTTCGCGCAGAATTTTACTCTGCAGAACAACTTTATCAAAAAAGAAATCAATAAAAATGTATTATATATATAAAAAATGACAATGAAATATGCAGTATCCCTTAATACAAATATTACTTATCCTAATAAATAAATTAACCAACTTCCCTTTGCAAAATCTTAAGAACTCAAATGGTATAAACAGATTAAGAACTTAAACAGATTAAAAAATATCATGCAAAACTTTTTTATAATTAAAATTATATATAATTAAAACATAATATTACAATGAAATAAGCAATATCCCTTGATACAAATGTTAATTATCCTAATAAAGTAATTAAACAATTTACCGTTGCAAAAAGAAACAACTTTTTAATTTCTTAAACTTTTCAGTCTCTTAAAAACAGTAACATAAGAAATACGATGAAAAATTGTTGCCAAAACTACATTTTAAAATATCTGAGATGTGAGAAGTGTATTCGGAAGCTTCATTTAAAAAATTTTAAAAAAATACAAAATATTATTATTTTTCCAAAATTCTTTTTTTAAAAGGAGTCGAAAGGATTAAAGTTCAACGCGTCCAAAAATCAAAGGAAAATAAACAGCCCATTTTTTAAAATAAGTTTTTTTAACCGTCTAATCAAGGATATTGTCCCGGAAAAGCTATCTAATAAATATTAAACGTAGGTGAAATTCATGTATTTACTCAGGCGAGATAAAGTATTACCTTTTATTCAATACGTTTAAAATATTAATAAATGTTAAGCATGCAGGCAGCACTGTTTGGAGTTAACCCCATATGAAAATTCTCGATAATTTTTGGAAGACAAGTCTTTCAATATTTAGTGAAGAGAATTTTTCGAAGAAAAGTTGCCCTGTGCGTTTATATTGCACTTGAGAAAACGGCGAATATCTTATTCGTCTAGTCTACAGTCACTTTCGGGCCTAAGAAAAGCTATAAGCGTTCCCTAATGCTTTAACTATTTAAACCTCACACGTATAACCATGGACCTGAGACTTAGAATCAAGAACTGTATATCAAGAGAATGAGGAAGAAATCAAATGCATTTTATGTCAAGAAGGGAAAGAATGGCTACGTCTTTTACACTTTTAGAAGAATTAAATACTTCACCATGTATCCTAACGTCTTTAGCCAGCTTTTAGTTTCGAATCCGTTGGCCGTAGACATACACTTCGAGTTATAAAAATGTCCTAAATGACACAAATATTTATGTTTTGAAATTTTTTGGAAAAACAAATTCGTAATATTTATGAAATTTAACTTTTATACGTTCCCCTCGGTCCTATGCTAATATTTAAGAAAATTTCCTACCTATATTGAAAAACTAAACACAAAAAGTGCGCCTCCCGTGCCATTGCCAAAAATTGATCGAGATATTTCAAAGTTGTATATCATATTCATTTACAGAAGAAAAAGTGTTAATTTTTTCACATAATTTAAAATAAATAACAGTTTAGAAAAAGGTTTCTAGTATTTATAAATTAAGTGAAGAGCATTTCTATGCCAGTTGCCTGAAAGTACCCGACCAACCTATTTTTTTTCTTTCTAAACGGAGATTTTATTCGCAGAAACTTATAGAATTCATAGCTTGAAAAACAACATCGACAGACTTCGCACATAACCAACTCGTAACATTCTAATGCATAAATTAAAAATTAAAAATATTTCTAGTTTAACAGACTTTTGGATGATTATAAGATTATTATTCTAAAATAATATACGTTGACAAGAATATTAACGATAAACGTGATTTTTCGCCTTTGAAAATTTATAAATTACTTGTGTGAAAATTCTTTCGGAATACAGTTGTAACAAAATCGTAAATTAAAAATGCTACACGTAAGTAAACCACAAACGAATATCACTAACAGCATTTGAGGGAAAAAAAATCAAACTCGAATCATTCTAATTTATTTATTAACCGATCCTATCACGGCAGTTGAAAATAATGTCGAATATCCAAAATTTTGAAATTAAATATTTCGGTCAATTTTTATTATACGAGAGTCAAAATTTTGTTTTTTATTTTTATTAATAAGCGTAATTTTTTTTATGTAAGCATAGGGACCGAGAGACCGCATAAAATGTTTATAAAACTGATTTTCTTAAATTTAGGAATGCTAAAACATGAATCTTTGAGTCATTTGAAACATTTTTACAATTGAAATAACCAACGCTTGAGGGACAAATAGTATGGGTGATGGGGTATAGCAACTTAATTATAGTTGGATTTCAGAAAACCGAAACTGAAAGTAGAAGTTACTACCTCTTACTTTCTTCTACTTCGACTGCTCACGCAAAGTTTAAATATTGAAAAAGGCACGTTTAAATAAATAATTAAACGAAGTAATACATGAATGCAAAAAATAAAATATAAGTAGATCATAAGCTAAATCTTCAAAAATATATCCTCATATAATTCGTATTATTCATGAGATTAAAGTATTTCATTACATTACTCGAGTAAAATTTTGACTTTGTATGAAATTTGAAAGAATTTTGTATGATAACGTCCTCTTAAATTTTGATGGTGCTGCCATCTAATGGTAAAATATTGAATAATATATATCTGTGTTTCGAAAAATAGGTTTTACACACTAAAAAGTTCTACTGCACGCACTAAAAAATTCAACTGTCAAAATTTTGCACTTTGCCATATTTAAATTTTGCCTATCGCACTTTCCTGAACACAGATAATATTTCCTCAGTAATATATAAATAAAATTTCAATACACTTTTAATAGATTAAACATTTTTTAGGAAACTTGAATTTAGTTCAGTTTACGCATACCTGAAACATACTTTTCCTAATGTTTTTCTTCAAGGCTATTTTATTAAATGTTACGAGCAGCGGGTATTATAATACATATAATCAGGCTAATTTTATTTTCTTCTAATCCTTATTTGTATATCTTATGATAATTTCAACTACGTTATTAATGCCAAATTAAGATGAATTTATGAAAATACTGAAAGTGAATATATATTTAACTGAAACTGAGTAACTGAAAGTGAATTTATGTTTCATTGATGAGACGATGTAATTGTATTTAAAGTGCACTTAATATATGACTTCTTATTATAATTTATTACAAATAGCCCCACACCATATTTAATCTAAATATGTGATTTTTTAAAATAAGGTTACAAATTAAATGACCGTTTAATTTCACTATTTGACTAATCAAATGCTTTCAAATAGTTGCAAATTAATCCTCCTGATTTTCACTTTCAACACAATGGGAACTAAATACCAAATAAAATGTTGAACATTTATGCTCTAATATTTAAGTAGTTTTCTCGTGAATTCTAAAGACAAAATTTTTCAAAAAATAATTTAATTTTCAGAATTGAATGCTTTACAAAAACATTTTTCGTAAATTATTGCCAATGTTGCTCGCAATATAGAATATGGAAATAAATCTCTGCGAGAAGATGACATTAGCAGTAAACGTACGATGATTCTACAATTTCACTTCCAAAATAAAATACTATATCTCCCCAGTAAAATCTCGGTATCCTGATATTCTCTCAGTATCTTCGGTTATCACAATAATTTTACGGCCATTCCCAACATTTTAACTGAGACACTTCTGACTCGTAAAAACTCGAGTAAAATTATTAAGGTACGAATCTTTCCTTATATGGACAAAATAGAAAGAAATATAGTTATCATTTCGTTGGCTGTGGCATCCGTCAAATACAAAGAATATAAAAATAAGTCAAACTGTAGTAAAAACTTGTAAATCGCAATTAAAAGGCATTCGTACTAGCTTACGAAGGAGTATTACCAGAAAGAAATAACGTTCATGGTGAAGATAAGCAGATCTTTGATTCGGGTTTTCAGCGTCCGAGACAACTGACGCCCCTCGAAATAAGTCAAGCTGTAGCAAAAAGCTGCAAAGAGCAATTAAAAGGCATTCGTACTAGTTTATAAAGGAGTAATTAGCAGAAAGAAATAACGTTTATCGTGAAGATTAGCAGAGCTGTGGCTAGGGTTTTCAGCGCCAGGGAGAACTGAAGATTTCACGCCCTCCTCCTTTTGGCAAGAATGAAAAACATTTCATTCTAAAATTTCGTAACATCAGTTTGGCACCCCATGGATGCTGCGAGGACAGATGTTCCCCCCTTGCCCCTCTAGCTACTCAACTGATAAAATAATGTTTATAATGAAGGAATATTACCAGGAAGAAGATTTTAGCATTTGAATCGACTGTTTAATTTAAATAAAGAAACGAAAATATAAGGTTATAATTAAATATTCGATATAAGGTTTAAAAATATAATATATTGAAATGATAATAATACAAAGAGTTTTTATAAATAATTGGTTTAAATTAGCTAATTCTTTTCAAAAATGAATAACGCGCATGCTAATTTTCGATTCACAAATTATGGTTCGTAAGGAGTGACAATCATTCCTGTCATAATGTATGGTGTGTTAACCTGTAGTTCCTCGATTTCTTTCCAATTGTACGGCCCAAATTAAAAATGGTCGATTTATCATTAGACTTGAAACGACAAGTAAAGGTTATGAACTTCTTAGTCACCCTGAAGAGCATAAAAGAGATAATTAAAGGTATTTCCACCATGTGTTCTTGCGCCGTAATCAGCACAGATTATTGATCCTGCAGTTCGAGGATCCCCAGTTCGTCTCCAGATATGGAACTTTTTTCTCCCAATAGCGGGCTCTAATCGTCCATAGACGTTGGCCATTACTAATAACCGAAGGTGGTGAGTAGGCCGCCGTTGCCTACTATGAAGGGAAGGACACATTCATCCATGCCTTCTCCGGGATTCAAACCCGGGCCTTTCACAGTATAGCAGGCAGAATCACTAACCACTTTCCCATAGGGGCCGAGCCTAGAATTAAGAGCGGTGGATGATAGCTCATCATCAGACTTGAATCGGCAATTAGATGTCGTACGACCTTCCTCCCTAGTCGCCTTTAGGTCGGGGAAGAAAAAATGTAAGGCACTGAAGATATTCCTCTCATGTATTGTTACAGACAGCTCATCTATATGGTAATTTAAAGTTTCTAAGTACGACTTCAAAAAAGGAAATGCTGAATTTTTCTACATATTCTTATTCATTCAAAGTTCTTTGACTTCAAATATCGAATCAAAGACTGTTTTTTGGTTTCATTATGAATTTCAGAATGGAATTAAATTCTACTTGCAATTAAAAAAAATCTTATTTGTTACTGTGTTATACAGTATGCGTTGCTTTTAATTTATTCGTGTTCGTCAGGGATTATTTTAGTAATATTAACTGAGTGATAGCATTAAAGGATGAGAGACGTATTCTTCAAAATATCAATAGAATTTATCTAATTTAATAGAGCTATAACTATTATTCGCAGGGCATCCCTCATCTCAGCATTTGTAGGAATTTCACCAATTTCATCATTTGTTTTCTTCGGAAAGTTCTTGGATTTGTTTCGGAAAACGACTAGTGGATATTTTCTTCTGTCACTGATGCTGCAATTCGAAATTTTTCAGAGTTTTTGGTTCAAAAGATATCTTTGGATATTTTGATGTGAAAAAGCAAGGTCGTCTAAAATTCCGTTGAATTATTCTCTAACTCTGATTAATCCAGTCGAGCTTCCTAAAACTTGAAAAACCTGCTCTTTTGCACATGGCTGTATTAAATCAAAGTCGAACTGCTTGGCGACTTAACCTCTTACTTCGCGACATGTCTGTACCATTTGGCAATTTCTATACTGTATTTCGATCATATTTGGCAATTTTATCTTCTAACTATCGATTTTACTTCAGTTTAAAAATTAATTCTGCAGTATTTTGATAACATTAACCAAACTGTTGATCCTAATATGCGATATATTTTCCATGTTTTCGTGTAAAACGGGCGGGACTTTATTATAATATTAACCGCGATCACATTAAGCGACATTAGTTTCATATGCTAAGAATTATTCTTACAAAAACTTATAGCTATGGTCTTATGTTACGTTCACGTGCTCTTAATCAGAGACAGTTTTTGATAAAATTTAAAAACAAATACGGCGGGACAAAGAAATCTTACAGAAATCCAACCTCATGGAGAATAGAAACAAACTATATATTACCTTGAAATCTTTGTTGTATGAGTTCATCAAATGTTTTCTGTAGGAATAGATGTTGACACACGGGTTCTTAAGTATGTTCTGGAAGCACTTCTGAATAATTAATTCGTAATTATTAATATAATTCCGTAACAATAATTCCCAGTGTTTCATTATTAATATTTATTTAATAAATTTAATAATTTATTTAATTAAGACAGCAAATTTTTTAATTTGTATAAACTTTAATAATTAAAAATATTTAGACATTAAATATATTAATAAATGTTATTTACGGAACATAGTTACACGCTCATAGTTAACATTAATAAAACTCAATCATTTATAATTTTTCATGCATTTCTTAATAACAACGGAACTGTGCTTGGGTTTTGCAAGTTTATTCAGCAAAGCTTTACATTCCTTTAATAATGAGCTGGATTGTATCGGAATTAGATATGCATGGATATATGCGCACCTATCCGCAATGTGAGACCGTAAAAATGATATAAATAAGCAACTTATCTTCTTGATATGAAACTATCCGATTTCGGTGAATTTATTTACATAGAAACTATCGGCTTTCTTTTGATAATCTGCTATCAATAAATGAAACTTGAAGTTTATTTGAATACGGTAAAGCCCACAAAGGTTCTTTTCCAAAGGGAAGAACGCCTTCGTGGAAGACTTTCTGGCGGAAACCGGCTCGGATTCACGTTGCACATGGGGAAAATAAAGCATGCAGGTCTAACTCCCAGTATTCAGGGTTCTTAACTACTCGGCCACTGGTGGAGCCGCAGGTTTTAAAAATCTCACAGAAATGAAATTTTATGAAAAATGTGTTTCAATTTTTCATATGAAAAATTTTTCTGTGAATTCATTTCATCTTTATAAAAGATAAAAAAGGCGGTAAGAATGATAAGATTTAAAATGATTGTGCCCTTCATATAGATTAATTTTGTTCATTCAGCTTTCAATAATTTTAAAGGATACAACAGATTTATTTATAAATTTTATATATGTAAATATATAATACATAGGATTATATCTATAAATTTTAAATAATACATTTGGGATGAAACTGCATTTCTAACAAAATAATGGAAATTATTTCTATTAACACTAGTTTACTTTGCATGACCTAATGGACAAATAGTAGTCAATGGATTACTGATTAAACAACAAGAAATTAAGTAGATTTGATAGCTGTTTAGAATATTAATTATGAAGTTAAACATTAATACTGAAACAATGTATTTACTGAGTTAATTAGAATTTTAACTATCTCAGCATTTAGTCTAATTATTTTTTGCAGTGAACGCGCCAAAACTCCTCTTTCAGACAAATAAGCCCCTATTTTAAATTCATAACTCAAGCTTAAATTTCAACGATAAACATTACAAAACATGACATCATCAAATTGTTAGCATTCTTTTAAACTGTGATGAAAACAGTTAATTTTATAACCGACCGTAAAAGGAGATGCGAAAATGTTGAACAATAAAGCAACTTACTTGTTCAGCGACTGATCTCCCCCCCCTTTTTTTTTAAACTTTTGCTTAGAAATCAACTAATTCACAGTGAACAAAAGTGATTCGCTAAAATTTATGTAGATGTTGCATCAATAAAGAGATTTTGATGAAAGTATGTCAAGAAAAGAAGCATGAAAGTTTTTAATTAAAAATTACGCAAAAATCAGTCTCAGATCGACAGCTTATTCTTTTTGAAGAAATTTGACAAAGCCTTTCTCCTTCATCAGTATAATTTAACCTCTTTTTATTCACTTACTTTCCTCGAAATAATGCATACTTTTTTCCTTTCGTTTAAGAAGAGGCATCTAATTAGAGTCGCTTAAAATGCAACGTATTTTGCTATGAAATCAGCATCAATTCGAGACCAAATTTTACCTAATTAAAAGGAAAGCAATTTGCACATATAATTTTGCAGCTTCAGAAATTCCCAGGACAATTGCTTTAGCGCTATGAATGAAATATTTTGCATAAAACAAAGAAATTCATGGTCAAAGATGGACTTCAGAGAACTTTTCAGCTTCACACAAAATAATTACTTATGTCATAACTGGCGATGCACAGACAATGCGTGGGCTGTAGCCTGAAATCGGAGAAGGAAACGTGCGGAGGCAAGCGCGAAAAATACACGATTGGGCAGCATGACGAGGCATATTTTGATAAACAGGCGTAGTTTGAAATTGATGAATGAGCGGAAATTTTCTTTCTTCACTTCCTTGCTCACTATTACCGGATTTAGCCGAAACCTAACTTCCTGCATTTAGTTAACATAGTTTTAAACATTTCTGCTAGTTACACGAAAAAGGTTTAAAAAATTAAATGCAATAATTAGTTACAAAATTAGACATACAAATGAATTCCCCTTATAAAAATTATGGCACGATCATCTTAGCCGATATTGCTTTACGTTTTTAACTAATAGAATAATTATGATTCGCAGATTTTACAGATTCAACTGACTTAATTATTGTGCCTCTCACTTTAGTTGAACCTCGATCTATAATTTTTAGTGGGATGAAGAAAATAAGCAATGAATATAGGTAAATAGCAAAATTTTACAAATTATGAAAAAATAACACACTGCACTAAATAAAATGCATCACTTTTAACATTAATATAATATATTAAAAAACTACTTTTTAATTAAAAAAAGGGATATATCGTTCTTCATTTGTTGACTGAATTTTGCCTCAAAATGAAATTGCTATTCTGGAGATTTAAAATGTTTTTACGTTTCGTGTCGTTTCTAATTTGGGCATAGAAAAAGTGAGAGCATGCCTTAATAAATTAGAAAATACACTTTTCATATTTCCGGATAAAGTTGTGCTCAATTCTCTAAAATTTCCGGATAAAGTTGTGCTCAATTCTCTTGATCAGCTAAATTCTCTAAAATCATTCAGCCAATTAAAAGCGGAAGCGATAAGACCGCTGAAAAAGCAGTCGCATCTGTTAAGACAGATGAGCTTGCTGAACTGGCATTTATGTATTTTTCTCCATCTTAACAAGCCATTTTTTCTAAGAAGGTCCACAACGAAGATAACTTTTCCCTTTATAAAAGTGTATTCTTTGTCATAGACAAACTTTGTAGCCAAGCCCCTCAAAATATTATCATAAAAAACCATCAGATCCTAACATTTCACGCTATAAGTGCAGTTAGAAAAGATGTTACAACTAATAATACAATTAAGATTAAATAGCTGATTAACAATAAATAGCTACATTTCTACACACTTTCGTATATTGTCATCATTACCGAAATATGAAACATTTGTAATTTATTTATAAAATATTCATATTGCTTCCGTAATATATCTCGCGCCAAAGAATCTCTTAGATCTGAGATGAAAAATATTTCATGCATGATATTGAGTGCTGTTCAAATTCAGAATTTTTTATATTACCTAAAAAATTATAATTTATTTTTAAATTAAAAAGATAAATCTTTAAATTGGTTTTTAAGCTAATTTTAAACTCAGGATAATAGTAGTTTGTCTTAATATTTTGGAAGTATTCAAAGGATGATCCGTTAAACCTCACGATATGTACACAGATTCAATTAATAAATTCGATTTTCAAATGTAAACGAAAGAATCATATTATTTTTAAAGGCTTAATAAATATACATATGAAAAAAAGGAGAGTGTGAAACATTTTGTTTAAATGAGTTGTCAGAACCAGCGAAGTGGATTACATAAATTAAAAAAATACAAGAAATTTTGCTGTCTCGCCTTTCCTACCAGCTTGCAGCAGCCATAAGAAACGCGTCAGGTGATGATGTAATCTTCGGTGAAGCCTGACGAAGAAACAGTTAAAATTTTCGCAATAGCTGAACGTCTTTTTCAACTTTAAAATTTTTCCTCCGTGTGTTACACATCTCTAACGGTCCACTAAACAGACCCGTACGGATAGATGAATAATATTGAGGTACATCCAGGTTTGCTCACTATATAAAGACTTCGAGAGAACGATAAAATCACACATCGCCTTTCTAAAGAACTGTTCTGTTGGAACTTAAGCGAAATCGGATTAAAAGCAGCATTCCTTCAGCACTCATCTAATTTCAACAGCAAAGATGAAATCATTTATTGCAGTTATCTTCGCAACAGCATGTTTGGTTGCCATTTGCACTTTTGCATCTGGAAATCCCTCTCCTACGGAATCAAGGCACCATCATCACGATCATCATGATCATCATGATCACCACCATCATGACCACCATCACCATGATGATGATCATCATCATCATGACCATCACCATCATGATCATCATGACCACCATCATGATCACCATGACCATCACCATCATGATCATCATGACCATCACGATCATCACCATCATCATTAAATGTGTTTCGAAAAAAAAGGATCCTTATCAGCAGAATATTTTCCATACTGGAAGATACTGTATTCTGATTTCCATCCTGAGAGTGTATTTTTAAAATGCAACATATGATTTGGAATAAAGCAAATGAATTTTCTTATTATGAATGACTTTCATTATAACTTCATTTTAATACAGTTTCATCCACTATATTATTTACGCATTATACAGTGAATGAACAAAAGTTCATGCACTTATGGTAAACACAAATTTAAAATTATTAACATTGCATATTATAATGTAACGGTCTACCAGCTCAAAGGTCCACATTAGAAAGTATTTTATAGCAAATTATTGCAGATTTTATATTTATTTTATACGTATATTTTTATGATTAAATGAAAGTGTTTAAAGGACTCAGGTTAACTTTAATGCTTAATAATACAGGAACAATAATTTATTATACATAAAGAATACCGTGTCTGTACAGTACCATATATTACAAAATCGTAGGAACTAATCGTGTTTATTGGATGATATTTCAAATTAATTAAATTCAGACTGTGTAAATTATACAAGTTAGAGTTTTCTTTTGGAGCAGAAAATGTGAAAAATCAGCTGCTTGTTTCCTGGAATTCGAAATACTGCCTTTTCATTTCGGACTGGATTGGACCATAGTCGTTTATTTACGCCGCTTACTGTAAAAGGTTTTTTTAGAATTTTAATTTGATTAGAGGGAAGAAGTCGCTTATATTATTTTCATTTGTTAGCTCAGTATGCTTTTTATAATATAAGAGCATGTGCAGGATAATGCGATAGTTTGCACACTATTTATAGAATTTAGTCCTGGATTTTCCCCTCTCTCAAAAATGACGGCTGAAAATTACGCAGTGCCTTCTGATGGAAGGACCTACAGGTAGAACTTGTTAAATTTTAAAAGGCCTATGAATAAACGCATTAATATTACAGTCAAATACCAAAAATCCGCCGACCTGAAAGCTGCCAAATCCTGAAATCCGCACTGCCTCTCAAAATATAAACACTGAATTTATAGGTTCCAGAAACCGCAGAATGGAGAATAAAATACCGAAGAAAAAATATTTATCCAATAATGATGTCATAATTACCGAATAATAATGATTTTGTGTTAGTGGCAGAAAAAAGATCTTAGCCCAGAAGAGGTTTTCAGTGTGGATGATGTGTTCAGATGAGCCAACACTGGCATATCAGATAACTGATGATGAAATCATTGGTTCTGTCTTGAACTCACCACAGCAAGAAAACGATTCCGACACCGACACAGATAATGAATTTGATAGGAGTGAGATAATATCTTTGAATGAGGGTTTGGAACATGGTGAAAAATACCTAAAATATTTAGAACAGCTGTGTCACAGAGCAAGAGATTATGACCCTGTAGAATTTTTTTTAAAAAAACTTACCCTGGAGCACCTTAAGTTTTAAAACAAACCTTTTTTAGAAAAATGTTTGAAACAAGTGAAAAAAAAATGAAATAATTTATGCTTTATTAGTATCCCTTATTTTTATACATCTCTATTGTATATGTCCTTAAGGCTTAAAAATATTCCTGTAATCACTAATATAAATGAATAATATAATATAGAATATATATATATAGTAATGTAATAATGTATATTATTGTACGTAATAATTTAAGTAAATGTAACTAATATGCCTTATTTATTTTGCACTTTTAGTCCGAATATTATGATTTGGCTTTTCTGTCCTGAAATCCGCAAAATCCTAAAATCCAAACAACCTCTGGTCCCAAGCTTTACGGATTTCTGGACTTCTACTGTATTATTGCATTCTATATTTCATAGAAATACATTAGTTATTATTTTCAATATTATTTTTCTTACTTAGCTACACTTTGTTATGTATTGCATATAGAAAACTCCACTTTCCCATAGCTATGTCTTATTCAAAATTGCTCATATTAATCAAATTATTTATCGCATTAAACCTTTATGAAGTTTAAAAAAGCTACTATAGTCTTCTTTCTCTCTTTGATGAAACAATAATTTATCATAGGAAAAAAAAGCGCAAAGATCGTGGAACGAGTAGTGAAAATTCGCACGATTTTCATGGCCTGAGTGTACAGAAACATATTTTCAGTAAATTTTCTCATTCATGGATTTGCATATTAACATTTTAGGAGAGGGAATATGTACACCAGGAGCGAAGCAAAAAAATATATAGCAAGAATGTAAGTAAATAAAAATAACATTAGATTGAAATTTACATTTACTACAAACCAATCAAATTCTGGAAATGTTTTCAACATTTCCAGAATTATTTTAGATCAAAATTACTATTTAAGTGAACAATATTATTATATATCATACTGCAAAAATACAAATTTCTTTCATTAAGAAGCACGTTTTTAAAAAATAATCGTACGTTATCAAAGTTTTTTGTCGACAGTGACAGGCAAAAGACGACGATTTTCTATATAACTTCTGGATAATGATTTTTTTCTCGTATTCTAGAAGTCTAGCAAAATTAACTCGAAGTTCGATTTTCTAATTTGGGTTTGAAATAGGATAACTTCGCAATACTTTTACGGGAATTTTAATAAGAAACAGCAGAAAACTACTTTATAGTAATAAAAATAGAAATGTAAAAATAACAAATCCAGAATTTGCGAATTTATTTGACATTTAGGGCGAAAAAATCCTCTCATATTTGTAGAAACAATAACGGAAATTCACCCCGCAATAAAATTACCGTTCTAATTCTCAGATATTCTCCATCAATTTCTTGCACTATAGATTTCTTCAAACGTTCCCCTTTGCTTCGAATGAATAATATAATAGGTGTAAGTTAAATGCTTAAACCAAG
Source organism: Stegodyphus mimosarum (assembly GCA_000611955.2). Classification (NCBI taxonomy): domain Eukaryota; kingdom Metazoa; phylum Arthropoda; class Arachnida; order Araneae; family Eresidae; genus Stegodyphus; species Stegodyphus mimosarum. The sequence continues at coordinate 15,584 of KK114753.1, forward strand.
GAAATGAATTAATTTGAAGCCATTCTTAAATTACGAATGTAATACAATTTCTTTTTTCCTTTAAAATCTATTAAGTTCAAATTCTTGCCAAAGACATTTAGAGCTGAAAAAATTCAAAATGCGTTTTGTGGTGTTCTTTCTGTACGTGCAAAACACAGTCGCGTAAGGCTATCACAAATAAGTCTTCTTATTCCATTATTCGGTATCCTACGTTACCATGAGCGGAAAGCGGCTCATAGATGATTTCTGGAGGAACACACACGAATTTATTTGTGAGTGGTAAGGTTATCTGATTACAGCAAAGTAAACAAAGTCTAGGACGATCAGCCATCGTGGAGGACTTTCTAAAGAAAATTACACTGTTGCTTAAATACTACAAACTGGCAGTTTTTCATATGTAGCACCAAACAGCAGTGTTTCAAGTCAGTATAAAGCATAGTAAGAAATGAAAAAGACAAATAACAGTGACAGCGAAAGGGATGCAAAGGAGCTTGCGTATATCGTTACATATAATTAGTCTGTTGGATAAAATAATAGTAATCTACAAATAACTTAGGTTCCAATATATTTCTGCGGAAACTTAGATATTGATTACTTGGTACATCAGTAAATATTAATCAACGACTTAGTCTTATGATTACCAAGAAAGGTATTAGCTATTAAACTGACTAGAAATAAATTATAATATTTGCCTCTAGATTACAATATATTTCAAAGCTTACTATAAGTTTACTTAAGGAAAATACGTTAAAGATCTTTTATACTATCGATAATATTAAACGAAAAAGCTCAAGCAGGCTAATAAGGATATTTATGGAAATAATTTGTTGGTAAACGAGATACCATCTGCATTACATCGATCTACCAAATGAATCATAAATGTGCAAAATTATTTTAAAAAGGTCAAATATATTTTTAAAAAGGAAAAGAAAAAAAGACCTTTTGTTATGAAAAAAAATTATTCATAACAAAGCTTAACTACTGCACTGAAATTTTTGTGACAAAGCCTCCAATGTGTTCTGGCAAACAGCTTAAAATTAAATACATTTACAAGCAAGTTTGCGAATAAATATTTGTATTTTGCACATATTAATTTTTTAATTGCTTTAATTTATTAATTTATATCACTAATAATTTAATTTTTCATTTATTAGTGTTTATTAGATGAATTTAAATCAAGTTTTGTGATGCTGATAAATACCTAGGAAATGGTGAAGGATTGTCAGCTTTTTAAACAAACAGAAACAAAGGTTAAACTTCGCAAACTCCAGCAATTTAACATTGAGTAAAATTTGTTTGATTCAATATTGCGTAAGCAAATAAAATGACCGCACAGTTATAATAAAATCTTACGCTATATACCAGTTAAAACAACTTTCCCTTGTCTTTTCTGATTTCTTATGAATAACAGGACACTCCACATGAAGCTGCAAATTAGCTAACATGAAGAAATGGCTAGGGATGGGAAATAAATATTGATCATTAATTGTTACTGATAGTATTTTGAGTTTTCTTGAATTGAAATGAATTGTTACAGTAGCTACTTTACTTCGCTGTTTGTCTGCTGAATGAGTTTGACAACCCGATAATAGAGATTTGATTTCAGGTAGTAAACGATTAATTTTTAATTTTTAGTAATTAGTTCATCATAAAGTATCATACTATTCCATGCGATTGCATCAAATAATTTGATTGGTTTTATTATAATTTTTACGTTGTGGTTTTACTTCTCAGGAACGGTTTCTATTAAATTTAGTTACCTATAAGTCGCGGTTACAAAATTTTAGTTAGGTTATTACTTAAGGTGCAGTTATGAAGTTTAATAAAACTTCATCAGCAACTAAACAATTTCACTCGCAGTCTTGACATCTAGCTCACATAACACGCCGTTAGGTAAAAAATACTTGGCAAAGTAACTAGATTTCGAGTCGTAATGCATGGTATCATATGATTTAGGAACAGTGGAGGAAATGGAAATGCATACCAAAAGCGTTTTAAAAGTAGCATTATCGAATACACCACAATAAAGTAACTATTTAATACAGGATAACTGTGAAATTTATTCTCGTGTTATTGGAAAGTATTTATGTAATTAGAAGTAATATATTAAATACTACTTACTGAATAATAAATTAGTGGAAAGTTTCAAAATAACAAATATTACTTTACTCATCATTATTAAAGAATAACTGTGATTAGCAAAATGCAAAATATAGCCCAGCATATATGAAGTTTACGATTTCAGTGCCAAAATTTCTTCACCAGATTCTTCCTTATTAACGAAAAGAACATAAAACTTATATCCTCTCCCCCCCCCAAAAAAATTCTGTTTCATGAGACCAGATTACTTTGTTTAAAAATTGTATGCATATATTAAAAAAAATTGGGTATAAAAGAACTAAATAATAAGTGCCTATAATAAATGTTAATTAGAAACAGTGTACTTAATTTGCACATTGATACAGCACAAGGTTAATTAGATAAATATGTACAAATTTCTGGAAGTGGTATGTCGCACAAAGATAAATCAGAGCCTTATAGAAATGTAGGAAACGTTATTTTCATGTATTAATGCGTAGTAATGACGAGAAAATAAAAAGCGTCAGAGAACAAAATATTTTTTATTGCTTTCAAAACATCTGAAAAATGATATAATGTTTTCTTATCAGTTTGAATACAAAAATTAGAAAGATATCACACCCTATTGCAAACAGATTAATGACTGCAGACTGATTTGTCCTCTACTACACTTGTCAGGACTGAGTTTTCGGTGCATATTCTTGGCAAACATCTTCGTGAACTCCTTAAATCCTGATCTGAAACAGGGAGCTGAATGCAGCTATGTTCTGTGGTAGAATACTGTGATTAAGTGGTAGAAGAACTGCACTTGAATGGATTTAAAATCCTCTTTTATTAAATCACAATTATTTACAACCACTTCCCAACTCGGGAGGGATACAGAAAGTAGAGACCGCACTTGGGTCTAAAAGGAACAATCAAATAATATTTAAACTAAAACTAATTAGAAATTAAGTAGTCGTTGCTCGCAGAGCTATAACGCGAGGTTGGCCTCTAAACTAAATGGTGCGTAGCAAGATTTAACTAATACTGACGCACTTGGAATTACTTCAATAAGTAATCACGTAAAAGCGCTAAGGCTTAGAATTTAAATACTAGCTAGTCAGGCGAACGTTGAATAGAGTAACCGTGGTCTGAGACTAAAAGCTCTCTCACACTGAGAGGATCCTACCTCTCGCTTAAATATAACTTGGCTCCACTTCAAATTAGCATAAAGCGGAAACGCGCGCTTCTTCTAAAGGGAAGTTGAAATGAGAACAGATAGAAAAGTATAAATTAAAATAAAACTTTGTTAGTTTAACTAAAACCTTACACACTGGTGTCCAAAATTAAAATTACAAATGCATTTTTTGCAATAATCCAAAATATTTGCCACTAATATTTTAAAATTGATTTTGTATTTAATCTAGAGAACGGTAAATCTAAGCATATAGGGTTAAAAGGTTAAAAGAATGCGATTTTTAAGAAAACGCGAAATTAGCTGATTGCCAGATTTTCGGAATTTGTCTATAGCAGGGATTCTTATCCTTTTTTTCCCCATGCATCCTTTTCACTCATCCTTCCCTCTCTTTTCCTAAATTCTAAAAATACATATACATTTATTTAAATTTAGATTGTTACTAAAGTATTTTATAAATTAAACAAAGAAATGTTGATGAATACCAAAACTTGAAAAAAATTCGTTTTTTATAGTCATGAACTAAAACTGAATACTTAACAGTTGAATAAAAGGCTGATCGCAGTCCGCCCCCCCTGAAACTATGAAAATTCCCCCTGATTCAGAATACGTAGTCTATAGCATTGTGTTTCTTGCAAGAAGAATCACAAGACTGACTGATTTCAGTTAAAATGAGTTCTCGCAATCCTGCAGACCAGCGTTTCGCTGTCTGTTGTAGGCGTACACTTACAGATACGAGGGCTTAGTCGGCAGTACTTGAAAAATTAATGGAGGAAAACAGTAGTTATAATAAATGCTTATAAAAAAAGCAAAATATTCGGAAATTCAGAAAGTAAAGGCGAAGATTTCCAAAGTGATAATTACCAATCAAAATCTGCACAAAAGCAATATAATTAGTAGCAGATCTTAAATTACGCCAGAGCACACCGGATCCCTAAACTAGAAGGCTTATTATATAACTGAAGAATTATTTCAGTAGAAATTTGATACCGAAAATTTTATTTTTAGCAATAAAATTGTGTAAAAAAATCGCTTATTAAATTTTAATTTATCTCTTTACAATTTATTTAATTTTAACTATTTAATTAATTTAATTCGTTAATTATTTTAATAATTAATTTAATAGTAATTATGAATTAAATAACGATTAATTAATATTTATTATTAATACCAATTAAATAATTATTGATTAATTTGATACTCATTAATTATTAGTCCAAAAAGGCAATTTGCCCAGAAGGACTATTAATTTCGTTTTGGCATTTTCCGTTGGTTCACTATAAATGTCGGTTCGCTTTTCAGATTGTTGCCACCAAATATTAGAGCTCTGCTTTATATTTAAAGAAATTAAATAATGAAGAATCTGTTTAAACGTTCGCAAGTTTCTCGCACTGTAATAAAACAACGGTAGCTAGAGCCATCAAATTTTGAATAACGTACGTTTCCACCCAAATATGGGCATCTGGAAGCCCAAATTTGGAATTTGGAATTTGTTTTATTATGTTATTCATATTTTGCAAGACTTAACGAATTTTTGATTAACAAGCTCAACGATTTTAAAGTGAGCAATGGTAACACTGTACGAGGGAAAAAATTATCTCCAGCGCGCGAAACTGTGTATCGGAAATTCTAAAGATATGCTCATTTTAAAATTATTTTGCGATATTGCTCTTGAACTGAATTTTATGGTTTAAATGCGAAGAACATGATATTTAAAAATAAAAAATACACAAAACGTTAAAAAAATTCCCCTTTGGGCGTAATGTAAAATTTGAAAGCTTTCAGATTTCCTTTTTTATTAATTTATAAATTGACTCCTTTAATATGGTGTGATATTTTAGCTCAGAGGTTTTTATTTGATTTTTAAATTATTAATGATTTTAATACTCAGTGCTGTCTATCTATTGTTTACTCTTGTTCCTCTTCTTGACGATGTTCCATAGGATTCCGGCACTTCTACTTTTAGAAATTAAGCCCTGATTAGCAGTGAACAACCCCTCTCACAGCAGTCATATTCTTCGATACCTTACTCAATGCACGTAGTTCTGCCACTGCGTATTTTATAAAATGATTGGCAGTCAATCATATTTTCAGCACCCAAAATGAAATATTTAAATGAGTTACGTTGTTTTGTTCCATTATATACCTTTCAAATTCGTTTAAAGTTTTGCTTTAAATTATATTTTAAAGTTGTTAAGTATAAAGTGTTATTTACATAAACATGAACAAGTGGTTAGAAAGAGTAGATCTTTGCACAGAACTGAAAGTTCCATCGATAATAACTCTGACTTGGCTCAGCGCAGAACACTCCCATAACATTCGGCGAACCTTCAAAGCCGAGATTTCACTGTTACACTGGTAAGCAATAGTTACCAATGGGGGGAAAAAGTTTTGAATTAGCGATCCTCATCAAAATAAAATATTCTGATGAATATTAAACTATGGACTTTCATTCACAGGAGATAAGGACAACTCAAACTCTCCTTATTTAATATGTAAGGAGGTTTTATGAAATGGAAATATGAAACCTTAAATTGTATTAATTTAATACATTTAAATATGTATGAAGCCAAAATAAGCAGCTTCCTTTTGGCACTTTAGAATAACTGCAAATAAATATCGCTAGGCTGTCAAAACTTAGGCAGGCAGTAAATAAAATTCTCGTATAAAATTGTTTACTACAGGGAACTGAATGTAATGTGAGCTATGCCCCTTTCCATTTTTAAAACCATTAAACTTTTTAATGAATATTCTAACCTCATCATGAAAATAATGAAAAGAAAAACTATGATTATTATACATTTAGTAGCATAGACATCTGCCCAATAAGCTGATTTATTGAGACTGAAAAATGATAAATCAAGCTGATTCTAAATTTAGATCGTTACAATTAAAGCAAATAAATAAAAAAAATTTGAAATGTTTCAGATTTTACATTACGTCCAAAGGGGCGCTTTTTAACATTTTATATGTTACCTTTATTTATTAAATATCATGTTCTTCGCACTTAAACCATAAAATTCAGCTCAAGAGCAATATCGCAAAATTATTTTTAAATGAGCATATCTTTAGAATTTCTGATACACAGTCTCAGGCGCAGGAGATAAAAATGTTCTTTCTGTACAACGTTGCCGTTGCTCGCTTTGAAATTGTTGAGTTTCTTAATTAAAAATTCGTTGAAGTTTTACAAAGTATGAAATCGATAATAAAACGAACTCTAAATATAAAATTTGGGCTTCCAGATGTCCATCGATGTCTGAAATCGTTCAATATTCAAACTTTGATGGCTCTAAGTTCCGTTGTTTTATCACAATGCGAGAAACATGCATACACTTATGAAGATTCTTCATTATTTGATTTCTTCAAATATAATACATGGCGATAATATTTGGTGGCAACAATTTGAAAAGTGAAACAAGGCTTTTAGTGAATCGACGCAAAATGTCAAAACGGAATTAATACGTCTTTTGCGCAATTGGCCTTTGGACTAAAAAAGGTTTCAAAGAAAAAAGAGTGAAATACATTAATGTGATGCTCTACATGTGATTAAAAGTTTAGTTGTTAAAATCAAATCATTTATTTAATTCATAGATGAACACGTTTATGTAATTTTTCTCGAATATTCTTCCTTGTAAAATTACATTCAAAACATCGACTGCTGCTGAAACCTTTAGAAAATAGCTTCCGTAGCGTAATTTTTTCGGTCTATAAAAAATGAGTGAAACTCGAAACCATTGTCTCGGAACAGGCTCAATTTGTTATGCGGTGGAGCTTAAACAAAAACGAAAAAATGTGCCTGATGTTATACTTTCCAAATATAGAAACTACTTTTTCTGTTTTTAACCTATCTCTGGTGCATGTCGTTTGTCAGCGACACTAATATGGTGACAAGTACAGACGAACGTTACTTGGCATACACATTTTGTCTTTCCGGTATATAAAGGTTTCGGTGAAGGGTAAACTTCACTCTTCTCTCCTTACACACAGAAAAGTAACAAGCCGAATAGGCAACAAGCATTTGCTTAATATCTGTAGCATTTAACTTTCCTCAGTCGCAAATATGAAGTCAGTTACTGCAGCAATATTCGCAATGGTGTGCTTGGTTGCCATCAGCAAATGTACATCTGGAAGCCCTGTACCAGAAGGAGAGGCAAGGCATCATCATCATGATCACCATGACCATCATCACGATCACCATGAGCACCATGATCATCACCATGACCATCATCATGACCATCATCATGATCACCACCATGACCATCATCATGACCACCATGAACATCATGACCATCATCACCATCATGGGCATCATCACCACCATGGACACCATCATTAAGTATTGTATACTGGTGTTAATTAAAAAAGAAAATCATGTAACTTATCATGAATAAAATAATTAATTTAAACTTCTGCATTTTTGTGACAACAGTTCATTTTAGATTAGCATGAGTAAAATGTTTTAATTTTTTAATCAGCTTTAAGACTGATTCGGTAGATTAGGAATTTTGAATTTACTAAAATTTTCATCAGTATAATAATGAAGCTAAATATTAATATTTTCTATGGAAACACTTCTGAATATAAGCACGATTTAATTTTACTGATAAGCACAAATATATATCGACTTCATTTAGTCACTAAAGAGATCAAATAATTTCAATTGGATATTAAACCAAAAATGTCAAATTTTCTGTTCTTTATTTTACACTGTTCTTTAGTTGTATGAAAATAAATGCTGAATATGGATAAAAGCATTTCTGAAAGTTTAGTGCACAGGGGTTCTGAAAGTTAGTGCACAGAGGGTAAAGGACACATTTCCGCTTTTTTGTTAAGAACGATTTGCTAATGGAACAATTTTTACAATATAAACACAAAATCCGAACTAACTAATTAAAGCATCTAAGGTTTGTTTGCCATAAATTTTCTAGAATTATAATATATTGCTGCAAAGTAACAGAAAGTAAACAGCGATTCATTATTTCTTATTTTACTATGATTCTAATTCATTCAATTTTCATTACATTTATTTTTCCGGAAGACTCCCATTGCACATTTACTTTTTTGCTCATTTAAAACTCACATATGAAAGTATTCTTGATTTGAATTTCTAAGAAATAGAAAGTATGAGCGTGACAGAATGTTTACGTATGTTCATTACGATGTGTCTTAATACCTAGGCAACACATTTCAATGCAAAATTTATATTTATACAGCGAAATAATAATCAGTCATTTTCAATTTTTTAAATAAACGTAGCTAAATTGTGAAGAATCCCCCCCGCACTACACTATAAAAATGAAAAAATATTTCTTGTTGAAAACTTAAATGCACGATTTTCAGTACAGTGACAGGCCGTGAAGTAAAATCTGCTGCGATAATCAAAATAATATCAACATAAAAAAAATCTTGTAATTGAAAGCAGCTCGTCGCATCGACCCAACACTAGCACATTTGTTTAGTTCGTTTCATATAGTTATTAATAAAATGTACAGAAAAGTATACTAAAATACAAAATTAACGCCAAATCAGAGATGAATACAAAAATGATGAAGAACGCTGAATTACAAATAAAAAAAGTAAATCTCGCAAGAAAGTGCTAAAATTTCGAAATTTCTACTTAAAGAAGGCAAATACGCTTAGTACAACAATACTCTTTCATAGTTTAAAAAGTACACAAAAGACACTGATTTCTAAAACTGGGGGGGGGGATGAGAGAAAAATGTTAGAGAATTTGAGTGTCAGTTATGCAAAGGAAATAATCTGAGCTCCATTAACTTATCTACAATGGGAAAACACGGAACCATTCCAAAATTAAATACATTGCATTGATATATATATTTTCGACAACATTAATTTCATCTGGATAGGACGAGGTTTAATCATCTGATAGACCGCACTATACCTTAATAAATTTTATTTGTTAGAAAGCTAACGTAACAGACGAAAAATGCAATAACAGAAAAACATGTTCTGTTGCCCATCTGAAGCAAAAAAGAAAAGATAATACAGTAGCTGTTCCCTTTCGACCTCGAAGAGCGTTAAGGCGTTCAAAGTCCTTTTTATTTATTTATCTATTTATTTTATACATTTTATTCTTCCTAAACGCAGTAAGATTTTTTTTACATTAGTAGTTACGTTTAACATTTTTCATTCACTGCCTATTTTATATTTTGATAATTAGAAATGACAGTTTTTTTACTATTGAGAAATTTGCGTCACGAATACTGAAAATGGTAAAGTTCCCTTTGTCTACATGATATGTTTAAGCTGATACACAGTCCAGTCACATTAATGTGACCATCTGTCAAAAGCCAGAATAACCACCTTTCGCAGAGCGGACTTCTGCGAGACGTGCAGGAAGAGAGTCACATAGGTCCCTGAAGCTGTTCTCTGGGATGTTGAGCCTTGCCGACTCTAATGCCGTGGCCAGCTGCGCTAGATTACGCGGTTGAGGATCCATGGCGCGAATCGAGATGGTCCCACAGATGCTCGATTGGGTTTAAGTCAGGTGAGTTTGCTGGCCAGGGGAGGACGGTAAACTCATCCTGGTGCTCTTCGAACCACGCACGTACACTGGCAGCTGTATGGCACCTCGCATTGTCCTGCTGGAAGATGCCATCATCCTGAGGAAAAACAATGCGCATGTAGGGGTGAACATGGTCCGCAAGGACAGATGCGTACTTGTATTGATTCATTGTGCCTTCCACAATGATCAGTGAACCTAGAGAATGCCAGGAAAACATTCCCCAGACCATAATGCTCCCGCCTCCAGCTTGGACCGTTCCGGCAATGGTTGCAGGGTGGTTCCTTTCAGAGGTTTCACGCCTTATACGCCAACGTCCATCTGTCCGATGGAGCATAAAACGCGATTCATCCGAAAACGCAACCTGTCGCCACTCAGTGGACGTCCAGCTGCTGTACTGGCGTGCAAATTCTAGCCTTCGCCGTCGATGAACAGCAGTCAGCATAGGTGCACGAACCAGGCGTCTGCTTCGGAGGCCCAGACGCAGCAATGTTCGCTGAATAGTACTTTGGGAGACACTTTTGGTAGCCCCTTGGTTCATTTTGGTGGTCAGTTGCTCAACGGTAGCCCGTCTATCTGCCCGAACGCATCTCCGCAACCGTCGTTCGCCTCTGTCATCTATGGCCCGTGGTGCACCACATTTGCCACGTCGCTGATTTTGGACAGTCCCATTTTGCCATGCACGGCACACTTTTACCACGGCGGCACGCGAACAGTTCACAAACTCAGCCGTTTCGGAAATGCTTCCACCCTTGGCCCGAAAGCCAATGATTATGCCCTTTTGGAAGTCGGATAAATCGCTTCGTTTCTGCATTACGCCAACGATTGAAATGTTTTCCGAAGCCCTCACACACCCTTTATATACGCTCAACTGCACTGTGCTGCCACCTGCCTTCTGTGATTGGTTATTTAACTCTGACATGGAAAGTACGTGGTGGTCACATTAATGTGACTGGACTGTGTATTTGGGGTTGATTCATTAAAATTTACGAAATATTTTTAATGTTTTGCCCCAAAATTAAGCAAATATATTAACTTTATTTAAAAACAAATTAACACGTTAAAGGCTTTACATAAAAGCTAATTCTTTTAGTAGCGCAGCTGTCTTAATAAATATCTGTATTTTTCTACAAGACATTTATATATCACATGTACACTCATTTATAGTTTAATGCAGATTATTTATTATAAAAGAGCCCTTGAGGGTTATGTATCTTTTATGGAGAGAGTTCCTAAAAGCAGAGGTTCTCAATCCTTTTTTCTTTCACGGACACCCTAGGTTATTAGCATACGGCAAAGTATAAGAGAATTATCTACCCACGAAAGGAAGGATGCCTTCATGGAAACGGACTCGTATTCCCATTGCACATGGGGAAGTCACGAAAACTATCCATGCAACCAGAACATTCACCTAGGTTTGAGCCCTGATCGAACCACCAGTATTCAACGGCCTTAACCTTTCGAATACTAGCGAGTATTTCGTGTCCCTTAATAAGATTTTGGAATTATGTGTCACCCATAATTTGCCCCTTCAAAACATATGAAAACGTTTCATATGTTTTGGTCATTATTTTCTGTATCCCTCCCGATTTGGGAAGTGGCTGTATATAATTGTGGTTTAATAAAAGAGGATTTTAAATCCCTTTAAAGTGCAGTTCTTCCACCACTTAACCACAGTTTTCTACCACAGAACATAGCTGCATTCAGCTCCCTGTTCCAGATCAGGACTTAAGGAGTTCACGAAGATGTTTGCCAAGAATATGCATCGAACATGGAGTGCTGACACTGGAAATGAGAAATGAGAGGATGGTCTGAAAGACAAGAAGAGGAACCTGAGATACCACTTTCTGGCCTAGAAGGATTTGGCTACATTGTACCAACCATGTATTTTGGCAATATATCTTACGAATATTATTTAAATAGCATAAAATTAACAAATTGCCCTGACAAAGTCAGAAAAATATAACCTACAAGTTTTTCTTAAATAATAAATAATTTTAATGAAACAAACTTTAATAAAGCAACTTCAAAAACTTCACTATAATTATTTATAATTTTGAAGTTGCTTTATAGAAGTCTTCATTGAAAAGATTTGAAATCCACTTGTTCTCCTCACATTCTTTGGTAAAGTAATCTTTTAACGACCCTTGAAATCCTTTCAAAAGGCTTATTATGTTCTTCTCTTTGGTTTTGCTTATACGTTGAGGGTTTTTTTTCCTCATAAGAAAGTGAAACGCATTTCAGATATTTTAGTCATCTTTTGTTTTTTAGTACACGATTACTAAAAGTCGAACTTTTTTATCATGAAGTAAGTTTGGCAGACATTTTAAAAAAGAGTTATAGGAGTAATCCTATAACTCTTTTTAAAAAGTTAAGTCTCAATAAGTGAGTTTATGTATTTTTCTTTAAAAATATCGAATAGTTTGCAAATCCTCGAAACCATTCACCATTATAAAATTTCAGACTTATCTGAAAAATGTGGTCTTCAAAAAGCACAGGGTGCAGACACCAAATTAAAGCTATTATCCACATAATTTAAATTCTGTAGAAAGATCTAGTTATAACTAGTTATACTTTTTATATAAACAACACTTGTACACTTAACAACTTCAGAAGCCCCCACATTTATTTAAAATGAAAGTCCGCATTCACGCTGGTTTGAATATCAGAATTGGAAAGAAAAGAATTACCTTGTTGATTTAATCCTGAAAATATAGTTGGCTCCCAATCGTTTTATATAATGCACAGTCAGATGTCGGTAAAAAGAGTAGCTACTTGCGATTCGAAAGTAATCGAGTAAATATTACTGGTGTGAGTGGGCTAGCTACAACTCATTATACTGTTTTTGTACATACTTCTGTCAGTAAAGGTCATATAAAAAGTCCTCTCAGTTACTTTCCTAGTCCACAAATTTAAATTTTCTAAACATTTTTATCATCATTTATTGTAACAATGTTTTATTTTCTGCCAATATAGTTCGAGCGCCTCATCCGCGATCATGAGCGCAAACACGCATGCGCCATTCGGACCGAATTATTCTCAAAATAGGGTGGATGAATAGGGACTTTTTTGCACTCCATTCTCTCTTTGCGGAAAAGAGAAGATTTTCACCTGGCAGCGAGTAATAACGCCCCTTTTGGACGAGTCTATGCGTTTTGGCAGAATGCCAGCCAGGGTTGCGTTTGAGACGGTCGAACTATAATTTTCCTGCATACCTCCAGACTGCAAACCGCCGTTCCGAAGAAAAGCGGGAGAAGTCTCACTACACCCGTTGCAAGCACTCCTTTAAATTCAACAGAATCCGCAACAAACTAACTGCGTTTAGCGGTTTGAACTATAACTTTGCATTTTTCTTCTTCTTCATATCTTTTTCAAATGCATACTTATCAAGTAAAACGTTCAGTTCATTTCAATATCTGATGCACGGGAATATCTGGTTTTTAGTAATGATTAACAGATGTTGATTTACATAAATGGATGAAATATTTAACGAAGTTACAAATAAGACACCATCACAAAATCCATGAAACTGAACATTCGTCAAATCCTTATTCATGAAAGCCGTAAAGTTTTAATATTCATATCTTGTGATATCATGTAGTTTAATATTCACATCTCGTGAAATCACTACCTACACAAATCGTTATGTATGATCCACAATTAAAATTATTCTATCTAAGGAAAAAGTTGTAGGGGGAATATTTAAAAGGTCTTTTAAGTAAAAATGGAAATTTAGAAAGGTTTATTGTATGGGATGCAAATAAGGCAAAAAATATTGGTGATAACATAAAAATTAAATAAACAATGAAAAAGTAAATAAGTGGTTAAAAATGAAATCTCCCCTATTTAATGTTTCAAACAGAACTTATCAAAGGGTGAGTATTTAAAACATTTAATCGGGTTCATTAATGAGAGATGGAAACATTAGCACGCCATTTTGTTACGAGCGTCGCGGGTCTTCCAGTTTTCGTGGCTATAATATTCTTCTGTTTCATTTACCGTACTTTATATTAATTAGCAGTATCTTAAATGATTCAGATTTCTATTTAACAAGAGTAATAAACTTTAAAATAATTTAACCGAAAATAGATAGGAATTTAAGAGACAGCCTTTTTTAATTTGTAAGTTTGACTTACCGTTAGTAATTCATAACTTATATGAATGCCGCTTTCGAAATTTTTTTGTAATATCTACAAGTTTTTTTTGCAATTTATTATATTTTTATGGACTATGACTTCCTATATTTGCTTTATTAATACTTTTACTTTAATAATTTTAATTCATTCTTTAATTATAAATCGAGCAAACGAAAAAATATGTCGGAGTAGCAACGGGAGATGACTTAGATGTATTTTTTCGATAAGCAAATTAATATACAACAGTTAGATGTCTTACGGTGCTGAGAGGAACGAAACATGTTATTCATTTCTCATAAATCAACTTGGTTTAATATTTTAAATATTAACCCATTGACAAGTCCTATTTGGAATATTAAGTAGGCATGGTTAATAATTTAAAATTTTTAACAATTGATTTTTTTTCATCAGTTAATTTTTCACTGTTTCTTTAATTTCGAGATTATCACCAATTTTTTTTACCATATTTGCATACCGCATAATACACCTTTTGATCTTCCTAAATTTCTCTTTTTACTTTTGAGACCTCTTAAATGTTCCACCCTCCATACCTTTTTCCTTAGCCAGCATAATCTTAACTTTTGCTCGTCTTGAGCTTTATCTTTTAATTCAGTCCTTTGCGGCTTTAGCGCAGGATTTCTGCATTTAAGATATTTTTAATCCCACAAATACTTTTTTAAAAATTAGCTCTTTGTGTATGTATATACTGTTGCGTACATACGGGTTCGCAATAGATTGAATGCACACAGCTCTGATGATAAGTTGATAAAATTTATTTTATCAAAAGAATCACTTTAGAGTTCTGGAACTTTCCACAGAAATAATCGTACGGTGTCATTGTTCACAATATCATAGAGTACAATCATTAATGACTCTTCGTACTACTAAGAAAATTAAACACAAGGCAATGAAAAACGCAGCTAATGAGCTAAGCTAAACCAGAGATACAGTATTCGGAATTCGGGTGAGCGGACAGTTAACAACAGCAACTGAGAGTAGATGTTCTCTCCGGCCTTATATAGTTTTCACCCGGACGCTGAGATATTTCTAGTACTTTCTGCCTCTCAAAAAGCCAACCACAGCTCAGTGGCGGGCTCGTTAGCCGCCCTGCCTTCGGAACACGTTGCCGCCTTTCCACCACGCCGAGGTAGACCGTCAGAGGGATTACTGGCGTTAACAGCGAGATAGCAACGAAACGTGCTCTGGCTAGCAAAAATACGCTCTGAATAAACTCACAGTTTTTACCCGTGTAAATATTCACTTCACTTAACTTTAAATTTACATCCTAGCGAGAAAATGCAAGGGGAAGTTGAGAGGTTCAGGAAAGGTATTAAACTTAAGATAAATTTGTTATGCAAAATAAGAGAAACCCTACAATTTGAATACGCATTTGCTGAAGTGATTATTATTAGCTGTAGTAAATATAATATCACATTTTTTGTTAAAAGACATTCCATTAAACGACGATGTACACATTCTATGTTCAACACACACAGTGATAAGAACTAATAAATCCCTGTTTACAAAAAACGCTGCGAAAGAACATTCGTTCTTCTCAATTACATATTTTGATAACTGAGACTCTGAAATTTTGTGATTTAGGTCAGCTATTGGTAAATAACTAAATGCGTGTTTGTTCTATTGCCAAACCTTCTGTTCTTTTTGTTTCATTTTGAGTAAAATCATCAAAAGCATGAGATGTAAATTTATAGTGACAACAATTGACTATGGATATTAGCTTTTCGTAAAAAAAAGCTTCTTTTCTCGTCAGTCTTAACACTCATTCGCATCAGTTCGTTTAGGGAAAAGTAAGACAAAATAATTGTTTGAAGATAGCTTTGCATTTTTACTGTATAAACGTTTAATACATGCTGGTAGAATATTAACCTTACATTTCATTGAAATGTAAGAATCACCACATCTCAAAGAAGTTATTGTTGTCATTGTGACTTTATCTCACTTGTCTGACAGTAACATCAGAACAAGCGCACAAAATTCATCGTGGCAAGAAGTGCAAGATCCCGCCTGTCGTTGGCAAGAACGTTGAGCATTATACAGGTGAAAGTAGGACTTTGCTCAGTTCCACCCCCCAATTTTGACGGAGAGCACTCTGGGGGGACGGGCCTCCCACCCCTCTTCCCTTACCACTAACCTCTCGAGAAGAATTTCGGCTCACCGCGTATTTAGAGTGCCCCCATGCCGCACAGACACTATAATTTACAAACATCCATGCCTTCTTCGGGATTCGAAACCGAGCTCTTCGGTACGGCAGTCAGCGTCGCTAACCACTACCCTGCTTGGGCGTCCTCAAAGATGTAAACGGTAGTTTAATGTTTGCAATATCTAATTTGCTTTCAGATGCCACTTGCAACAAGGTAAAACGACAGAATGTTTCGAAAAGTAGTTGCTATCTAGGTGTTCGCTCTTCTCTTCCATAAAGAGCAGTTAATACACGGTCATGATCTTCACTATCATCATAACCTTCCACTACAAGGATACGTTTATATCACTTCTAACAGCATCACGATCTTGAACATTCACAATTCCAAAATGAAATTCTTAGTGTTTCTTAGCCACAGAAGATCTATCTCTCCGAAATGATTGTAATCGTATATTACAGTTAATGCAAAAGGAAATCAAATCTTCCAATGAACAATGCTTTATCTTCTTCCTTCAACAAATAAAGATAATAAAAACCCAGAGCTGCTCCAGGTAGATCATTGTTTTCAATAAAAGTCATTAAATAATTCAGCATTAGATTATTATTACTGAGAAGAGCTAAAATTAATCGCGAAACTTTTAATTTTGGAAAATTTACTGCTGTATTTTTCTGCTGTATTCAACACAGTAGAAAGCTAGAAATAATTGTTTTTGTCTATATCAGCCAAATTTTTATTTCCTAACTTTGTCAGGTATTTCCTCCCTTATTATCTTGCGACTGGAAACCAGTCGCTGGCAATCGGGAGATTTAGAGTTCGAATACCGGCAGAGGCCCAGTATGTTTTGCCTGTTTCCTACTTCGACAAACTTAATGACGCTACAGGATGGACGATAATTCGTTACCACCAGGATTTGGCAATTGGGTCTGCTTCTTCCCAGTCGCCCTTTAAGTGGGGAAGACAGTGCAAGATTTTTTTCCCTCCTTAACGCTTGTCTCGTCGTCTAACTGAAAAGTTCGGCCGGCTAGCATCGGATGGTGTGCGAATCATGGCGAAGGCACTGCAGATTTCTTTGGCTTCCTGGTTTCTCAATATTCCAAAAACACTCTACAGATGCGCTCGAATTAAAAAATGGTGGATGATATCCGTCACCACCATGATTTTGCGGTTGAGCTCTCTCAAGCTTCGGGTGGCAGTCGGGAGGCATGGAGTTCGAATCCTGGTAATGCATATTTTCCTGCTTCCTGCTTCCACAAACCTAATGACTCTTCAACTTAAGTTTAAAGTAAATGAAATATTTAAATTAATAAAAAGTAAAGCCTTTAAAAAGAAAATTAAGGGTGCAAAATTGTAAAATGAAATGTACCTAAATGATACTAAGCAAAACAAGCAGAAGAAATTCGAATCCTCATGTACATACAGGGCAAAAAACTATTCCAAATTGTTAAATTGTTCATTACTTTTAAGAAATATTTGTGTAAGAGAAAAGTCTAATTTTGTATAGAATAATTAAAGAATTAAATAACTGTCAAACACACACGCAAAAAATAATTCCTGTAGCACACAGTTCTTGGATATTTGCTTCGATCGAAAACTTTTGACTTCATTTTCACTTTCGATGATACTTTGTTCTAAATTTGTAAAAAAGGAGAAACTTGACCCAGACTGTTGTCACCAGAACCTGACCCGATTCTCTGATTCAATAGAGCCTGACGAAAAGCGAGAACAGTAGCTGTCAGATTTTCGCAACATCGAGCTTCTTTTTCTATTTCAGACTTAAGCCGGCACGCGCTGCTTCTCCGCAACGGTCCATACAGAGACCAGTACGGACAGATGCATTATTAGCAGATATCATTGAATTTTACGGTATATAAAGCCTTGGTCGACGAGCAGACTTCACTCCAGCTTTTCCTGCGAACTGACTAGAATCTAGTCTGGGAATTTTCCTGCGAATCTAGCCACATCGGCAGACGAAGCATTCTCTTGGTTATACTAAGTGCTCAATTTGCTTTACACCATCAGGAATGAAGTCAGTTACCGCAATTGTATTTGCCATGGTATGTTTCGTTGCCATCTGCTCATATACGTCTGGAAATCCGGTTCCTGAAGGAGAAGCTAGACATCATCATCACGATCACCATGACCACCACGACCACCATCACCACGAACATCATGACCATCATCATGACCACCATCATGACCATCATCATGATCACCACCACGATCATCATCATGATCATCACGAGCATCATGACCATCATCATGGACATCACCACCACCACGGACATCATCATTAAGTGGTTTGCAACGAAAAGGACTCTTCTGCAATACAAATATTTATCGCATCGAAAGAATTATAGTTGCAGATAAAAACAGATTTAAACGAATTCGATCTATTTGAAGAAAAGTGAAATAAAATTAATAATTGAAATACCTTGTTTATGTTTTTTTTTAATATTGTAAGTACGAAATGATTTGGCGCTGCCCAAACATGAGTAAATTATCGAATGAAATTTAAATTAATTGGAAACTTAGAGGTCTCATTTGGAGTTTGAATTCTAAAATTCTAGGATATTCTCCTGATATTATAATATCGGTTTTATAACAAGTTAATATTTTACTGATTAAGATTTTAGAACATTTTTTTCATGAATGCCGTTATTACACAGATGACACCAAAAGTTTGAAAACTTGCATATTCATTTAAATGTATCGAATACTAGCAATAAAAATCCATCTTTACTTGTGACTGTGGCTAATGAGTTAATAGCCAGCAAACAGCACTTTTTCCCGTTACCTAAATATTATTTCTATTTATCTTTAATTGTTCTTCCACTTATCATTACCAGTGAAAATTTATGCAGTAATTTGGAGATAAGTCGAAATTATACGATTTCAAACAAGAAGCTTTCCAAACCATATTTTTTGCGCGATTTTTGGAAAATGTCGGGAGGGAGGGAACTGATGGAGAAACCTAGACAAGATATAATATAAAGCAATACAAAAACCCAAAATTTGCATTTTTCCCGACGCTGTTTTATAATTTATATATTTTTATTGCTTTTTTTCCGAGGTTTTAAATAAAAGAATATAGTAAAAAAACTGTTATTAAAAAAATAACGTTTCTGATTAAAGAAAAGGAAACGGAAAATTCATATGATATTAAAATAACATATTTGTACTCAAGATCTTGTAATCCTAAACCCAAATATATGTTAAGAATGATACTAAAAAATGAATGATTGCTTTGTTTCATAAATGGAATATTTTTTCATATTAGAAATAGAATGTAGATTTAAAATAATTAATCAATACACTAAAAATTAAACCATTTTTATGTGTCTGAAACATATATATATATATATATATATATAATACTGAATTCGTTAAAAAAAAAACAGAACAGTTCCACTTGATAAAGGGATTTCATATATCGCAAAATTTTACAACTAAGAATATTCGTTTTTCTAAAGCCTAAATAATTCTTAAATACAAGAATAGAAAAGGTTCAAACTAGCTCAGTTATAATATCAGTGATAAAGTTTTCAACAGAAAAATATTTATGAATTTTGAACTGGCAGCAACCAAAATTTTAATATAATTTTGCACTCTTAATCATTGTATTCATAAAATAATTTTAATTTCAAAAGCATTTTTAGATGAACACAAACCTTCCTTGCATAAGCTGTATATATATATATGTGTATATTGAAACATGGAAAGTTATAAGTTCTTATAGAAAATGGAAATTAATAATAGTAAAAGCCGCAATAAATTTAACAGCAATAATAGAAGAAACTTCGTAAAATGTTAAACATAAATTCGTATTCTTTCCTGAACAAGAAGAAAATAATAATACTGCATAGTAAACGCAAAAAGATAACAATGCAGAGTTAAATAAATAATACAGAGTAAAAATTAGAAGAATTAAGCTTCGTTTTGCTTCTAATTTTTACTCTGCAGTATTTTATTTGCTCAGCACATATGCATACATACATATATATCAGTTATCAAAGACAGTTAAACATTTCATTTATTCTTCAAATATGCAGCCACATATAACTAGGCTCAGTAACCCCTTGTTCTCGAGGCACTTTTACATTTTTTATGACGCTACGATAAGAAGAGATGGCAACAATCTAGCTAGCAAGAGCAGCAGAGATAACATGCGCCTTGATCAAGATGAAATCTTGGAATCAGACTGAGTTAGTTTCAGTTTACTCAATTTTTATTCATTAGTATTTAAACTTTTAAAAATTATCATTGCCCGAAGCTTATCTAAGATTCTGCTTATGCAAAAGTGCTCTTTATGTGTCTGTATTTTGTTGTTATTTATGTGTGCTGCCAATCATTAGCTATATTGAAGAACCATGTGACATGGATTAATGTTGAAGTAACGCAGTTTAGAAAGATTTATTATAAGCAGTTACTACTTTTAAGAGGAAAAGAGAGTTTAAAATGAAAAGTTAATGGTACACTGAAAGTTAGAATTTTGATTTATATATTTTCTATCTCACACATACTGAACAAAATATACACATATATGCACTCATAGGGTGATACAAAAATTTCTAGGAAAATGTAAATGGGTCGAAATAAGCAGATTTTATAAAGGAATGTGTGTTTACTTTTTTGTCAGATATTTTTGAAGCGTCCTTCATTTATATGTATGTGTTTCGAACTGTTGTTTGTTTGTATGTGT
This sequence comes from Stegodyphus mimosarum, assembly GCA_000611955.2. Taxonomy (NCBI): domain Eukaryota; kingdom Metazoa; phylum Arthropoda; class Arachnida; order Araneae; family Eresidae; genus Stegodyphus; species Stegodyphus mimosarum. The sequence goes on from KK114753.1 coordinate 36,360, forward strand.
TTTGAATCACCCTGTATATGAATATATGTATGTATGTAAATAGAATGACGTGTTCGCAAATAATCATATCTTTAAACACCCATTTTATGTCTCTTGACTGATTTATAAAAATCTAAACAATATAACTGTACTGAATCTAAACTGTAGTTTTACACTTTAAGACGTCACTACATTTTAACTGAGTTTCAGATTTAACTAAATTAAATGGAATCAGAATCGTTCCTAAGTGAAAATATTGGCTCTTGTTATAAATATTTATTTATGATTAAACTATTTTAATTGTTGTATTTAATCTCGTAAAATGGAAGCAAAATTTGTGAGAACTTATAATGACATTGTTAGTGAAATGTTTTAAAAATTATGTATAATTCACAGATTAAAAAGAATTTTTAAATAAGAATAAAAGTCTTTACACATTTCTATATTATTCCAAAACTTAATGCTAGTTGAATGAATTAACATATTAATATCGGTTTTTTAAACAAGAAACTTAGAAGTGCTATTTAATCCATTTCCCCAAAAATGTAAATTTAAACTTATAATTTTAAGACGTTGCATTGAAAAACATTCTGGGCATGTCAGTTGGTCTCTTTGCAAAAATACGAAGTTTTTACTGAAAATCCTAAATGCAACAATAAATTCTGGTGAGACAGATATCATACGTAAAATAATTTCAGAAGAAAGTAAAACGTATTTATCGTATCGTCATAATGTGATGTGAACCAAAACTTCGAATCTAAAATGTGTGTAAAATTTACATATCATTTTCTTACACAAAGCTATGAAACACAGCCTCAGCAAATTCATACACTTATCGTTGTTAAATCAATAACAAAATTCTTAGTAAGCAATTTTTAATGTTAAATAAAAAGTAAATTAAAATAAGAAGCCCAAAAATATGTATATGGCTTATTAAATATTATGCACTGGAAAAAGAAGTTTACTCTTTCGGTATCATAAACGTTACGTAATAATATCGGTAACATTCAAAACATGAATTAAATAGCATAAAATTTCGAACTTTTGGATAATCGTAATTAATTTGTTGCACTCCATAGATGATATTTTTAACTTTCTACCTAACAGTAGGCCAAAAGGATAACATTAATATCATTTTGGTTAATACTAATATCAATTTGAAGACAAAACTAGTGTTTAATTACTCAGAAAGTCTTGACAGTTCTTTGTTAATGATTACTTTTTTTAGAATTTATACACAGAAAAGTTTTTTCTACGAATTATCAAATATTTTTGCAATACATGATGAAAAATGTATTATTATTTTCCATTAATTATTACTCTATGTTAAGTGCTTATAAAATTACTTTCAATAAACAGAAGTACGGCCGAGCGGTAGAAGTCACTGAACACTGGTAGTTAGGTCCGGGGTTCAAGTGCTGGCGAACGGGCTGACTGCATGGGTGTTTTCGAGGTTTTCTTCATAACGTGTAAACGAGTCGGTTTCTCTTACAAAGTCCTTTAAGAAGGCATCATTCTGGCAGACAGCCTTCAAACAAATAAATCAAAACAATATTTCAAGGGCAGTATTTCGCTTGTTGTGAAAAACTGAGAACGTCAAATTTGGAACAGAAAAATTATTTGATTTCTTAGAGCATTTACAGAAATCCATATAAAAGAAATTTTATTTTCATCTTTTTATATTTGTAATTCCATTCTGAAGTAATATATATTTATATATGCATGAATGTATTCAAAAGTATGAAATAAAACAATAATTTAGATCATTTATGCTAGAAATCGTTTAAATTAGCGGATGAATGTGTAGTGGAAAGAATGTGAAACTAACAATTGTATTATCGTGAAAAATGTAAATATTTAGATTGAAAGCGTATTAAAACATTCCAGTTTCGACTATTTTGAAGAAATCTTGATGACGATTTTTATTTTCTTTTGGTAAACAGTCCAGTGGAATGTAGAAATATTTCAATAAATAAAATATTTCCATAACAAAGTTAATTACATCATCTGAAATGCTATAAAATAAAAAAATATAAAAATTTTGATACGGAGAGTTATAAGGAAAAAGCGGTTACCAAATACGAAAACTGCAAAATCGAGTATAACAACTGAGGCAGAGGAAATATGTTCACTTCCACAACAAATTTCGGCCCAATCAATTTTTTAATCTTAATTATACAATAAGTTGCAATATGGAAAAAAGTTCGCTTAATTTCTCAATACGAAATTACAAATTAACTAATTTAAGTGCTTTTAATATTATTTTGTTTCCTTTGAAAGATTATTTATTTTAATTTCCTATGCATTCACCACAAAGCTTCATGCACTTCTTTAGACATCTTAATATTTATGGAAATCAATTAATGCTACTTATCCAGCTGCTTAATTCTCGCATTTGGAGTTTCGCAAAAACACAGGATAATAACTACAGGCACCAGATCAGAACAACAACTGGTACCCAAAACTACCATGAATATAAAAAGAAATATCATTAAGAATAGATCATTTTCTGAAAAAAATGTATCGATGCGAGCCACAATAATGCTTAAAAATGATTTATATGTAAAATTTCAAAGAAAAACTGATGCCTAAATCAATTCTCTGAAATTAAAAAAGATTTAGGATCTATTTCCTGCCACGTATGAATTTATACCCAGTGGTGTATATAATGAATGACATCAGGACAGCTTGCGAACAAGTAATTTCAGACACTCCAGCCATTTCATTAACGATTCGAGGTTCGGCTCCAGGCATAGGCGACACAGACAGCTACCTAGGATGCCAGCCATGTTCTTCCCACAAGTGATTTTTCAGGAGCGACTAGCTAAAATAATTAAATACTGCACTGTATAGCTAAGCGTGAAACATTGCATCATTAAGTGTGCTTGAAAGAGCAACATCTAAAGGTTTGGTACGAAACATGAGAACCGATATATGAAATATAACGATACATAAGAATGCTGAAATTCTAAATATAACGAATATGCTGAAATTCTAAATACGCTGAAATAAACAATAGATAAGAATGCTGAAATTCTTCATTTCATTAAAGATAGGATTTTTTTCCGTATTTTAGCAGAATAAATTTACTCAAGTTTAACTTTCGACTAGAGCTGTTATTAGTTTTCATGAGGACTATTTTCTTTTCAGATCGAATCTTTATTTCCCTGTCTAGAAATTGTATCTATGCTTTTAATTTTACTTTGGATCCCGTTGCTAAACTTATTTTTATTTATTTATTTTTTGCATTTTTATTTTAATTCGCATTTATCACTTTTGTACTGTAATCAGTATTCAAACCATTAGACTTCAACAAAATGTACGAATAATCGATTATGAACAGTCCAATGAACCTCCAGATAAGGAATTTCAAAAACATTTCTTAGATGTACTTACCTCATTGTCACTGAATTAACATTTTGAACAGCAGATTTTTCATGTTTTAATAAATATAAAAATTCGTACTGAAAATTGTGTGAATATTAAATCAATAAATTGTACCTTCTAGAATTCTCAATTTTTGACGAATTTTTTATTTTTAAGAATTTAGAAAATACAGTAATCCTAAGCTAAGTGGTCAAAGAAACAATAAAAGACTGCTGGTTTTTTTTATTTCCTTCATTTAACAAGAGTTCATTCTTGCAGCAACTCATCGATCGGCCTTTTGACATGATGACCCGATATATGCTCATAGAAATATTAACAAGATTATGTAACCTAGAGCAGAAACTATGAACAAAAAATGATGTAAGCTATAATAATTATTATCGTATCCTCTATGATCACTGATTGATTAAAAATTCTAATTTAACCTGAACAATAATAAACGGCCAGAAGAAAGCCAAACAGATTAAATGGGTTTTCCCATGCGTATCACGCTAAGAGCTTCAGATCTAATCAATCATTGGCGTCTTCATTGAAATGACTAGAATATGTAGCAAATATCTTGCTTGTTTGTTGTCGTGTCAATGAAGTCAAGTTAGATTGTACCATGGATGGTGCAGACCGCCTTAACTATCTCGAGGAAATTTGCTCCATAGAGGTCTTCGTGAGGGCAATCATTAATTAGCTGCATTGCAGCCAAGGTGGAGGAGCAGGAGAAGATGTGGTCTGGCACAAATTCGATTCCAAAGCAGTTTCTGAAGATAAGTGTAGGGTCTAGTTTTGTCTAGTAAAACTTACCTCCCTCTGAAATGGGGTCAAATATCTTGAAAAATATTAATAGCTACTTTGCCGATGTGATATTCTTATTCCATTTATTTGAACTGCATTGTTTTTACCCAGTACTTACAACGACGTCAACAGGATTCAGATGCTTTTTATTTTCTTCCTTTCGTTTAAATTTTAGTCCACCAAATAGAATATCCTTTTGACTACATAGTGGTGTTAGTTTAGTCTGTTATACGTAAGTTAGTAACTGGGGTTATTAGAAAAGTCAATGAAATTCATGAATAAAACTATATGTCATGGTCAGTTTGTTTGGTTATGAATCTCCCGTCTTGGGAAATAACATCGAATTTTATTTCAATCTAATTTTACCAACCGTACAAAGACATTTGTTCATTTTGAAAAATGAACAAATTTTTCATTTCGAGAGACTTTAGTAACTAACAGAAATATTTTTTCAGGCATGATCTCAGACGCTTACCGAAAATGATTTTCAAGTAAATAATTTTAGTGGGCCTAGAAAATAATTTTAGTAAAAATTCCTGGAACAAGACAAGTGGCAACTGAATTCTTTTTGACGCCAGTCAAACTGAAGAAAAAGCAAATTCCTAGCGTTAGCTTAAATATCAGTTTGGATTTGGCTTTGGTTGTAATGAACAATAACTCAGAAAAATTCTGAAATTCATTTTTGAAATACACTTAGATTCTATATCGTTGCCGATCAAAGCATGTTATTATAAAGATAAAAATATCGCATTCCAGTCTTCAAGCATAAACATTCAGTTCCCGTGCATAAAAAACTGCATTGTATCCTCATTTGTTCGGATGCGGCGGAAGTTCTTAATTATCCGTATTATATTTAACCCTTGTGCAAAATAAGGAATGATATTTCAAATCATATCTTTCATCAGGAGAGGCATACATATTTTCAAACAAGCGGCACATAACGCAATGTTATGGAGAACGGCATATACTTCTAAAGATGCACACCCAAAGACATCCGCATTTTATGGAACTCTAGGCAAAGAAAAGGAAAAAAAGGGGAAACTATTTCCGGATTGCTGAAAGGGTGCCTTGTCCGCAGATGTAAAGATTGAAATAACCTAAACACATTGCACATCCGATGACATCATCCCGGCTTCAGACTAAGGTTATTCATCGATGGAGAGCACTCTTGCCCTGCCTAAACAAGAAGCATCAGATAAAACTCTAAAAAAATAAATGAAAAGTGCTCTACAAAGAACTTAACAATTTACCTACTGAATTTTGGTAAGAATCTTTAATAAGAATGCTGTAAATTTGTCTTAACTATCACACATGCAATTTCTTTAAACTAAAAACAAATGGCCTGCTAAACCTAAACACAGAACAACAAAAGGAAACTCAAGAAGTATGTAAAATGCACTTTATATTTCTGATAGAAATTTTGATTCGTGAAAAGAACTTTTCAGTATCTGGTTTTTAAAACAAGATATAGCTCACAAGAAAAATAAAAGAATATTCAGTTTAAAGGGTTTAAGAATTTACTTACTTAACTACAAGAATCTTCTTTTCAGAAATTCTAAACTAGGAAAAAAAACGAACTCGCTTCCAGCATAAATGTAATTAAGTTCAATAACTCATACCTCAGCTATCGCAGACATATTCCATTAACTGCGCAAAAAATATTTAAACGTGTGCTTATAGAAAACACATTTTATAGGATGTGCACTGCGTAATAAACGAAAGGTGAAGCTTCAGCTACATTTTGGCTTGATGAATGAGAAAAGATGACTATATTTTGCTTGTTTTGGGGAAAAGGGGAATATGTTCTGCCTGCTTTGATCTCTGCGCTATATAATGTACATTTCTTTCTTCGAGCTAATCTTTTAGAATTAGTTCCAAAGCCGAATATGCTAAAATCTGCAACAAATATCCCAGAACAAATAATAATAATAATCTCCCTTTCCTGCTATTAAAAAATTATTCAGGTCACTATGTGAAAGAATCTGACACAGATTAATGTAAGACTTTTGTACCGTTGTGTTTTACTAATTGTGTCCGGCAATTTCACATTAAAAACAAAATCTGAAGGCTTTAAGATTTTTACATTACTCCCAAAGGGGCGTTTTTTTAACGTGTGTTACCTTTATTAAATAGCATGTTCTTCGCACTTAGACTACATAAAATTCAATTCAACAGCAATATCACAAAATATTTAAAAACAGCATATCTTTAGAATTTCTGATAGATAATCTCGCGCACTGGAGATAAACATGTTTTTTTTTCGCACAGTGTTGCCATTGATCTTTTTGAAATCGTTCAGTTTGTTAATCAAAAATCCGCTAACGTTCTACAAAATGTGAAATAGATAATAAAACCAATTCTAAATTCAAAATTTGATGGCTCTAGGTCGTTTTTCACAATGCGAGAAACGTACCTACATTCACGCATATTCTTCTTTGTTTAATTTCTTTTAAAATAATACGGGACGATAATATTTGGTAGCAACACTGTGAAAAGTGATTCAGTCTTTTATAGTGATTCAACGCAAAATCCCGTTGTGAGTCTAACAGCCCTTCTGGGCTAACGCTCCTTTGGGCTAATTATATTTCATAAAATTAAAAATGAATAACACATAACAGACGCATGATGATGTTAATTTCTGACTAAGTACACATGAAATATCTCCTAATGAATTTTTTGTAAGTGAGCTGTTCAAAGCATGTTGGAAATTTTCGCTTTGGAGCTAGTTAGTAGTATTTTAAAAGACGGTATTTATTATGATTAGTGTTGTGATAAACTAATTAACTAAAATACAATTTTAACTAAGTTTGGAATACAGGGAGGTTTTGGATAACAGGAAAATATAATTTTATATATTTCTTGGTTAAACAAATTTCCGACATTATATTTGCTTTCCGGTTAAAAATAAATATAATTTCGGGAAATATTTTACAATCCATAAATATGTATACTATTATCAAGCAAAATGCATTACAATACGTTTTATAGAATGCGTTTAAGTACTGTTTTATATAATGCGTTATTATGCTTTAAAATAATGAGAGTTTTCCTTTTTCATCTTCCCTCTTCAATGATTATATTTTGCTCAGAGACTTCACAAATCTCTCTTTTTATGTACAATATACGGAAGTGATATTCAACATGCATTTATCTGTAAAGGAAGAAACAAAAAGAAAAAAATTGATCTAAACAAATCGAGGATGATTGATTTCGAGATGACTTATATTCATGTGTACGAAATAAGAGATAATTCATTGATTTTGATGTTCTTTTTTTCCGCGTTTCTATTAGGTGTAAGCCAAATGGAGTTTTACTAAGCGTGAGATATTAAATCGCAGCATATTAATTTACGCGATTAATTTAGTTGGGAAATTAAGGCTTTATTACCTAAAGATATGGCGATAAAAGTGCATTAACATCTGCCCATCCAATGATTCTGTTTAAGGTATTTCTTGAACATGAAGTTTTATTAATAAAATATAAATTACTACACAATATTCTTTACACATTTTTAAAATTATTTCATTCCAGTAATTATAACTTTGTTCATGACCTACTGAAGGGAGCAAAATATAAAAGAATGTCTTTCATAAAAAAATACTAAGCTTTAAAATAACTGCAGCCTCAATTTAGTTTTCAGCGAGAAGGCAACAAGCTGTTCTTTTCAGTTTTTTCCCCCTCCCCGCTATGTAGCAGCTGTTGACAAAAATCTGTGTTCTTCATTCCCCTCCAACATTAAGAAAAATCTCGAATTCAACAATTAGCTGTATAGTGAAGAAGTCAGCGAATAACAGACGAAACCGTGTTGTGAAAACTCGATTCAATGGTGGCGGAGGCCTAGCGATATGCTGCAAAAGTAATTTTAATGCCAAATTAAACATATAAAGTTTCACATTCTAGGTAAGAACCTAGAATGTGAAACTTTATATAAACAAATCAGCAAGCATACTAGTCCCTATAGACACAGTATTGTCATTTCTATCGCATTCCCTGTTTTCATGTCGCCCTTTTTTTCCCCTCCAGTTCAAAAGTCGGAAGAATTGCAAATTTCACTATAAATGCTGGTTGCAAAATTAATAGGTTTGCAAATACAGTTCAAAAGAAAAGATGCCGTTATCTTATATTAAAAAAAGGCGGGGTGTGGCATAGACGTACTCGGCTATACAACATTTACATTTGCAGAGTGTTGCCATACCTTGTTTGTATTCCCTATACAACTAATATATAGCATGTAAACTGATGAAGATATCCGGACTTATATTTACTTCGGATATCTTCACCAGTAAAAATTATTACTGTTTGGATTGTAAAAAAGATTCTAAAAAAAGTCCATTTTTTTTACTACTGTTTTGCTCTTCTGGCATACTTATTCACAAAATTTATAGAAATTGCTAAAACACCAAAAATACTAATTCAGTATCGAAAACACTGGAAAAATCAAAATGTTTGCTTTAATCATTCTCAGCTTTTACATACATGTTTTTGAAAAGTTTATCTTCTGCTTAGACTCTCGTTATTCATTCTTCCAAATTAATTTAAAACTGGAGGACGCTGGTTTAGGATAAAGGAAGAAGAATTAATTTATAGTTGAGATATTTACCCAATGGCCGAATACTTTGGGGAGGGGGCTTAATTTCATTCCTCTTTCTCTGGCCGTAGCCAGCGTCATACAATTGGTCTGAAATGGACAATTCCAGGACCGTCTTAACGCATGGGTCCGTTTCACTTCTGTGAGTAGCTGTAGTATTAGGGGCTCAAGCTAACTGGTTTACCCAGTGGCTCAAAATGCTATTAAGACGACACTGACCAAATCCATCAGTTGTTCTCATTACCGAAAACGCTTCCCAAAGTGCACCACAGGGGATGATAGAATTACATCAGTGAAAAACAGAAAGCTCTGTCCCAATTTCAATGCAGAACCCCCAGGAGAAGGATCCGAGGGTCACCCACCGCTAAAAAAATCTTCACTGACCACCAGCCTCTTGAGAGAACTTTTGGCTTGATAAAAGTTTAGACCGCCCTCCATGTCGTAAAGACATTATACACTTACAAACATCTAATGCCATGTCCGAGAATCAAAGTAGGACCCAAGGCTATGACAGCTGGCTCTCCAAACACTATATCACCAAGAAGGTTACTTCTGTAAATTTAGATGAATAAAAAAATGCCGTGTGGAATAAACTTGCTAGAAAAAATTGCAAATCATTAAGTCACAGTAACTTACATTACTGATATCACAACAAAAACAAATTTTCGTAATGCCCAAAGGCTCGCAAGATGAAGCGTCATGTTTGAGCATTTGCTATATAGATTTACTACACAGGCTGGTAATGACTATTAAGATGAAAAACAGTTTGAAATCGATACATGCAAATTGACAGTTTCAAAATGATTTAATAACAACTTACATAGCAATCTTATGAATTTAAGAAAAAATTTCACTTGAAATCGATATGTTAATTTTTGCTACAAGAACGAAGTCTTCTTCCAGGATTGCAATAAAGTGTTATTTTCTAGTGAGACAAATTTTATTTAGAAGGACAAGATGGTTATTATTCACACTACCAGGACGTAATGTTTGTAGAAAGATCGTTAAAGGAAAACAAATAAATGTTAGAGTTTCACTAAAAGATTACATGAGTTTTTATTTTTCTGTTCCAGAAATTAATGATTAATTTCATATACTATTTTTTTTATCAGAAGAATGAATTTACATTATAATGAGAAGGTACTGAAACAATTTTTTACAAACGCAAACGATCTAGAAAAATACATAATACACAGGGCTAATGGAATCATTCAGAAACCAGTTTGTGCAAAATAGTGATATGAACAACAAAATATTGAAAGCAGTGCGCTTCTCTCGCCTAAATCTCAAGGAAAATCAGTCAGTTTATCAGGACTTAGTGTTCTGTTCATCATTTTAGGAAGCATAGTAAATTCTGTAAAGGGTTCTTATCCTTACGTTTTAAGTCCTGAACTGGAACAGGGAGCGGAAGGTACGCTATGTTCTGGTGTAACTGCTAGGCTGGAGAATAACTGCACGTGAAGGGATTTGAAATCCTCTTTTATTCAATCACTATTAAATACAAAACTTCCCAACTCGGAAGAGATACAGAACGTAAAAGACCACACTTGGGTCGAACTTAACAATCAAATAAACTTAAATAAATTTAAATGTAACTTAAATCAAACTTTGCTTCGCAGAGCAATTCGCGGAAGTTGGCCTCTACCGAAAAGGGTGCGTAGCAAGATATACTAAATACTACCGCACTTTAATTTATTTTACAAAGCAATCACGTAGTAAGCACTATGGCTTATAAATTTAAACTGCTAGCTGGTCAGGCGAACGTTGAGCAGCGTGACCGTGATCTGAGGCAAAGCTCTCACACACCGAGAGGTTTCTACCTCTGGCTTAAATAGTGCTTGGCTGAACTTCAAAAATTAGCATAAGCTAACGCGCGCTTCTTCTGACAGGAAGTTGAAGCAGAGAGGAGATAGAAAAGATTTAAATTAAAATAAACTTGGTTAGTTTAACTAAAACCTTACAAGTTATCTATTCAAAGCTATTTTGCTAGCATAGAGCGCAGCCAAAAAGTATAATAATTGAAGCATGATAGAACATCTTCGATAGACTTGCTTGAATGGATATCAGATAGCATTTCTGAACATGATTCAAACAATGTCTTCGTCAAGATAGTCATCTATTAATTATCAGAGCCAAAATCATCGGTCGTTTCATCATCTTAACACTGAGAACATTACCCACAGCTCCTGTCGATACTGTACTCAAATAAAAATATAAAAATATTGGGAGGAATATCACAAGCATCTCTGTGTTTGTTACCTGGGAGTACTTTTAATGATTACTTGCAGGCTAATATCCTTATCCAAGATTAGAAGCCGATTTCATCATCATTATGTTAGGTTCCTCTACCTATCACACCTACTGAGACAGGTGAGACAGAAAACATATTAGGTAATAAGAATCTGCAATTAGGCAAACTGAAACAATTATTAATTACAAGATCTGCAGCTTGCCGATCGATAAAAAGATTATATAAGGCGTGTTCAAATGAAAGTGATTTGATGCGCCGCATGCGAAAAGTTTGCACTGGATTTTCGTGAAACAACGTGACAGTGAAGCTGTATCTACCACGTATGCATGTGCGGAAAGATATGTGTGCTAACTTCACTCGCAAGGACGTGACATTCATTCAAAATGGCTGGTGTGGATGCAACTGCGTCGAAAACGGATCATCGAGCTGTAATTACGTTTTTTACGCTGGAAGGGTGTAAGCCGGTGGACTTTCATCGAAGAATGGTGTCTGTGTACGGAGACTCGTGTGTCTCGAAGCCCACCGTGACGAGGTGGGTGAGAATGTTTAGTGAAGGTCGCCAGAAGACAACGGATTTATCGTAGTCCGGTCAGGAGCACAAGGTTGTGGCATATAAGCTGATTACGGACATTGACATGGCAATCAAGGCAAATCGACGTCGAAATATTCGTGACGTTGCAAATGAGTTGCACGTTTCCATCGATACTATTCACAACATTGTCAGCAACATTCTGAAGTAAACGTAAAGGCTGCAGTTAGGAATTGATTCCATAATCAACCGATATTGTTCTTCGCAGACGGAATTTGTAACCTTCCAAATAATGGGCGCCTGCCTTAACGCAATAGTTGATTTATTTAACAAACATTTTATGCATTTCGATCATTAAATATTGCTGTTCCTATCTATGTATATGTCTTATTTCTGTCGCTACACATCTCTTGGATACGTACCTCGAATCATTTTTATTTGAACGCCCCTTATAAATGGTATTTACAATGACAGTAGTAACCAAGAACTATTTGCAAAATTTAGTAAGCCTTCAGTGCACTGAGAATTCCTGTCTAATTTACAGAATGGCTTCGGAGCCATACTTAAATCGGCAAGCGTAAATCACATCATTTTTTCTAAAATAACAAAGCGGTGGTTTCAAGGCACCGTAAAACACCCAAGTAATCTTAAAGCTAGCGCAGGTCAAATGTTGTATTCACGTTTAATGCGTTTTCAAAGTACTTTTATCTGCACTTTCTGGAATGAATGGGCATGCCTCATAAATAAATGAAATATGTTTTAGATTAAATAAGTTTGTAAATAATTAGGGAACATCAAAATAAAATTTTACAACACTGCAATGTTAAATTTGATGCCACTTAAAAGTATTATGTGATGCTGCTTTGTTGGTCTGGTGGTTCGGTAAAGTTATTTGAATACTGCAAGACACATTAGGGCTATTTGCTTAAGGAATAGGATGCCTTCGTGGAGCACTTTCGAGAGAAAACTGGCTCGTATTTACCTTATATTCGTACTTAAAAAAACAATGAAAACCGGCTATGCAGCCATCCAGTTCGCTTTAGTTTCAGCCCGGCTCTAACTACCAGTATTCTGTGATCTTAACCATTTTCCCACTGGGGAGGACTTAGCATGGGGGAAAGGAACCAACTGCTATGGTCTTGGCCCCGAATTCAAAACCCGAAGTCGCAAAGATACTATGCATAATGCATAGTGCCTGTGCGACACGTACGGGTTTAATGCACTGTCGAATCGGAAGTTCAGTAGAGATTGATGAAAGGAGAAAGGGTTGAAAGACCCTCAGATTCATGCCCCGAGGAACTTTCTTTCAAAACTAGCATCAAGCTGGACAAATTCATACTGTCTCTTAAGGTGCCGAAGGTTTAAGACAAAGACATGCGCAACCTTTGCCTCTTGGACGAGATAAAATTTGTGGACGTGATCTGACATTACTTTCAGACAAGATCTGACATTACACTGATCTGACATTATACTGAAAACGTAACGTTTGTTGCTGCTGTTGAAAAGAATCAGGCATAGCTTTAAATTATTATGTTTCCGGTTGCACAGTATGTGATTATTTTTCTATCAATGAGGACAACAAAATAAAAAAATTTTGAGTTTTAATGGTAATAAATAGTAAATCATCGCCACAGTAACGAGGAGATAAACACATAAAATAAGAAAAGTACGTGAAACTTAATATTTTCGGCTCATTAGCGCGGCCAGTTTCAATGCTTGCCTGTGAAGGCTACCGATAAAGTTGCACGTCATTCATCACGCTATGAGAGAATGTGAAAAATAGAAAGATAACGCGATTGCTAGAATCAGACTTGGCAAAAATGTTTCACCGAATTTTATAAATAGTTTTTCATTATTTAAATACTGCAAATAGCTCCCTGCTAATTAAATTACTTAACAATCGGCTGCTCTTATTGTCATTTCTTATTGTCAATGACTTAACAATAAGAAATGGTTCTAAATTAACTTTTATTATAGAATTTTAAGAGTATGTGAATACGTGAATGAGCAATGCGTGCAAAACTCTTTTCGTGGCTCAAAATTATTCATTGATAGAAGGACGGAAATTATGAAAACATATTTATTATTAAAATTCTCATCGAACATATTACCAGATTTCTTTGTAATGATATACGGTTTGTAAAATTATATTAGCGGTACAATTAGTTCTTTGCACTATAAGGCATTTCTCCCGCCTTCTTAGCATGCCTTCGTGGTGTAATGGTCAGCATACTCGGCACGTATTCGAGAGGTCCGACGTTCGAGTCCCGGAGAGGGCATTGCTCATTTATCATGCTTCCAGCTTCAAAAAACCTAATGCCTCTACAGTGGCGCTCGAACTAAAAAATGTGGTGGATGATGATTTTCCACCACCAAGACTTGACGATTGGGTACCCTAATCCGCAGTCACTCTTTAAAAGGGGGAGTATATAAGGTATTTCTCTCGCCATTTTAGCATGCCTTCGTGGTGTAATGATCAGCACACTCGGCGCGAATTCGAGACGTCCGAGGTTCGAGTCTCGGAGAGGGCATTGCTCATTTTTCATGTCTCCTGTTTCGAAGTAACCTAATGTCTCTACAATACTAGTATAATTATAAAACTATCTTCAATGGATTACCTTGAATTTTACCATGACTTATACATTTTCTTTTATAATAGAACGATGATGTAACTATAAGCCAGATTCAGAGAGGGCATTGCTCATTTTTTATGTCTCCTGTTTCGAAATAACCTAATGTCTCTACAATACTAGTCTTCTCTACATATAATAAAACAAAGAGTCTTTGTGTGTGGGGGGTGTCTTTCGTTCGTGTTGCGAGTAAGCTAATAGACCCAGGGCCACGAAATTTGATACATAGGTGTATCTACACAAGAGCCAGTGCACATCGAAGCGATTTTTCGAAATTCGAATTAGAATATTTTTTATTTTATGTTTTGTGACCAAATGGCGTCATTTTGAGACATAATGGGCTACAGGAAAGCGAGATTTCACTCTATACATTTCATTTTTACATCGTCGTGGAGCGTAGACACTTAGCTATTTTACGAACTTAAAATAAATTTCGTATTTCAATAAATCGATTAAATACGAATTTATTTAGGAAGGTGAGCTTAACACCTTTTCAGCGGAATTTTTTTAAAAAAAACTTATTTTAAAAAATGTGCTGTTTATTTTCCTTTGATTTTTGGACACGTTGAACTTTAATCCTTTCGACTCCTTTTAAAAAAAGAATTTTGGAAAAATAATAATATTTTGTATTTTTTTAAAATTTTTTAAATGAAGCTTCCGAATACACTTCTCACATCTCAGATATTTTAAAATGTAGTTTTGGCAACAATTTTCCTTTCTTATTGTTGTTGATAGATTTTTGATGAAATTGCATCATTTTGAATAGTTTCATTCTTTTAAAAATTTCGGATTGGCAACAATCTTTAATCGTATTTCTTATGTTACTGTTTTTAAGAGACTGAAAAGTTTAAGAAATTAAAAAGTTGTTTCTTTTTGCAACGGTAAATTGTTTAATTACTTTATTAGGATAATTAACATTTTACAAGGGATATTGTTTATTTCATTGTAATATTATGTTTTAATTATATATAATTTTAATTATAAAAAAGTTTTGCATGATATTTTTTAATCTGTTTAAGTTCTTAATCTGTTTATACCATTTGAGTTCTTAAGATTTTGCAAAGGGAAGTTGGTTAATTTATTTATTAGGATAAGTAATATTTGTATTAAGGGATACTGCATATTTCATTGTCATTTTTTATATGTATAATACATTTTTATTGATTTCTTTTTTGATAAAGTTGTTCTGCAGAGTAAAATTCTGCGCGAAATGTTTTGTTTTTTGAGTTTCTTTCATGTTATTTTTTGCTTATTTCACTGTTTGTAAGATATTGAAACGTTTTGCATGATTTTTTTGCATGAGCCAGTGCACCTCGAAGCGAGTTTTTCGAAATTCGAATTAGATTTTTTTTTTTTTTTAATTTTGTGTTTTCTGACGAAATCGCGTCCTTTTAAGACATAATGGGCTATAGCAAAGCGAGATTTTACTCTATTGAACAGTTTAAGAAATTGAAAGATTGTTTCTTTTTGCAAAGGTAAATTGTTTAATTAATTTATAGATCTATATTTAAAAGGGCGAGTCTTTCTGTGTGTGTAGGTGTCTTTCGTTCGTACTGCGCGTAAGCTAATAGACCCAGGCCTATGAAATCTGGTACACAAGATGCATCTAGACAAGATGAAATAGTATCAAATTGATAATTTTCTCTCATTATATGAACAACAATGGCACACAGCCATTGTTGCTGATATCAGCACGGAAAAATGAGGGCGATAATTCTGTGCTGTTTTTAAATTTAATGTTTCTCTTGGATACTGGACGTTTGTCTAGAGAAGGCAGCAGGAAGTTCGTTAATTTATTTATTAGGATGATTAATATTTGTATTAAGGGATATTGCTTATTTCATTGTATGCTTTTTATATGTAATGCATTTTCAACTGAATTTTTTTAACGTTGTTCTTTGTTTCTTTTTCGATAAAATTGTTATGCAGAGTAAAATTCTGTGCAATTTTCAAATTTAATGTTTGGTGTTCTCTTTAGGCATTTTTCCGGTACACTTAAAAGCCAGACGAAAGCTGGCCGCGCAGCGGCTAGTATAATTATAAAACTATCTTCAATGGATTACCTTGAATTTTACCATGACTTATACATTTTCTTTTATAATAGAACGATGATGTAACTATAAGCCAGATTCAGAGAGGGCATTGCTCATTTTTTATGTCTCCTGTTTCGAAATAACCTAATGTCTCTACAATACTAGTATAATTATAAAACTATCTTCAATGGATTACCTTGAATTTTACCATGACTTATACATTTTCTTTTATAATAGAACGATGATGTAAATATAAACCAGATTCCCTCAGAAGGTCCATCACGAAGACATATCTCCCCTAAGCAGATAACGCCGTATGTACTTTATTACATTCACTTAAACAATAAGCAAAAGGAAGCTGTTTAAAGAAATCTAAATTAGCAAGTTGTTGTATTTTTTCGAATAATTTTTCAAAGCATCGTTTTAAATTTAAGTAAGACATAAATCTTTCAAATGAAGTATGAAAACCACACATAAAAGTCGTATTTTATTAGAAGCTTAAATGCACTATTTGTCATTTTATATACGATCCACAAAAGGCAATTTTCGAAGAACAGCGACCTTTGCTTTCCTGGACTCCAATAAAAAATTCACGGACACTGTTGCTTTTGTTGAACAAATACTCTACATTTTTTATTTTGTTGCCCTTTAATTCTTAGGTTTATCCTCCCTAC
The DNA here is from genome assembly GCA_000611955.2 of Stegodyphus mimosarum. Classification (NCBI taxonomy): domain Eukaryota; kingdom Metazoa; phylum Arthropoda; class Arachnida; order Araneae; family Eresidae; genus Stegodyphus; species Stegodyphus mimosarum. The sequence continues at coordinate 53,217 of KK114753.1, forward strand.
CAGATGACATGTGTAAAGAAGATCGAGTTCAGTAGTGATGTCATCCATTGAAAAAAGTGCAGAAAGAAAAAACTGAAAAAGAGACAATA
>KK114753.1:53439-93771 GCA_000611955.2 Stegodyphus mimosarum
ACGTTATAACATTATTATAAAAAATAAGAAGTTATAAAACTAGTAAAGATAGAAATCTAACGTATGCATCTAAATATGAAAATAAATATTAACGGTAATGTTTAGCTCTTTCTCACTGAATTATCTTCAAAATAGAAAAAATAGTTATGAATTTTGATCTGGTAAGGTACACAGTGATCTGGAAAGTAATAGTAAGATTTGATGCCATTCAAATATGACGGGAAAAAAAGAACATTTCCCAGTCTGTGAAGTGTTTCTAACGTATGCATCTAAATATGAAAATAAATATTAACGGTAATGTTTAGCTCTTTCTCACTGAATTATCTTCAAAATAGAAAAAATAGTTATGAATTTTGATCTGGTAAGGTACACAGTGATCTGGAAAGTAATAGTAAGATTTGATGCCATTCAAATATGACGGGAAAAAAAGAACATTTCCCAGTCTGTGAAGTGTTCTTATGACAGTTATAAATTCATTTAGATTCTGAAAAACATTACAATATTTCCATTAAGTATCATTAGCAGCAAGGAGCAACTTCGAAAAAGTTGCTAGACTTATATTTTTAAGTCGCCAAATTCCAGTGCATGATAGTATTAAGGGGGGGAAAATGGCGATTTGATATTTCCTTGTGGATTTTATATGCATCGACATCTTGAATAAAAATCAGCAGACGAATTGACATTTTGAATCAAATCATCAAATCTTCCATTTCATAAAGCTAAAAACTCCTAGTTTGTTTTGCCATGATCGCATAATTCAGATGCTGTCTTACAACCTAGACTATTTTTGATTTCATAATCTTAATGTCATTATTTTGGGGTCAGTTAATATAAGAAATTTACCTCCAAAGTAAAGCTTTTACAAATCTGTTCTTTTACAGTTGCCAAAAATTTCGTCGTTGATATATTAGTTGAGACACAAGAGCTATTTGCCTAAAGGAAGAAATGATTTCTTGTATGAGATTTTAAAAGAAACTGCCTTGTAATTATGTTGTGCATGAAGACAACCAGGAACCAGCTATGCAGCCAAATCATTCGACAAAATCTGAATATGGTCGAACTACTAGAGTTCAATGGCCAGATCCACTCGGATTCTGGTGTGTCATTTTGTCTTCTTAGAAACATTTATTGAAAAATTAAAATCCAGCATCTAGTTTACATTTAGCCTACGTAATGGCTGGATACGATCAAAAAATGTCCACCGGAAAATATACATTTAAAAATGCAGCAGTACCTCCCAATATGGGGCATCCACCAGACATTTTGTCCCTTAAATAGGAAGTGTCGCTTCTTCACACTGTACATACTAAAAAATACAACTTAACTAAAAATCCAGGTTGTATCAATTTTTTTATAAATTATAGTATCGTAACTCTAGTAAATAACATAATCACAAGTATTTATTTGCATCTGAAGTTAATGGAAAATGAAAATTCTTAATTTAAAAAGCTTAATTATTGCAAAAATGTATGAAATTAACAACATAGTTTCATACTTACTGAAAATATGTTATACGGCTTTGTTTTAAAGTCTGTAAATTGCAAGCATTTTTTACGTGGATATTAAAGTCCCTGATGATTTTAAGTCTTTCACTGTAACCAACGGTTATCATGATTTTTTTTAATTCGGAGTTGTATTTTTAGGCATCTGTGCAGTTTTTTATGTGACAATTTTCCTCTGGCTCTTCTTCGTCTTCCTTACTGCTTTCCAAATTATTTTTTTGAAAGCTCACATCACCAACTACAGTTGAAATAAAAGATTTTATGTCGTCATTGGTGTCTTCCATACACAAGTTTTCCTCGATTTCTAAATACTTTTGTATATGAGCATTGCCACTTATTTTGACAAGTTCAAACAATCCATTTTCACGAGTAATATTTTTACTGAGGGCACTCGAAACTGGAATTACAAAGCCTGCTTTCTCAAAACACTACTGACCACAACTTCGTGATCCGGATTTGACAACCTTAGTTATCCACTGAATGGCATTCAATGCATGGACACATTTTGCAAGCTGATCGCTGTTTCCGCAAGCAGCTTGACAAAGAACATGCCGTAAAAACAAATTTCTGTAACGGATCTTGAAGCAAGTATACCTTGGTCTAAAGGCAATACTTATGTTGCATTAGGTTAGAAAAATATTAATTTCACTGATTTCAGTTTTACATTTGATAGGTGGGCAGGCGAATTGTCAAGAAATAGTAGAATTTTCCTATTTTTTCTAGGCATTGTTTCATCAAGGGCAATCAACCATTCTGATATTATGCTTTGCATCATCCATGACTTTTTACTGTAATGCCAATGAACCGATAAAACTTTTGTATTGATTTGTTTGAAGCATCTTGTTTTTCTGGTCTTTCCAATTACAAGTTATTGCTCAAACTCTCTTTTCATGTTACAACAAAGCAGCACGGTAAGATGTTTCTGTGGAGCTTTTGCCACCAGAGCATTTTTCCCGTTTGAAGCATAAACTTCTGAAAAAACAAAATTCAAAAAGATAATCCAATTTCATCTTCATTGTAGTTGTTTTGAGTCTTATATCTTTCACAAATTTCATTTAGCTTTTTTATCCAGTCTGTTATGTGCTTCATACCTATTGGTTTTTCTTCACAAACCGTCTTAAAAGTAATGTTATGTCTTTGCTTAAATTCTTCTAACCGACTATTTGATACTTTGAAATTCTGTCGTTCCAAATATGCCCAAAACTTCTTTTGCCTTTTCTTGTAGCAATATTCCACGTACAGGAATATTGTTTGCTCTTATAGAACGAATAATAGAACGAAACCAACTGACTCAACTGTATCAATTTCAAATGCTTCAGTTTTTCTAAATTTTACAGTTTTGGAATGTTCAGTTGAATTAGCAATCCATAATATTTTTATTTCTTCTCTATCCTTTAGCACATGACTTACTTGCTTTTTACTTATTTCTGCCGTAAATTTCTCAAATTAAACTTTTCAATTTCCGCTAAACGAATTACATTAACTTTTTGTTTTAATGTTAATCATTTCTTCTTTGAAGCCATGCTAGATTACGTATGTAAAAATAACACACAAGTACAAAACTACACTTCTTTTCCGCCTCAGCAAGAACTAAGAATGATATAAGTTTTCAAGCTATCCACATTGCAAGATCTCTGTGCCTCGACAGGTGATCTAGTTATCTCACCACCTTTTCTTTCCCATTGGTCCCTGCCTTGGATTTCCTTACAACTTTCTAACGCTTGTTTTGTTCCTCTAACTTATAACTGTAGCAAGAATAACTGGATTTGGAATTTTATGAATGTGAAATACCCTTTTGATTGCACCACAATTGGCTTTTTTCCGATGTACTGTTTCTCTTTTTCTAAAAATGAAAAGTAGTTTTCAATAGAGAGAGATTAACATTTCATTTTATTCTTCCCTTCTCACTTGCCACAAAATTATCTTTTACGGAGCACAAACTTGCTTTTCAAGCCTCAAAAGGTTACTAACAAAGAATTTTTCTGTTTTTACCTAATTCTCTACCACTATCTTCTTTCTGAAACTTTATTTCAATGATTCTTCATAAGAGGTAATTAATTACATTAAGTTCTCTATTCAAAGGGACCGGTACCAACAGAATTGTTCCTTATTCGGAACTGTCCCTTACAGGAGATACTACTGTAGTTCTTTTACTTAATCTTATAACTTTGTTCTTAAAGCCATAATCGAGAGGTAACCTTTTATTGATTCTTAGATAAAAGCAAGAAAGAAAATGTAGCCGAGTAATCTCGATAATAACAATCTTTTGTAGATGCTTAAAAATATTAATGAAATTAAATGATAACTATGGTTTATTAAATTTTTTTAAATTACTGCGAGAACCTGAGATCTTCAACAAGGAAGAAAAATAAACTCGGGAAGGACTTACGATTTATGCCGGAAATTTGTCGTGTCAGTGGGGATGGCAATATTTGTGTAACAGACAGTGATGACCAAATTCCGAATCTTTAAATGAGTTGTTTGAAAAACAAAAAGGCCTTGAAATTTGTATAGTTTTTGACATTAGATGTCTTATGCAAATTTTTTCCAAAATTTTTCAGCCGTTACTTTATATTACTGCTCGCCTTGCAAACTTTTGCGATTGCACAAAACTCATGTTTCTTAACTTATTTACCATGTGACCTCATGCATAGTCAGTTCTCATAACAGTTGCCTTTCCCCAAAAGACATTTTTAACTTTCGGATGTAATCAGTCTATAATGCTTCAAACAAACTAATCGATTTAAAAGCAATAAACGCGATTCTTGGCGATTAAAACCTTCATTTTAGTTTTAACAACTTATTTAACTGATATAAATGAAAATGTATTTAATTTATATTAAACCCAACTGATAACTTTTACGAATATTTACCATGTAGTTACAAATCATTGGAGATCCTTCTAAAGCTATAGTGTATTCTAGGTAGTTGGTAAAGAAGGTTTTTTGTCTTTCGGACCCTTTATAGCCTTCACTTGGCTTTATGCCTTAAATGTTTTGGGCAGCTTATAAGTCACTCTAAGCCCATGCCTTAGAATGATACTTATAAAAACTGCAGAGTTGTTTATCTTCCTTACGGATGGACAAGATTCTAAATATTTTTATTATAAATGAATCCTCACATTATCTTAAAAGAAGAAGTCCAGTGTGGTTAGATTCCAGCCTCTTCAAATGAAAGTAATTCTAGAAAACAAATGCTTGACATATTTAGCATTCTCTTAAACAAAGAGGGGGAGAAGAGGGATATCGCTGTTCTGAAAAATGATGCGCTTGGACTCTTCCGTGTTCTCGATTTGGGAAAACGTTTTAGGGTATTTAAGATATATGCTGTTGAATTAAGAAAATAACTCACTTTACTTTTGGACCCCTCTGTGATGCCAGTCTGAAGCACTTTTGTTGAATGGCTAGCCTTAAAAAGAGGTGGATTAATTTCCGTCATAACCGAGTACAACTTGCAAAGTGAAAATATTTGATTTCCATATGCAAATTGAAAAAATATATGTGTGGAACTGTACATTAATGGAGACTTTAAAGTACCTCCCTTGTGCATTTATCTATCTTTCTCGAAGCAGGTCTGAAACTATTTTCTGCCTCATTCTGCTGTATATTAGGGATACCAAAAAAAACCTGTGGCCCTTCAGCGCAGCTTTTAATTTTTAAAATAGGCAGAAATCATGGGGAGGAACTGATTATCTTAAAATGACAGATGATTTAATTGGGTAATTATAATTTTTGACCAGATACTAATTTACAAGAACAACACTGAGATTGTACTGAACCATGAACTTAGCAGAAATATTTTTCAGTAAAAACATTTAGTATCCGATTAAGTTTATTACGTTTCTGCTTCTCAGTTAAAATTAGGCTGATTTTTTTCAGAGTCAATTAGTAATTTCTTCAGCTATCAGTCTCATAATTAATCTTTTATACACCCACACCGCATTTCGACTTTCTTAATATAAGTGCCGTTACTGTTTGCTTTGTGTCTGGAATCATCTATGACATCTTCTCTCCCATTTTTGAATTACTCATGCCACTCAAAATTTGCATGGAAGCTTCTCCATATGTCATTTTTAAAAGTTCTAGCATTTCACGTGCCTCACTATCGCACAATTTTTAATGTTAAAATATAACGTTATTGTAAATTTCGATTGCTCCTTTTCACGTCAAACTACACACACAAGCAATTAATTTCTGCCCAATAATTTACTTAAAATTGAATCAGTTAATTTAAACACTACCCACAAATTATCTCAGATATGATCAAATGCAGATATTTATATGATTTTAATACAATTACATTACAAGAGATACTATGCAGTCACTAAGGGTATTAAATTGTCGCTTTTTCTGAAACGCTAAATAGCCCCGCAAGCGAGCAGTGGCTAAAATATTATCTTGGTGTCTACAAAATAAATATTCCCATCATCTATAAATACAAGCGTATTAAACGAATTTAATTACAAGCAGTTCTGTATACAAAGAGTTCCTTCAATTCACTATCAATAAGGCATAATCTGCTTAATTAATCAAATAAACTCGTATAAGTCTATTAAACAGACTGACAAAATTGTCAACAGTTCTGTTATAAAATCTTAACACGTGTCTAAGTTTGACTCTCCAGCTGAAAAGAAGTAAGATACTGAGGTAGTTGCTGAGATCTGCCACAATTTCAGCATGTTCATTGATTTCGTCTTTTAAGCTTAATCTGCATATCTATTGCTTGAGTGATGAGATTCTGAAAATCTAGAACAGTGATTCTCAATCTTTTTTGCCCCATGAATCATTTTCAGCTTTGATAGTTAATAACCATCCTCTTTCTTTCCAAAGCTTGAGAAATACATACGCATTTATTAAATTCAGATTATTTTGTAATGTGTTTTATAAATTAAACAAGATATGATATCTCCTTGTTAAACTTTTGGAGTGACAGCTGAAGTAAGTGCAGCAACCAGGCAGGAGAAGGGTTAAAAGAACCCTTTATTAAAACTCTTTAAAATTTACAGTGCGTCGACTTGCCGCTAACAAACTACGCCTCGCTGGGCGGTAACTCAGCTAACAAGAACTAAACTAAAAATTCAAAGCTATTAAAACAGTAGAGTTTTTTTAGCAGAGCTCAGATAATCCTGCTACTCAAAACCGCCTCGAAGTCTCGTGGCAGCAAAGTTATAGGCTTTACGTCACTTTAACCAGTAATAAATGCACAATCAGAAGCTCACGCTACAAAGTACAGTGCTTGCCCACACTTTCTCTTTTTCCTTTCTTCTAGAACTTAATATTTAAGCCTTTTCTCCTAAAGATAAAGTTTGCATTTTTTCCCGCGCGTTACCAAGTTTAAATATTCTGCATTGACAAGTAGGGGAATGAAGGCTTATAGGAAAGAAAGCATAAACTTAACTGGTTAGTAAAAGTGAATATGAATCCTTGCAAAGAAAAAATATAAAAAATATTGATAAATTCCAAAACTTGAACAATATGTTTTTTAACTAAAATTAAGTGCTTAACAAATTTAAAAAAATGGCGGACCTCATTACCTCTTGAAAATATGAAATTCCGCCTTCCTTACCTGTTGAGAACACTTGATATGAACAAAAGATGAGAGCGAATAAAATTGAACTGTTTAGAAGCTTAATAATAAAACCCTTATAATATTTAAATTGATAAAATGAAGCTGAAAGAATCTAAAATGCGCATAAATGTCAAATTAAGACTTTAAATCTGTATAATTTTCGACAATTTAATCCATTTTAATGAAAGCTTCATACACTATGCTTTGCAAAACATCGATTAAAGTGATAATTTATTGGAAACTAGTGTAACAAAAGCGATTACAACCTGCTGATCGACAAAATAACTGATCATCTTTCAGAATATAAAATAACATCTCCTCAGGCCATTAAAAAACAAAAAAAGTCCAGACATATTTTTGTGGCACGATTAGAAAATAATTTTCTTGGTTGTCTTGTGAGCACTTGATTGGAAAAAAGATGAATGTTCAATCTCTGTGGTATAATTACAACAAATTAATAATAAATTTTCTTTGCCTCGAAGGATACTAATGATCGGTTGCTAGCATCATTATAATGTCACATCTCAAAGGACTGAGTTTTATGAATTCGTCCTGCAGATGAGAAACATGCAATTAAGGTCTCTACTATATATATTACAGGTATTTCTACTTATAAATGTATATTCTGGTATAATATTTCCAAAACTTTATATGAGGCAAATAAACGATAAAATAGCTTCTCATTTAGCCATTAATAAATAATGAAAATGGTGAGTAAACTATATATTTTGGAAATTATGTTTTTAACAGTAGATAATATTCTATAAATCGTATGTCTTTTCTTTTTCTTTGTCATGAATCACGACTAGAAATAAATATTTTCTCTAGCTTTAAGGCCTGTTCGCAGCTTCTGTGTTATTCACCAATGTTTATGATAAAGATATTCGGCTCTCACCGAGATGAAATGTTTAAAGTGGAAGGAACTGTGGCGTTTTTATATTTTCTGAGCTATAATATCCCCGGTTATTTTTTTAATATTATTTCATGCACAACGAACAGTTCTTCCTATTCATTCTTGAAATTTCGTATTGAATCCAAATCCGGGAACATAAAAAGAATGAAGAAAAATCTGAAAGGTTTCAGGTTTTAAATTACGTCCAAGGAGGCGTTTTTTTAATATTTTATGTGTTACCTTTATTTATTAAATATCACGTTCTTCGCGCTTAAACCATAAAATTTAGTTCAAGAGCAATAACCCAAAATAATTTTAAATTGAACATATCTTTAGAATTTCCGATACACAGTCTCACACGCTAAAGATAAAAATGTTTTTTCTGTACAACGTCGCCATTGTTCGCTTTGAAATCCTTGAATTTGTTAATCAAAAATTCGTTAAAATTTTACAAAATATGAAATCCATAATAAAATGAACTCCAAATTTCAAATTCGGGCTTTCAGATGCCCATATTCGGGTGTAAACGTTCAGTATTCAAAATTTGATGGCTCTAGGTATCGTTGTTTTATCGCAATGCGAGAAACATACATACACTTATGGAGATTATTTAATTTCTTTAAATATAATACAGGGCGATCATATTTGGTGGCAACAATTTGAAAAGTGAAACAACGCAAAATGCCAAAACGAAATTAATAATCCATCTGGGCAAACTGCCTTTTTGGACTAAAAAGTGTCCAATGAGTAAAGATGGTTTTTAAGCTGTTCAGCTTTGCACGTTGAAACAGTTTTATTTCCCCGAATCATAAATAGTGCAGAATCATTCTTCAGTATGTTGAGTCCTACCATAGCTGAGTGAGCGTGGTATGTTAAATATTTGTGATGCCATGCCCAGGTATCCCGTATTGAATTCTTCAATCAATTAAGTTTGTATTACCTAATAATTGCAACAATAATATTACACAACATATTGCGTAATTTTCATTATTATACTAGCGGAAGTACCCGATGTCAGTTAAGTTAGATTGAGAGTAATGTATCTAGCAGAGAGAACGATACCATTGTAATCCTTTTCTAAGAACAAAGTAAAAAATATGATTCATAGTCATATATTTTTCAGTCGGATGCGTTACGGAACCCACATAAAAAATTTCGATAGAAAAATAAGCTAATTCCCTCATCATATCAGCAACAATGGAACGCAGTTTTTAATGATTTGCGTCTTTCTCATCAAATGGTGGTAAAAGCTCAAGTTCTATCCATCATTTCACCTATATTCAATTTTAGTCGATTAAATGTGGCAAAAAATTATCATAATTGATCAGAAATCAATACCGCGAACAGACAAACAAATACACAAACAGGCATTCTTCTTTATATGTACAGATTTTGAAAAACTTACAAATTTTTGATTAAAAAACTCTTCGATTTGAAAGCGAGCAGTAGCAACAGTTTTGGAAATAAAGCATTTTTATCTCCAACGCGCGAGACTGTTGCCACTGGGCAAAATGAGTGCGAAAATCATCGCTTTCAGAGTTTTTAATTAATATTTCTGCTGATTAAAGTCGTACGAAGACTGAAACAGTCGAAATGGCTTCCCACGAATTTTTTGAATCGCGAATAATGTATTTAACGGTTGGCAATGCTAGTTTTATTTCATCGTAAAACTTAGAAATTTCTTATTAAGAAACTCTAGGATTTGAAAGCGAACAATGGCAACAATTTTCGTAATAAAGCAGACTTTCTTCTCCAGCGTGCGAGACTGTTGCCACTCGGAAAAATGAGGGCGAAAATTATCGTTTGCCGAGTTTTTAATCAATATCTCTGATTTTAGCTACTTTTTTTTTCGAAAAAAGTGGACGTCGACCTTTTCCAAGACCCATAAAAGAATTGTAGAAAGTTTAGTGATGATAGCTATAAAAGTGACTGAGTTATTAGACGGCAAACCAACAGACTTTCTTCTACATATATATACTAGATTATAAAACTAAATCCAAACCCCCCACAATTACTTTCTAGGCACAAATGTGGATAAGCTGACGTGAGCTGATACGTAGTTTGAATATTAGTTCGCCAACTTGATATATAAAAACAATACATTAGTGCATAGCTTGTGTCTACATAAAGCATATGCATGAGCATTAATCTAATAAACAGATACATAGTGCATTGAACATATCTTGAACATTCAGTAGAGCTTGTAACTTGGCTTCTGTTCTTATCTATTTACCGTAAAATAAAGAATTAAACATAATTATCTTTTCTAGATAAATTTATCACGTAACGAATAAATGAAGCAGTGTTATTTGCATAATACTCAGGGACAAATGATAAGAAAACACTTCACATTTTATAAGGACTTAAAGAGTGTCAATGATAAAAAGAAAGATAAACCGAACTTTCTCTCGAGATATCAAATGATACAGTGTTTCATATGACTCTTGGCGTGGGCTGTAGTACATAAGTTACGCTTACACGACCATAATATAAATCTTAAGCATACATTTAAGTAACAGGCAAAGAAATTATAATAATCTATTCAGATAAAATTGTATGTTTTAAAATAAATTTTCTATCAGATTAATAAAAATGCACAGTAATGATCACGGATGCATCAGTTCAAAATGAAATAAAATATACGTAAAATAATTGCAAAAAATTAATAAACTATGTAATGCATATATTTCAATATATTCATTTAAGTAATTTATTCTTATAATAAGCAGAGAAACTTATTGAAAGAAGCATATAGAATATTCAATGCTTCTGTTAACACTATAATTATCCCTAGAGTTGATTTCAATGTTAATGGAAAGACAACCTACGCATAGAACATCGGAAGATTCAAAATGACATGTTTCCCGAAAAAGCTAGCAAACGTGTAGAAAAGGTAACACACAGTGTTTTCAATCATTAGGTGAAGGTTTAAAGTTTTCTACACAGCGATGTTGGAAAAGCATGTCCTTCCGGAACAGAAAAATATTTTCACATTTCACAAAAACATTCCTAATTTTTGTTTAATTTACCAAAAATGAAAAGCAATGTTCTTTAAATTATCAAAGTTAAGATCCTTATCAAGAAATTTTTCTTAAAAACATAAAAAAATAATAAAACATATTTCACTTTTACACTCCTTAATAATTTTATGTGTTTATGATTGAAAGCAATTCTTGCAAATTGAATAAAACATTTCATTAATTTTATCACACATTTATTTTGGGCAACCCAGATATTATCTATTTTATTATTTTATCATTTTCTCGTCTAAATGAAGAAACACAATTTAACGCGCCAGTTTCCGGTAATTAACTATTGAGAAAAAAACAAAAATTCAGATCAGTCTCAAATTACCATTTTATTAGAATTTCTTTAACTCATGTTGCACATACGTACGAGGTCTGACTTTAGATTTCGCATTCGTTTACATCTAACAGGTACTTTTTAACCCAAAGGGGCAATTTGCCCTGAAGGACTATTAATTTCGTTTTGGCATTTTGAAAACTATAAACGGCGAATCACTTTTCAAATTGTTTCCACTAAATACTGGAGCCCTGTATTATATTAAAATAATGAAGAATCTGCATGAATGTAATGTATGTTTCCCGCATTGTGATAAACGACGGTACCTCGAGCCATCAAAATTTGAATAACGTAATCTTCCATAGAATATAGGCATGTGAAGTCCTAATTTGAATTTGAAATTTGTTTTATTATCGATTTCATATTTTGTAACACTTCAACGAAGATTTGATTAAAAAACTAAACGATTTCAAAGCGAGCAATGGGAAAACTGTACGAAAAAAAAAAACTTTTTTATATCTCCAGCGCGCGAGATAATTTTTGCCCAAAATTATTGTTCAAAGAGGCGTTATCCCAGAAGGGCTATTAATCTCGAAACGGCATTTTGCGTTAAATCGCTAAAAGCGTTTTATCACTTTTCTAATTGTTGCTACCAAATATTATCGCCCTGTAGAATATTTAAAGAAATTAAATAATGAATAATCTGCATGACTGTACGCAGGTTCCTGGCATTGTGAAAAAACAACGGCCCCTAGAGCCATCAAATTGTGAATAACGTAGTCCTCCACCCAAATACGAGCACCTAGAAGCCCGAATTTGGAATTTGTTCTATTGCATATTTCATATTTTGTAAAAATTTAACGAGTTTTTGATTAACAGACTCAAAGATTTCAAAGCGAGCAACAGGAACACTGTACGGAAAAAAAGCATTTTCATCTCCAGCGCGAGAGATTGGCTATCGGAAATTCTAAAGATAGGGTGTCTTAAATATTTTCAGCTCAAAGAGACATTATCCCAGAAGCTTTCGAAACATGTATGCATGTATAAATAAAAAAAGTCCATTTGAGCGTAATATAAAATCTCAAAGCTTTCAGATTTTATTTAATTATTTTTTTTTAATTTGACGTGGCCAAAACATAAATATTTTCGTTATTTAAAACACTACTGTAATTAGAAATATATGGTTTTGACCAATAATTGCGAAAATAAAGGCCGAGTAAGAGGTATACATATATATATATACTCCTTACTCGGCCTCGGTATCAATAAAAAAGGGAGGAGCACAACTAGATATTATAGTAGTCCCGTATACGAAATTTCAACATTTTATGGCTATTTACTTTTTAATTATGCGAGATACATACATTTAGCCAACAAGCAGAAAGACAAATTTTCTGCTGCGAAAAAAAATTACAGTTAACTTCCGGTCCCACTGGGCCAAAATACAGTTAAGTTCGTGCACAAACTGATTTAATTCATTATACCACTAAGAGTTTCGAATGTAAACAAATAGTCGCTCCACTGGGTCTAGCGCGACTTACACTTTTAAACTGTTGATAATTCTACAACTACTGGATGCAGATTAATTAAACGCATAAAATCCTTAAAGGAACATGAGAACAACATAATTAAATCACTTTTAAAACAAAAGATTCACAATTTACCAACATAAACAATGAAAAAAAAGTTCACCGAGCCGGGTAAGAGGGTGAGTATATACATTTACGTTTGGTGCGGCCGATTGCAATCAAAAAGGCAGGTGCACACCTAGATATTATAGCAGGCCCATGTATAAAATTTGAAGTTGCTACGGTTTCAACGTCTAAGTTTCAACGTTAACTAAGTTTCATACTAAATTTCAACATTAAGTAAGTTTCATAGGAAATTTCAACGTTATTTCAGTTATGAGAGATATATACATACATACATACATACGTATGAGCGTACAGACGTCACGAAAAAAATTGCCTTCTGAATCCCTTTGAAATTCTTTTTACAATCGCTTGTGGGAAAAAGAGTCCTTTTGCTGTCCGTACGTACGGATGTCGCGCAAAACAATTCGTTCAGATGGATTTAAAAGCTGTCAAAATGGATATTTTCGTTGAAATATTATACCCAAAATTTTTCGTGTATCATACAATACTACCTTTACTTCGTACAAGGAAGAAAAAAAGAACGGTCTCAAATTTTCTTAATCAGTGCTCAAAAATTACTATTTAGATGATGCTTGCTCCATTTTAAATGAACGATATTACAGGCAACAGAAAATTATATAATGATTACCTGTAATCACCAGTTGTGAAAACATCGTCAAAAAATGAGAAACTGACCTTAAATTTGATCTTAATAGTTATTCAAAGTAAGCTTTGATCTCAATTAATAATGCAAAATAATCAGGTTTCAGGAATGATAAATTAGATTAAAGGCCTCATAAGAAGATCATTCACCGTGTCCTCCAGCTACATGAGAGATCATCGTTACATTGGCAAGCACTTAGTCAAATCATTTAATTAAGCGGAGAAAATCTTCGTCAGTTTCAACTTAAAGAAGCCCTAAATATCACTTTGTAATGCAGTTATATTTTTTTTCCTTTTAACCCGCATGAATGTGATAAAATGAGACTTAATTTCCTCGCTGAATACACGATGGATGAAAATGAATAGAATAAGAATGAATGAAACTTGAAAGGATACGATTTCGAAAAGGTTAAGATTACGTTAGTCTCGTGATCAGTAAGCTAATAAAACAAAATAAATAGAATTGAATTCGTTTTGAAGTAAGTTACTTTTGGTTTTTGAAAACGAATTCTAAGACTGCGCAACATCTGAAATGACGGAATTGCTTCAATTTAAGCACCTCTAAAAAGTCCATCGGAAGTGGTATTAATCATCGTGTAAAAATTATTAGTAAATTTAAACCAAAAGTTATAAGCATTATAAATCTCAAATTAATTTTGCATTAAATAATTTAATAAAATTAATAAAATTCTATTTTAAAACTTCTATTTTATCAATATTTATAAAATCAAGAACATCTTCAAATGAATGAAACTGTAAAAATAGTTTGAATTAAAAACTTTTAGAGCATTAAACAAAAATTTAAGATGCAACAAAATTATAAGTTCATCAGCCCATTGTTTAAAGGATATTAGAAAAGCACGGACCGTAAGTGATACTTAAAGCATACATCTATACATTAATAATTCTTGTATGATTTGGATTCCAGACGTATAAACATTTAGCTATCAGTTAATCATACATGAAGAATAAAAAGAAATATATGTATTGAGCAGCGCAGTCATGCTATCAGACATTTAATACCCGAGACAAATATCAAAATAATTTTCTTAAATACATTTTATGTGATTTTCACATTAATTTTTATTTTATCGTATTTTAGTTTTATGTCTTTGTCATTTTTTTGTCTCGCTCTCTCCATGGTCTGCATGATAATGTGTTCGACATATTTGAAGATCTCTACTACATATTTTGCTGTACAGCTAGCCATCTGAAGAACTAATTTCTTTTTATGTCGAGAATTATTATAGCTACAATACTAAATAATGTATTTCAAATATTTCAAGAATTTTAACAGCTATAATAATTAAATAACGTACACTGTCCTCCAAAAGTTAAGGAACAGCATGTTTTTCAAAGCTCACCATTACAAAAGTGTCAGTAACGTTTAAATTCACAGTTCATATGCACGGCAGTAACGAAGTTTAAGAAAATACATGCAAAAACAATACCTACCACTTTTATTCTGTAGAAACGAATGCTTTTACAGGAGTTGCGGAAAAAATGCAAAAATTGTAATTTTTGTCCACGAGTGTCGACTTTCAGTTGTTATTACAGTTTCGTGGACAATATCCAGGAGAGTCTATCAATGTCCAGGAGAAACCTTTTGCCCGATTCGTTGAGGTGGCAGGCGACCGAATGAATGGAAATGGGGATGTCACAAGCTGATGCTGCTAGACGTCTTAATGTCTCTCGTAGTGTGCGCCACCGACTAGTTTGAATCCGAGGATTCTGTGTCTAGAAGACAATGTTCCAGGCAGACCTAGAATTATAACACCTGCGGGAGACCATTATTTAGCTCTTTCGGCCCAAAGGAGGATTAACATTACTATGCCTCAGCTCGTGGCATACCATTTAGTGGCAACAGGAACAAGAATCACAGTTACTATAGTGTGGAGACGCCTGCACAATACAGGTCTGTATGCAAGACGGCCAGTTGTTTGTGTCCTCTTGCCCCGGGGACACAGAGATGCTCGTTTATGTTGGGCAAGAGAACACGTCTCCTGGACCAGTCTACAATGGGCCTCTGTTTCTTCACAGACGAGTTCAGGTTCAATTAGAGAGTGATTCAGGTCCTCAGCTGATCTAGAGGGGAAAATGCACTAGATACAACCAATCCCACATTGTGGAAAGACATACTTTACAGAGGTGGTGGAATAATGGCTAAGCTGTGATCTCTCTGGTTGGTCCTGCATGTGTTCCACTAACCTGCATATGTTCCACAGAGGAACTTTGACCGGTCTGAGATATCGAGACGAGATCCTTGATCAATATGTCCATCCATATACCGCTGCTATTAGTGCTGGATTTCTTCTGATGGACGATAGTGTGCGACCGCACCGAGCTCGGTTTGCTGAAGAATATCTTGAGGGTTACGGTATGGAGCGGATGGAATGGTCAGCTCAATCCCCAGACCTGAATCCGATAGAGCATCTTTGGAACTACCTTAGGAGACAGGTTGCTACTTTAAATCCTCCTCCAAGGTCGTTAGAGGAGCTTTAACAAAGATTACTCCGTGTCTGGTTGTTGCTTCCCATTTCACTGATCGACAACTTAATTTACAGCATGGAACGTTGCTGCCGCCAATGTACTGAAGCTAGGGGTTGACACGTTTCTTACTAGAACCCATCTTTCCTCAAAAAACTGAGATATACTGTTTCTCCAAGACTGGATTTCTCTGCCGAGAGTGCAATTTTTCGCTGTAATTCATGTTTGTGTTGAACTTTAGAAACATTCTATGTCGCATTCATTAAAGATCTGTTTAGTGAACATGTCCTGTAAATTTCTTGTTTCTATGTTGCTTCATTCCCAAATTAGACACAAAAAAACATTCTGTTCCTTAACTTTTGGAGGGCAGTGTATTTCAAATACGTGTCTGAATAGAATTGCTTCAGGCATTATGATTACCTACTTACAGAGATTATTTCATCTTTGTTCTCAGCAAGAATGTCTGCCACCAGATTCTAGCGTGTTGATGTAAACAGGTAAATATCATTCCTCTGAAAATCATTAATAATTGTACATTTTAAGTTGTCTACTTAGAGAACAGTAAAGAACGATTTAAAGTTTTTAATTTTATTAATTCATTTTATTGTAGAATCTATTTAACTATTAGCAATGGTCGATATCCATAAAAAATCGCTTCGCCTATAGGGTTGTGCCTATATTTATTAATAGTTATTTTATTTTGTGAGCCTTCCCTGACTTCTCTTATTTCCCCTCGTGTTTCCTCACCAGGATGTAAATTAAATAGAGTGAACAAGAGCACTTAAACCATTGGAGTGAAAAGGTTAAATAGAGAGTGATTTCGCTATTGTGATCGCAGGTTTGTTAGTTTCTGCAGCTATTACTTATAATAGCAACTATGTATTCTTGCCATCGAGTTAGTATCCTGCCGTTGTAAGCCGTCTGAGTCAACCAATTAGTTTAAATTGAGTTGTGTAGTCTCGCAATACTCTACTTTTAAATTTAGTATTACTGTGTCTTTTAAGACCTCACCGGAAGTGGTTGGTGTTTTATGTAAGCACATAAATGCGTGCCAACTCTTAAATATTTTGTATTAAATAAAAGGGTATTTTACCACCTTTCCCTGCTTGTGTTCATCTTCACGCCTGTGCGCGAATTCGTAAGGTACAACAGTTAAGTAGATCTAGTTACATTTTAGATGACAGCCAAGAACTATACTTACTACATGATAGCCAAGAAAACTAGATACTACACGCCTATGATCAGTGTACCTGAGGACATTGGTATTCTAAAGAATCTTCCAGATTACCGTCCACTGGTATGTTAAAATACGTTACTAAATTAAAAAAATACTCTATGTATGCAGGAGTATTCGTTTACTCCAGATAATAATAAGCCCTATATCTGTGTAGCATGATAAATATGGGCAAATTTGATTGAAGAATTATGCACAATTGGGCATTACCAGCTTTAAATAAAGTAACAATGAAGTACACTGTGCTTTACCTTATACATAGGCTGCACTAATAAATGAAATAATATAATATATACGGAGCACTAAAAGATATTTAAGTTTTTTTTCACATTTAACAATGCTTTATACCCTGTAGCAAAACATTTTGTACTACGTGGTGCTCAAGAAAATTTGCTCTATTTTTCTAAGAAATTTTCAACACTTCACGAAATAAAGATATGTTTATTTCGGATTCACGCACGATTTTGTTCCCATACTTCAATCATAATCAGAATTTCACTTTCTTACTAATGAGAAGAATATCATGGCTATTCTTAGATGCACTAGCAGCATCACTATGCTTATATTTTGCGGACAATATTACGGTAAATAAAAGGTTTTCTACACAAACGCTACAGTAAAGCATCGTTAGTGAGTATACGAATAATGTAAAACCAGAGTAGGGGCAAATGGAAACAAAAAAGTGTTAGAAGAGGGAGAGAGGTAAGGCAAAAAATATCTGACTTGCGGTTATCCTCGACATTCTGTGAATATGTCGATATTTACGCCCATCCATCAAGGGTGTACGTTAACAAAATCACGCATCTAAAAGTAACTTGTTAGCTGAGAATACATATAAAATTCTGCAAGGAATATAGCACCATTTTTTTGCTATTTGGTTACATAGGCTCTTGCATTGGCTCGAAAGTGAATGTGCTATGATAGTGCTATGATAAAATAGTACTAATTGTGTTGCTACTCTTCACTGAGTTATGGACCTTGTACCTGGCTCGTACTTGAGAAACAAGTGATGTCCCTTCATGAACCGCGGATACTGATTCAATGAATTTACGAGCATGACTTTATATAAAGTGGAGACAGTAATAAAAAGTACACAGTTATTACTCCTTGAAAGGTTCAAACGTGGCATGCATATTAGCTCGCCCTTTAGATCGGGGCTTGAAATAAGTATCAATACAGTACTCTTAGAAGTAATTCATAACAAATTCTTTCCCGAAATGTGTGTTTATATAGCTTACATGCGAAAGACTATTAAACATATTAAAATGTTCCTTTTTTAAAAATTAATATGTTTAGTTCAGCTGAACGAATTACAATATTTGTACACTTTTAAGTCTAAAACAAGTTTCATGTTAATTGTCTTCAAAATTTATAGAAATGTTACCTCTACATTTTCTAATAGCTTTAAAAGAAAGTAAATCATCCTTAGTGAGTTATTTTCTATTTTAAATACACACACATATATATATACGAGGAAAGAGAACGTAAGTTAATATAATTAAACTTAAATTCAGAAACTTTGTTTAGGATTTCCATTATTGGAACGGAATTTGCTGTATTGATTTCGTCCACCCTCTTGAGAAAGAGCGGAGTTACAGTAGTAATAATTAAGTAATACTGCTGTTGTTTTCAGTGTATTTTTTCCGATTTTTCTTAAATTTATTTTTATTTATCTGTTTTTTTCTTTATCATTACCATTTCAAATTCCTTGACTTGAGCTTTGTACTTTTCGTAATTTAGATGTATACATGCAGCACTTAATTGAAGATGCGTAACCAAATTGTACGCACACACGTTATTCCTCATATTTTAATAAATTCACACCATTTGTTGCTTTTATCGTGGATATACGTGTATTTAATATTATTTAACATAAAAAATGAAATCACTCCAAAATGGAGTAAATATGCGAAAAATACATTTTGAAAGACATTACTTTTAGAGAAGTCCATATTAACATATTTTATATCGAAATGAATTGTAAATAGAAAGAGATCGTTACGGGGGGAGGGTAAATTACTTCCTAGCCCGGAATGTGTTGTCGTTTCACCTGCAGGATACTTTAGTTGTGAAATATTTCAGAACATGAAGGAAGGGGTGGTCTTTAAATTAAAATTTTAATCTGTAACAGACCTTAAAAGCTCACATATAAATATTTATATAGATAGATAGAGAGAGATATTTCTTTCTATGTATATATCTAGATTTTTCTATTCCTGACCCATTAAATGATGTAAAATGACACATAAGCCTTTTCTGGGCTGTACTCAATATGGAGTGGCTCAAAACTGCATATAGTGGGGAGAGATGTCATTAGCAAAAGTTTGCTATTATATCCATTTAAAAAAGAATAAGGAATTAATAAAGTCGCGATAATATTACGCGGCATAACATCTAATCAGATATAACCTTTCTAAGCGGAAATGTATCATCATCACAGCGAATTTTCATTCTTTCATTGACTATGGCATTGGGGGCGGTAAGGATGTTTTGCCCTTATCAGTACGATATTCTAAGAAATTTTAATAAAAGAAAAGAAAAAAAAACAGTAAGGATACTGATAAAATTTGTAAATAAATACCAAATTCCGATAGGACTAATCTCAACACCTGAAGTGCTATTGATAAGATACCTGTAAGATATGATGTAACAAACGGCACATTTAAATAACCAATCAATTAAAATGAAGAAAGTATAAACTACATATTATTAAGTGAAGTTACGTAATACGTAATATGTTTTTTTTAATTACTTGATTAAGTACAAACCACTCCACTCGATTATTAACAATGATCAACAGCTCGATGCTCGTACGGGCAGCGATAACCTTACGATACTTACTTCGAATCTTGTGAATGATTCTTTGTAGTAGTCATTGACCCTATCACTATGGTTACACTGATAAGCGTTGTTTTAAATTTCCACTCGACTTCTTTCTTTTTAGGGAAACCGGTCACAAAAAAAGTCAGTGTCTTATCTTCCTCTTTCACTTTTTTTCGACAAAGTTAAGTGTGAATTCTTTAATTCATTCAGAATTATCTTTTCTCTTCTATAGTGTAAAAGAGAAATTTATGATAATGAAGGAAAATTTGAAGGTGTAATTTTGTTACAATATGTTTTGGGAATTATTTTCCGATAATGTGCTCCCTGCTAGCACTGCTTTTTAGTTTTTTAAATTAGCTTTAAAAAATAGTTTTAAACCCGTTAGTTGTTAAATGCGGGCACTGTACACATTTTATGATATCTTACATTGTCTTGCAAGATGTCTCAAGCTCATTACATAAAAGATTTAGTCAATGACAGGGGCTTCTTCTCAAAGCACGCTATGCATGCCTATACATTTGAAACTGTTTAGAAAAAGAATTACTACTTTTTAACTCATTCATACAGCAAAATCCTTATGAACTACTTTAAATATGTAGTTGTGTATTACGTCATCGATTTTTATTTATGATTAGAAATTCAAAACAATGAGTTGCACGTTGTTGAGCCTTCTCTAATTCTGCTTCTACATACTATCTATAGAGTGGCAATAAAATAAATAAATAAATAAAACTTCCTCCATATATGAGCCCCTAGAGGCCTATCCGGTCAACCAATCGAAATGTAATTTCTCATATTGTTATTCGAAGGTATCCATTCGAGAATTTGACGATTTAAAGTAATAAAACTCTCAGGGTTAGGGTTACAGCGAAAACATTTTGTAATTTTCGAAAGGCAACACGCACTTTTTTCCTGCCCAAATTGATCGGCGCATTGAAACATGATAATGAGACAATGAGTGTCATAAATGGCAATGGAACGTTATAGTATGACATTTGAAAAGAAAAAAAAAAAAAAAAAAAAAAAAAAAAAAAAAAAAAAAAAAAAAAACATTCATTTGAATTCCTGAAAACGTTTCAAGATAGAGTCATCTCGCGTAGCTTTGCAGTTTCATGGCCACCACGATCTCCCGCCTTCACTTTGATGAATGTCTGGTTCTGGGGTCATCTAAAATTTAACGTACACATCAAATTATTGCATGGTTATTGCACCATTTGAATGTTTCTTCGGACTTTTGTTTTTATATAATCCATAAAGAATTTAAAAAAAAAATTACCAATCTGAATATCATTTACATATATACACTAAAACTACGATTACCTGGATCGCTTTTTAGTCTTTCTATAAGAAGCGAAATTAAGATCCACATTAGTCTATTCATACGGTATAATGACCAGTAACAATTTTCTAGTTTTTCGATGGTTTTAGCTTGCTTTGTTTTATTTGATTATGGCACAGCGCGTTAGGGCTATCTGCTTAAGCAGAGGGATGCCTTCATGGAAGACTTTCTAAGCGAAACTGACTCGGTACTCTTATCTATGGCAGTGGATTTATTTATCATACTTTAGCAGGGAAAGTTTGGCTTGGTTTATGGCAAAGCATTTGAGGGCTATCTGCGTATGGAGAGGGATGCCTTCGTGGAGGACTTTCTAATTAAAACTGGCTCGTATCAACGTGACACTTGGGGAAAACTACGAAAACGGCCTACAGCCAGCCCGTTCTCCTGGGATCGAAACCAAGTCGAACTACTAGTGTTCGACGCTGGTGGGCCCGATTGTTGATTTTATAAATAGAATTATATAATGTAGTACACATACTCAAGAAGTTGTTAAATTAATTCAACTAAAGATATGCAAAATATAAATCTGAAAAATATAAGCCCCTAATAAATTCAATTACATTATTAGCCCAAAAGGCGTTAGCCCAGAAGGGCTGTTAATTTCGTTTTGACATTTTGCGTCGAATCGCTATAAATGGCATATCACTTTTCAAATAGTTGCCACCAAATGTTAGAGCCTTGTATTACATTTAAAGAAATTAAATAATGAAGAATCTGCATAAATGTATGTACGTTTCTCCCATTGTGATAAAACTACGGTACCTAGAGCCATCAAATTTTGAATAACGTACGTTTCCACCCGAATATGAGCATCTGGAAGCCCTAATTTGGAATCTGGAATTTGTTTTATTATCTATTTCATATTTTCTAAAGCTTTAACGAATTTTTGTTGAACAAACTCACCGATTTCAAAGCCAACAATGACAACACTGTACGGAGGAGGGGGGGCACATTTTTGTCTCCAAGCGAGCGCGACTGTATATCGAAAAGTCTAAAGATATGCTGTTTTAAAATTATTTTGTGACATTGCTGTTGAATTGAATTTTATGGTTTAAGTGCGAAGAACACGATATTTAATAATTAAAGATAACATACAAAACGTTAAAAAAAAGCCTCTTTAGGCGTAATATGAAATCTGAAAACTTTCAGATTTTTTTAATGTCTTAACTTTTTTTTTCTATTAAAAGCTTATTTCTTTTATTATTAATATTATTAATATTCATTTTTATTTATTTTTTTAATTTTTTCTTAGCCTAAGAAGAACTTCTTTGCTGTACTGAGACTAAACTAACACGATGACTTTATATTCAATCTTCACCATACAAAGAGTTTTTATTCTTCAATATTTACCACTAGTGAGCTAAATTCTATCTATAAATCCTTTAATTTATTTATGAATATTTATTATGAAGTTTAACTTTCGGCAGAACAAAACGTTCACTTATATTGTGACAAGGGGTATCATTATATTTCAATCACATTATATTGTATTGTATTGTATTGTAATTACTTATATTAGGGGGAAAGATT
Organism: Stegodyphus mimosarum; assembly: GCA_000611955.2. Classification (NCBI taxonomy): domain Eukaryota; kingdom Metazoa; phylum Arthropoda; class Arachnida; order Araneae; family Eresidae; genus Stegodyphus; species Stegodyphus mimosarum. The sequence goes on from KK114753.1 coordinate 76,415, forward strand.
ATTGCATTTTTCATTTATTCAGATCGACTGTAATCCTGATTTTTACAGGATAGCTGTCATGCTGTTACAGATATTAGCGTATAAATTCCTGAAAAAATTCGGATTCATTTGAATGAACTCGCTGCTTTTCGAATGCTTTATTCCACACATCTTTCAGGCAGTCTTATTGTTGCAGAAAAACAAAAGGGAACATAAAAAAGGGTACTACGCCCATTTAACCTCACATCTGTTTGCAATAACAGCTGTAACAAATGTTGTAATGTAAATTAAAGATGATGTTGAAAGGCTCGTAAGTTCAAGACCTAAATGTGAAACTTTGTTACCATATAAAGGGTTATCGACATTATATATTTAAACTAAATAGAAATTCGCTTAAGCAATTTTTCTGATTTTCGTTACACTAAATTATTCAGCGAAAGTTTAATTACATATATAATGTAATTGCCTACCTATTCAATCTAAGAATTAGGTTCGTTTTTTCATAAGGTCTTTAGAGAGCTCTAGGCGAAATGAAGAACTAATTTGGGAGTCCTTAAAAAAATTTCAATTCGATTTGTTTTGAGTTTAAAATATTGCTTTCTATAAAGAATCAAAACGTATTAGAGCAAGTAAGAAAAGAGTCTGTCATCAGTGAATTTTACATCGTTTTGCACCATTGCGCCAGCCAATGGTTTTGCATACGGCCGCTGCTTTGCGATCACGATAAAAAAATTATTAAAGTTTACACCATAATTTTATGTAACATTTTTTATAGTTAGTACTTAATTAAAGAAATATAAGGTATTTGTTAAAAAATGTTTATTTATAATTATATGTATGTTTGTCATTTAAAATGAGCTTACCAGACGTCCCGGTTTGATTGAAATTGTCCCAGTTTGAAAGCATGGTCCCGGCAACTTGGTACCAGTTATTTATTAAAAATTTAAAAATGTCAAATATGCAACGCATTAAAAATATTTTAATTCCACTCTGTATGCTGTCTCCGTCGCCCAGATGGTATAGTTGGTTCCCGACCCCCGTATATTTCCTATATTTGTGCGGAACTGGCTACTAACCTAGCAGATGACTACAGCCTCAAGGCCAGGCCGGCAGATCAGGTGGCATTTATTAAATAAACAAAGGCAAACAAGGCCTTTGTAGTTCCCTACATTGAGACATAGAGCTTGGATATAACCCTTATTACATGAATATAAAATGTGATGTTCAACATAGGATAAAAATAAAAAGGTACTTGATTACATACCTGATTCTTCATTAAATATAACACAATGGAATATCGTTTGTATTAAGTTCGTGGATTGACATTAAGACTATTTATACTGCAACCTAACAAAAACTGCGTTTATACGAGTTACAGTACAATGCCTAGACTACTCCAATATTGCACGTTAAATAAAAGTGACATACCTAAATAAATAAGATTTATAAAAAATTTATAGTTGTCAGGTAATACGTCATAAGAAGAATGCACGATATTTCAAAACATATGCAAACTCAGTTAAAGCGCGACCTGGAAATTATGTGACTAGTTCTCACTACAGCTTGATGAGCCTGATATATCAGACATTGCCACAATTGGAAGTTACGATGTTAATGGTACTTGGTAATTTTAAACAACTTTTAGTGCTGACCTACTGGAAATATTACTCATGAAAGGTTGAACAAGAGGTCAGGATATCTACAACATATTTACGGCATATGCAAAGTTGACAAATATGCCTCTGCACACCAAGCTGCTGACGTCAAGCTGCTGACGACAACCACTGATAAAGCACCAGCAAAGGTTGGTAATATTAATGGATTTATTACCTTCTGCAAGAAAGGTAAATCATTTCGGAATTTTTTGTCATATCAACATATGACGCACCAGAAAAATTTGTGTAATAGAATATTGCTTTCGGACGCGTCATGAAAATAATTACAAGAACAGTAAAGTGTATTGTAGAAATGAATGATTATCTCAACCCGAAAAATCAAAATTTTGCTGAACTAACGGACGTTCTGTGGCTGGTGAATTTAGTTTTATCGCAGACATAATTAAGAAATAGAATTATTTAAAATTGGAGCTTCAAGGAAAAGGCAAACATATAGTTTTAATGATAAAAGCTGTTAAGTCGTTTAAAGATTGTAGAGACATTAGGTATTTTTGGAGGCAGAAAAGACGTGAAAAATGAGCAAGGCCCTCACCGAGACACGAACCACGAACTCTCGAATACGCGTCGACCCCCCCTCCAATAAATGTAGAAGATAATAATTTTCGGTGTCGAAGCCGTATTCAGTAATGTTCATTCTGTTAATTACAGATTGAGACGTTTAGTTAACTGTACAGATGTTCAAATATTGTACATTTAAGTAGAGAAAAAAAAATTATACAGTAAATACTACTGTCATCATAACTGTAGCATATCTACAGGCTGTGTAAGAAGATAAAGGGCTTTCATACGATCAGTTCCTAAGTTTCCTATAAAAAGAAACTAAAAAAAGTGTATTTTAAATAATAATTATTAATACAGAAGCATAAAAATTTGCACGGGGACAAAAATATGTCAACAGCACGCGGTGATTCCAGGTGGTCACCCTCCCAAGTACTGACCGCGCCCGATGCTGCTTGACTTCGGTGAACGGACGAGAACCGGTACTTTCAGCATGGTATGGCCGTTGACATAGATAATTTGAGAATTAAATTATATGTATGTAACCGAAACCTTTGATTTTTAAATAAAATCTGCATTCTTTGATACAGGTACTTGATATATGCCTTTTTTCCCCACGCTCCACACAGAGGGAGTAAAAAATTTGCCATTAGAGGGAATACTTTGCTTTGGTGTTGTTTTCTGTGTAAAAAAATAAAATCTCTGTATACCTCATATTATCCATGTACATACGTGTAATATTTAATTTTAATGAAAGTGCCATGTATGTATACCTATAAATAATAACGATTTTTTTTTTTAAGGATAGGAAGAGGTCTGCCATTGGCTGGAATTCGATACTGGAAAAATGCATAAAAAGGCCTGTTCCTGTAAATTCGCCTCATTTCATTCGTAGACTTTGAAAATGCCTCCACAAGCATCTGGAAAAGCTGACAAGAAAGCGGGAAAGGCTCAGAAAGCTGTTCGAGCTGGTGACAAGAAAAAGAGGAAGAAGCGCAGGAAGGAATCTTTTGCTATTTACATCTACAAAGTTTTGAAACAGGTTCATCCTGACACTGGTATTTCCAGCAAGGCAATGTCCATCATGAATTCCTTCGTTAACGACATCTTTGAGAGAATTGCAGCAGAATCTTCTCGTTTAGCTCATTACAATAAGAGGAGCACCATTACCAGCCGGGAAATTCAAACTGCAGTACGACTACTAGTTGCCTGGTGAATTAGCAAAACATGCTTTTTCAGAAGGTACGAAAGCTGTCACCAAGTACACAAGCTCAAAGTAAATTTTCAAAGCTTAAAAAAATATTTAAAAAGGCCCTTTTCAGGGCCAGAAAATGATTAAGATTAGCTATTACGTGCTTATCTTTCAATTCTTTGCTAGAAATCATTCATTCTTCAATTTATGATTTCATATTGGCCTTTCTAAATGATTTTATAAAAAGAACTGACCAAATCGTTACTTCATATATACATGGAAATCAAATAAATTGGAAACATCGATCTAATTGGAACGATAAAATGCAAAGGACAGTGTTTACCAAGAAGGCGGGGAAAATACATTATGTAGTCCCCCTTTTAAAGGGCGACTGGGGATTAGAGGACCCAATCGCCAAATCTTGGCGGTGGAGAATCATCATCCACCACTCTTTTTAGTTTGGGCGTCAATGTAGAGTCATTAGAATATTTTGTAGTAGGAGATAGGAAGAATTAGCAGTGCCTCGCCGGGACTCGAACCTCGGACATCTTAAATACGCGCCGAGTGTGCTGACCATTACACCACGAAGGCATGCTAAGAAGGCAGGAGAAATACCTTATAAGATAAACTTTATATTTTAAGGTATGAAAAATACGGATTTTGTGGCTATTACATCTTTATATGAAAAGATGCATTTCCCAAAAATGAAAAACGTTATAGGCTAAGCTGCACCTCATTTGTTGTCAACCTTCAGTTATTACAAGACCAGTCTGAAATACGATTTCAACAATTTAATTTTATCAAGCCAATGATCACCTTCTTTATTAATCATTTTACTCACCAAAAAAAAATTTAACCGAAATAGTAAATTATACTCTTCAGGATTTATTGAAGCAAGAACGGAAGAACTAGAGCTAGAAATAGTGGATCTTCAAAATGACATTGTTCTAAAATCCAGCGTATCAGATAAAAACATATAGAAAAGAGTTGACTGAAACAAATTTCCATTCTTGAAAAAAACGTCATACAAGTCAAAATCGATTTTGATTCCACATGCTTGTGCGTGAATCATTGATTCCAACAATAAATATCGCTACAATCATTACTTTCCTAATTATGAAGTAACGGCCAATGAAATGCAATTTCAAATATCACATTTACTTTAAGAATTGCATTTTTTATAGTAGCGACTTATAAACCAAATAATTGTTAAATGTTTGTCTTTATTATTTAAAAAATATATTTTACAAAAGAATACAATCAATAAAATTTACATCTTAAAACTATACTTTTTGAATTTTTTCCTGTATTATATGTATTATGTATGACGCAGATATAATCTGCGTCAACCTATAAATTTACCTTGAAAAAATAAATGTGCTTACCGCCCCACCAAAAATACTCTCTAAGGTACATAAGGGTGTTCAAAAATGTATTCTAAGGTATATAAGGGTGTTCAAGAATGCACGCTAAGGTACATAAGGGTTGAGGATCCCTGGTATAGGTCAGTCCGTTGGAATATTTTATGCACTACATAAAAATTTTAGTAAAATAAGGTTTGAATATTCAAATATTTTCGCCTTGAATATGCAACTTCTTTGAAGTGGATTTTACAAAAACATTTTTTTTTTTTTTTTTTTTTTTTTTTCCTTCAGGTTTCCTTCTTTCAGAAACACCTATTTTCAGTGTTGACACAAAAATATTCATTTTTTTTACAATAATATTTGGTAAATTTCATATTCGTATCAAACACTAATTATCAGGGAGACTGCGTTGTCATCTTTTAGACATTTTAGCAGTAAATGATGCTTAAAGTAAAACTCAAAAGACAAGTATTAAAACATGCTTACCAACTAAAAGAGGAATAAAACATCTTCAAAACTTTTCTCGTTAACAGAATCCGGCCTTTCTGTCCGGCCTAATGATTCAATCTTAATATCGGATGCAAATACTATAACTTATTTAATTTGGATAATTTTTAAGATCAGTAACTGACATATTAAAGACCACATTTTTCAAATTATCTGTAACGGCAGAGAGAAAAAACTAACTGTTTGAAACATTCTTTTTAAAAGGTTAATATAAAAATTTTATATATTTTTACCAAAGATGGGATATTACCCAATGTATCAAACTCTTAATTCTAGTTTAATTTGTTAAATATTTAATTTTAAAATTCGGGCTAAGATATAAGTATATCGGTAATAGAACTTTTACTATTGTAGAAAAACACGAAGACTCAATCCGAATATAATCAAGTTTTAATAAGCTGAAGGAACACACCCTCAAAAAACAAATATTAAAAATTCGACTTCGAATCAGTGTCAGTTTCGAATAGTATAGTTCGAAATTCACTTTGAATTACCTTCGAATTCCTAGTTCCAACATTGATTGTATTTCATACCATCACTGATTGTGTTTCATTCCATGAAAAATTTCGATTAACTGAAGTTAATCGAACGAAAATAATCAGAAGGAGACAGATCTGGAGAACACGTAGGATGACTGCGTACATATACTTATTTTTAGGGCAGAGCAGCATTATAAAGTGGTTATTGATCGACGTAAAGATGCAATATCGTGCACTAGAAAGCATCTGGAACAATGGTTTCCGGCTAAGTAATTTTCGTTAGTTCTCAGCTGTTTAAATGTTAACTATTTAGTTAAGTATTTAAAACTGCAGAGTGGTTTTAACATGGCTTGTCACATACATCTAATCTCATATAATCTAAACACTTGTTTAATCTTCCCAGTAACAATAAAGCAGAGAAATAATCGTCCCATCTTTAGCTTAGATTCCAAGAACACTAAGTGAATACAATAACAGCATATATAACTGAATGTTCATTTACATTACAGCTATACTTCACAAACTAACGCATTGTCAAAAAGTCTGCTTTTGTGTCTGAGAATATAATAATATTTTAAATATTTGAAAATCAAATAGTAAATTGAAGACTAACAACCTGGCTTCTAATTGAATCGGAACCATCTGTGGTCAAGCGGTAAAAGACTGCTGAATACTAGTAGTTACTCCATGTGTCCAACACAGACGAACGGTCTGGCTGCATTCCTATAAGCAACGTGAATACTAACTACTGCCCCTCAGAAAGGTGCTTCATGAATGCATTCCTCCCCGTAAGTAGACATATGTACTTTACCATATTTAAATAACCATCAAGCTAAATTTAAGGGTGACTTTATAACGCAGGGTCTAAACTAACAAGAATCAGAAACTCACTGAAAGCCGCTATAGTAAGCCAGTTTGGAGATTATGAGAAATATAGCGCCAAAGGTTGAATTGCCAATATTCTCTTTCTAAACTTAGACTGTCATTTATTAGTCAAACTCACTTGAATTGTAATTGCTGGTGGAGTTGATGGGAAGAATGGAAGTGCAGGTGTTAAAACCTCGACTAACAGAAAACTGGCAATATGTACATAAAAAAGGACTAATACAAAGTATTTTAATAAATTGTAACATAACAGAAATGTAACAAAAGTAATAATAATGTAAAAATAAATTCAACATTAATAATCACTTATTATATTACTAAGGATTAGAATTAAGTTATTGAAAATTACATTCTAAATTAAAATTTTAGGCACATAATGAAAAAACGCTACACAGAAAAATGCATTTTAGGATGAAAATGAATTTAATTTTTATTTCCATTAATTAAAGTTCACATGCTCGCTGGCGAACAAAACCAGAAGTTTTAGTTCCGTGGATACGTTTACCTATTACTTTTCATTAGAATTTTATAAAATAACTCTTCATATACTATTAATAAATACTAATTATGCATATCGTTAATAAAAGTAAGAATAAAGAAATTCTATATGAATAATTAATTGTCAGTTTATTTGGGAATTTAAGGTTAAAAATAACTTTCAGCTATTGAAGATCATAACAAACTGCGTAAACGCGCTATTAGCGCTTATAAGAGATATGAAAAATTTCAAATGCATCGATGTATAAATTTACATATAACTTCGGATATTCTGAAAAAATTTACTTTTTGCAGATATGCCTGGAAATACATCTGCAATAAGACAACGGTAAAAATGCTTAATATGTTGTAATTAAAAATTTACAAAAATTATTTTAAAATATAAATTTGAAAAATAAATCAGAAAAAAGATTTTTATTTAGATTAAAGCTTTATTTCGCATTACGAAAGAAGAAATCAAAAATATATGCCAAATTTAGTTAATACTGCAGCGTCAAAATGTTAACACTGCAGCGTTAAAATTTTGAAAGCTAAGTTAAAACAAATAATTATATAAGACGGGGGAAAACTATATAAGACCGTAGAGAGCATTTTCAGTTCAGAACCTACTTCGGAGTATTGAGATATCTCCGTATAAGCTTCGCCCTTTAGATGCGCTTAGTATTTATTGCGTTGTGTTTCACATTCTTAGTAGTTTGAAGTATAACTGATGATTGTGCTTTGTGATACTGAAAAGAGCTCTACGAGTATTTTTGGTGAAGGTTCCAGACTGCAAAGTGTTTCTTTTGGTAAGATAAATTTTATCAAGCTATTATGGGTTCTGTATGTATTCAGCCCATTACGCTCGCAACAGTCTAAATTCAAAAATTTAGTGTCAGAGCCTCATGTTGGGGCTTTATGAGACATCATCGTGACTCATTCCTGCAATCTTGATTCATCAGTACAATTCCTGGAAGGCAAATTTAATGAATGATTTCAGAAGATTATTGAATAGATATTTTGTGATTTATCTCCAACTTTTACGACTGTTTTTATCTATTAGATCAAGGTAAAAGATCCCATAAAATAAACATTCGCCAGACAGTCTTTTTTTCACACCATTATTTCATTTATTGCCAAAGCCGCTCAGAGATAAGTTGGAGCCAGACGCTATCTTTTACTCTAAACATCAGCCATCGAAAGTGAACTTTCGCCCACTCCGATGACTTTTTTTTATGCTTCCAAGGCAACTGGGATCGATGATCCAATTAATAAAATATGAGGTTCTAAAACAAATTTCATTTTGATACTTTCAAGAACCCATTCACACATATTTCATTTGAATGAATTAAATACCTTTGAGTGAATTAAACGCCCATTTTAATTCCTAAAAAATATAAAATAAATTAAAATTTTCGTCTTCGGTAATGTACATCTTGCGTGTTGTTGCTTAAAATACATTGAACCATCTCTATGGGTGATTGATCACTTACTTTTCCGATGTCTTCCGGCTTCTTACAGAGGCAATGTTTAATACAGATGTTTATGTTCTCAAAAATGCTGATCGTTTGAAAAAGAGACATGGAGTAAAGTCAAAGAATCAATCACACAAATTTCATGATTAAATATAAAATATGTAAAATTCTGAATATTCGGATTAACTGTATTTTATCCTGTGCAGATATTTATAAAAATCGGATAACTGGGTTGCCATTTTTTTTTTCTTCTAGGTAAGAATTTACTGTAATGCAAATGAGAAAAATTTGTTTTTTCGTTTGCCAACAAAATTATTCATCGCATTTAATTTTTAACAAAATTATTCACTTAAAAAGCAAAATAAAATAAAATTTAAAAACATAAAATCTAAAAGCTTTCAGATTTTACATTATTCCTAAAGGGCCGGTTTTTTTAACGTTTTGTGTGTTATCTTTACTTATTAAATATCACGTTCTTCGCACTTAAACCACATAAAATCCAATTCAACAGCAATATTACAAAATATTTAAAAACAGCATTCTTTAAAATTTCCGATAGACAGTCTCTCGCGCTGGAGATAATTATTTCTCCCGTACAGTGTTGCCATTGCTCGTTTTGAAATCATTGAGTTTGTTAATCAAAAATTCGTTAAATGTTTACAAAATATGAAATAGGTAATAAAACAAATTCAAAATTCAAATTTCAGGCTTTCAGGTGCCCATGTTCGAGTGAAGATGGCAAACTCAAAAGGGCATAAAAAAGTAGAAAATCCTTCAATTAATTTTTTTATTGGAGGACAAAAGTTTACTTTATATTCTGTGGAATTTCAAAACTTTATATTCCACAAATTTTTAGATGTTGAAATTTTAAAATTATAAACGGCAAATAGTCTAAAAAACCGCATAATTTTCAAAAATTCACCCAAAATTCTTAAATTAAGTTACAGTTTTTATACAAGTTTCATTGAAAATACTCTTTACCGCTGTATTCGACGACGCAAATTGTAAAATTCTGATACGATTAGTTCTTTCCTTAAGAGAATATATACCCAAAAAATCATTTGAACATTAAATAAAAAAAACTCAGTCGAATTTTTAAAAAACCGCTTCACTACACTGCATTGTCATCGACAGTGTATGTACAAATTTGAACTCGATAATTTATCAGGAAGTTCGTTAAAAATCGATGACAAAATTACACTCACAGCGAAATACCATCACTGAACTAAATAAAAATTAAATAATAGTTTTACAGAATATAAAATAAACTTTCTCTGCAGTATTACATCAAACTGCATTATAAATCAAATTGCATTTTGTTTGTCTAAATGCACTACCGATTTCTAGTAAAACTATTGTCAGGAAATAAAAAAGGCAACTTCTTAAAGTCTATGGCTAAAATTAATTAAGGCGAGTATAAAAGTTACAAAGAAAAACATGAAGGTAAAAAACAAAATAAACAAGTCACGATATTGCCAAATCAATAATTTTAGATTGACTCAGAAGTTTAGATTGATGCATCAAGGTACTTTAACAATTTTTTGCATCTTACTATACGCATGCATATAAAAATTAACTTTGCAGTTTCTAATCTGTAGTAGATATGGATATGTATAGTAGTATTAGAGAAATGCTTATGGCTTAAATATCTCAATATCATTTTCGCGCAAAATACTTGTGAAAAAATAATTAATTATAGACAAAAAGTAATAAATTTCGAACTAATACCAAAGACATGAAAGAGACGACTTTTAAAACCAGTACAATGTAAACCCCCCCCCAAAAAAAACTCAGTGTTTTTTAAACCGGATGAAATCCCAAGAACAACAGAAGTGTATAAAAAAAGGGAGAAAAAGAATAGGAATACAGTCAAAATCTGATTCAGCATTATCAAGAGGAGGTAGATCAAATCTCAATTGAACTCCACTTCTCTGAAAAGTACTGTGTTTCTGCTCATCCAAAATTAGCTGAGGAACTATTTTATGTGTATGTATATGTGATGATTTGGAAACGTCGCAAACATCAGATATTGGAGCATGAAACAGAAACTGCAGACGCTAATAAGAAGCAGTCACAGCAAATTTAAATAATATTCCTTTTTATTTTAGTTTTATTCCATTTTTTTAAAATTTCCTTTTATTTTGTGGCCATATATAACTTGACACACTAATCGTGTCTGTCCCAAAACAATTTTACACCTGTAGAATATATATATATGTATGTATATATTTGTGTAAAACAAAGCGCATATTCTCATCATTACCTAATATTAATTTAATTTACATAAAAATAAAATTAACATTTCATTTAAAATTATGCAGGTATAGAATTGCTTCTTTATATTACATAATTTAATAAAAAGTAAATAAACAAATAAACAACAAATTTTACTTTAACCCTCAACCAAATTTCGAATATGTGGACTAAAATATGTTAGCACACGTGGAATTACACAAATTTGCCAAGACGTATTTAAGGGCTCCAGGGACTGTTTATTACTCAGAAACTGACAAAACTCTTCAATATTGCCTCAAAACTTTTCTGTTGCAATTCTTTATTACTTTAAAATTTGCGATATTCAAAGAATTCAAAATTTTTAAGTTTTGCTTTTTCACCTACATGTACGTTTTACGTTATATCCGCCAGAAGAAAGAAACTTGTGCCGCCCAACCGGTATAGTGGTTAACCTCGCTGACTGCCTTGCCAGTTCGAATTCCGGAGAAGGCACGGATGTTTGTAAATGTATAGTGTCGGTGCGGCATGGCGGTACTTTGAATATGTGGCGAGCCGAAAGTCCCCTCGTGTGGTTTGGTGGAAGGGAAGAAGGATGAGAGACCTTCGGACCCGTACCTCCAGGGTGCTCTCCATCAAAATTAGAGGCGTGCTCAGCTAAATCGCATTGTCACCTGTAAGAGTTCAAGGCGGTTGCCAACGGTAGGCGTATCTTGCACCCCTTGCCACGAGGAATTTCGTGGGCTTGGGCTGATGTTACTGTCAGACAAGTGAGCAGAAGTAACAACAACAAAGAAACATGTAATTTTAAGTTGAATATAAAATAATCGTTATGTAAAATTTATAACTCAAATTCTCCTACTATTTCACGAGCTTCCCAACACTTAAATACGATTTATATTTTATAGTTTTCCTGTAAACATTGCTTTTGCAAATGGAAAGTTTTGGCGTACGATTTAAATTTTAGACGATTTTTAGTAGTGACGATTTAAATTTTAGCAAAGTTAGACAATTTCGAAAGCGACAAACGTAGAAAATTCCTTATAAATAACCATAACTTGCCAAGTCATTGCACAGTTAAGATAGTTTACTTATAGAAATTGCACATTATTATTATTACATTAAAGGCAAAATTAAATTGTTGTCCTAAATAATGCATTTTTTTGAACAAATCATAAAAATACATTGAAACGATTTATTTCAGACACATCACACATATAAGTCCGCGGAAAAAAATTCTCTTGTTCATACACATTGAATTTTTAGTGATTTGCACAATTCGCAAGTGAAGGTATTTTTTATCGAACACATGCTGCATAAAAATTTTCTGAATATACGAAAATTCGAAAATTTACAAAATGAGATACATTTTTAATAAAATTAATAATTTAGCAATTAATTTCCACTTTTTACAAACTATGACCAATAGAAATTTATTGCGGAACTAGCTTTTTAAATTTCAGCAGAAATTTAAGTATAAATTTCAATTTTTTCTTTGCGTCATTTAATATGTATGTTTTGACACATATGAATTAAGAAATTCAGAATTTACTAACAAATATTTGTTTTGTTAAATTTTGTTTTCTCTTTTCTTTCCTCCACCTTTTTTTAATTTTCTTTCTTTTTAATTGCGGCTGCTTTCTTTTAATTGTGGCCTATTATGTACTTTCAGATAGTGCATTTGGCCAGGGTGCAGTTTGAATTATAGACTACTCACTTAACATGCACTACTACAAAATAAAATTCAAATTTTGTAGTTCTGTTGATTACACTCTTTAGTTTTGTAATTTTTCTTCACCGATGTCATATTGTGATGACAGCTCTGCCATCTTCACAATTTCTTTCCTTTAGGCTTTTAAGGATTCTTGCTGTCTTGAGTTTTTTTTTTGCAAATAGTTTCAACATTGAATAACGGGTTTTGTTAACTTTTCGAAGATCTTTATACATCTAGATTAATATTTGAAGCTTTCTACATTTCAGTTCGACAAAAAATACCTTTATCAAAATATATAACAGTATAGTTCTGTCCAGTTTGCAATATATTTATACAAATAAACCTACTTTTATGAGCGCTCGGCCCGTCCATGGATATTTAACACAGTTTTCCTTTCAATTCAGTCTTTGTTATTAATAAACGCAATTCTGAAAGGGAATTCTTATACATAATATTGATGACATAAATCCAGCATAATTAATTGAAATAAATTTTGACATGCCTCAGCTGAATTTCATTTAGAAGAAACTTTTTTAAAATTGTCTCTTTTAAAAAAGGAGCGTGGTTCTTTTACAAATCTTTTTAGCTTATTTTATATCATCTTATTTTACCTAGGTGAGCACCAGCAAATATCTTTAATGATGTTTAGTACTTCAAAGTCAAACATATTTATTATGTACTTTTGGAATCACTATATTTTTTTAAATCAAAATTCAAAAATTTTTATTTGGAAGGTTAATTTGATGTTACTTTCCTCAAAAAAGATAAATTTTAATACTTTCTTTGGAGATAAGTTTAATTTCTAATAAAAAATAATAATTATGGAGGAATGATTATGCAATTATGGAGGAATTATTATGTAAGTTAGTAATTATCTAGGGCCAGTGGGCTGAAGTAGATGAATTATTATATCCCTTTGCGTAAAAATACGTTCATAGCAGCAGTAGCCATTACTGACATAACAACAATGAACAGTCAAGATTAATACGAGTTTTAATATTTATACAACCCCACTGGATCTGACTGTCTGTGAACACAATGTAACGCGATGTAGTCACTTGCTGAGTATCACGACATGATAAACTCCCACCTCTAGGCTCTTACGAATGGTGCTTCACAGAGTACATCTCTCTTTTTCGAGTACTAAAAAAACGCATCAAAACACTCGATAAGGAGGCATGTAAATTTCCATCAAGTGACTCGCATTACCCCCGTCGCGAACCTGCTGCTACTTAGGCAATCCTGCATGACACTCCAGTGTGATTCGCTTACTTATGTGGGCCTAACTTTAAGCATTGGAAAGAGGGACGGTTCTTTTCTTCGTTTCCATCCGTTAATTTCAGGACTAGTTCAAAAGGAATCATCTGAATGACGAACGAACGTCGTGCAGAAGGCAAGAAATGAGTTAATTTTATTTTGAATGAAGGTACGAAAATTATTGTCTGTAAAAGTTACGCGCTTCTAAAATAATAAAGATCTTCTATAATAATAAAGCTATAATTTATATTGTTACGTGCGGACGGGTTCGCAATGGACTGAATGTACACAGAACTGATGATAGCTTTATAAAATTTATTCTGCCAAAAGAAACACTTTACAGTTTCAGAACTTTCCATAAAAGTACTCATACAACTCTTTTCACTATGACACAGCATACTCAGTAGTTACCACTTAAAACTACTAAGAACATAAACACAACGCAATGCAAAGCGCATCTAAAAAGCGAAGTTCGCACGGAGATCTCTCAGTACTCCGAACTAAGCAAATGAGAACTGATGCTCTGGTCTTATATGTTACAATTGTACAGAAGAGCCGGATACAGTTATAGTTACATAGGCATTTAGGCCAGTTACAGTTATACAGAGACCAGACCAAAATGTAGCCAAGTTTGGCGATTTTTGGCCATTCTCGCCAAATGCGGCGACAAAAATGAGTACGGCTTGGCGATATCTCGCCAATTTAGCAAGATAGCCATTTACTTCAATGCTAAATAACCATGCGTGCATTTCAACGGAGCTTCGTCTCTTGAGATCTTTTATGTTATACAACAATATTATACAAGAGATGCCATAATTTTGCATGTAATTTCAATAAAATTATTTACACGTATACAAAATTCGTAGCAATATATTTTCGTAGCTATGTAGCTACGAAAGTAGTTTATGTAGATACGTAACTATGTAGCTTTTGGTAGCTACGTGAGCTGCACAAGACTGTAAGGCTCATTTTAATTTCCTAACCCATTATTTTAAGTTAAATTTCTTTTCTATCAAGCCTCTTTTCATTTCCCTGCCAGAGTGCAAAGTTCGAGCGCGAGACAAATTCAAAGAGGTAGAACGAAGGAAGTACTTAAAGGAAAGTTTTTGAGGGTGAAATCAGAGAGTGTTCTGCCTATTTGAAGGCCATGTTGCTAACTTTGATTCTCTAGCGATTAGATTCTTAAGTTATTCTTGTTATTAGACTTGTTTACGTCGACTTCGGTCAGAGCCGGCTTGCGCCCTTCTTAAACTGCCAAGCCGTTAGGCTATATATAAACTTCATTAAATTGAAGTTTATCCATTATCTTTGATTTAAGCCAAAAGTGTTGGCGTTTATAAGCAAGAGTTGGTGCCGTCTGTTAACTCTATCTCGAGTTAATAAAGGGTTCTGTACACTCGTCTTCTGACTCTGTTGTAATTTCAAACATACCGATTATCGCCTCTTTCGTATATTAAAGGTTTGGTCACAGTTTACAATTGTGAAAGACTTGAAATTTGATAACCCTAAACGCAAATCTGCCATAAATGTTTCCAAAGTTTTTATACATCATCTTAGCATCCCTCTCCAAATAAAATACCATATTTTACATATAACACGCTGCATTAAGTGACTGAAAGATTCAGTCAGTTACCGATTCGGCAAAACCTTTTCATAAAATACTTTTATTTCAGTGAACCAGTTATTCAAATTGAATTGTAACAGTTATTTAGGCAGTTTGTCAATATTTAGCAACTGCTGCTTAGATAGGAAACGAGCCGGTTCTTAAAAATTTTGAATACCACTACTGCTTTAAGTTCTTTGTTGAATGAAATAACTTTTGTTCCATTTTTAATGCTTTAGCTATAGTTTAAATATTAACAACTTTGAATGTCAGGATGAAAGAAATACACATTAAATTCGCCTAATTTGAGCTTGTCGCAATTTATTATGAGGTCATGTCAAAACACCTTTTTACTCCTCAAAATCATACTTAGCAGATGAACTCACGATGAAGATCACAGAAACGATGCACGAAATCATTAAACGACAAATAGCAAACGTTTTCAAGGACTGAAAAACCGATTAGTTCATTTGCGTAACGAAAATTATAGTTATAACGAATGTTAGAAATGTAAGCTGTATCACAGTATATGTAAGAAATAATGCTTTAATACGCAAAATATAAAACTTTCTGATATGAGTAGATCTAGAGTATATTGACCGCTTTGACTAAAAAGAGCTGATCCGAAACCTGTAAAATTTTAGTACCTTCCGCCTCTAAAAAATTATCCTATAGTTTAATAAGACGGAAAAGTAATTCCTACACGCCATGAAATAAGATATTTTCTGGAAAAATACAAACCAAGTTGGAAATCATAATTGTAGTTAAAATGTAAGACATTATTTTACAAAGAAGTAACCAAAATAATCAAACTCTGCAAACGCCTACCCTCAATTATGTAACCTTTCCCTTTTATTAATTACCGTATTTTTGCATAATTTCAAATTTTGATTATATAAATCACAGGATAAGAATATATTTTTGCAGATTACTGCAATTTATTGTGATAAGATTTTGCCATATTTTACAATTTTTTGCCATATTTTAAGATTAAATATTAATTTAATAAAACTATTTCTTATACACGTATAAATAATAATACTAAAACACGCATGCTATTCCTGTTTTTCGCGTACGAAAACTAGGAAAGTAGACACCGGAGAATCGGAAAGAACTCACTGCTGTGGTACAAAATCGTGCTATTATATGTTAATAACTTTAAATGTTAAACTATTAACATTTCAGTTTGCAAAAGGATATTATAAATACCTTTTAATAGTCCAGCTAAATTTAATGTTTTGTGATTTCTATCATTTCAATTCTGCGTTCCTCAGCAACCTTTCATTTTCGGAAATTCAATTTTCCTGCGTACGTTTTATGATGAATTAATTCATTATGATTTGCTGCGAATGTACATTTTGAATTCAAAGATATCAATGTTGTCATTTCTTTTCAAAGCCTTCTTCTGGTTAATTTAATCCCCTCCTCTTAATTACCAGAAATTCTGCAAATAGATACATTTTTTATACAGTTTTACTCTCACATGCAACTCATACTTTACATATAGATACTGAAAGGAGGGAATAGTCTTAGGTTTTAATTATAAAGTAAAAAGTAAATAGGATCTTACTTATTATCATTTAATGCCATTATTTAACTTTCACAACATTTCAGTCAGCGAACGGATCTTTCACCAGCTGATTTCCATCTTTTTCTGAAAAATCATGGACCACGAAGGCTAGAATATTGAAATTGCTGAACAGAGAGGTAATTTGACCTAGGTTCGCGGAAAAAAGAGCGAAAAAATCTGATTATTCTAATTTACACTGTTTCTTTAAATAGAAACTCACGAATAAAGTTTTATTTGTTAATGAATTGAACTTGTAAATAAAATGAACTGAATTCATGGATCAATTGAAGGAATTTTGGTGATCGAATTTCACTTCTATTTTTATTTCCGCGTAAAACAAGTTTAGAAATATTCAAAGCTATCCTTACAAATTTGAAAGCTGTTTGTTTCAAAACGTCAATGATCCGAAGTGTCAAGAAAGTCAAAGTTACTTCTACCACTTTAAAGCA
>KK114753.1:93906-110462 GCA_000611955.2 Stegodyphus mimosarum
TTACAAACATCCATACGTATGTGAACGACTTGCTACGATCTACACAAAGAAGAAATAAAAGATGATTTCATATAGTAATACAGTGATTTCATATTAAGTCCCCTCTGTCATTAATCTTTGAAGTTAATTTACATTTATTTTAAATTTGCTTTTCGATTCCTCAATGATGCACACTTAACAGATGTAGTCTGGAGTTTATTTTATTAAATTACAAAACTCCTGCAATTAATTAAGAAATAGGAATGAAACTTTTGAAATTTCTCGTATCTACAATTTTACTTTTAAAAAGTGCAGAAACTACGCAATTTTTCACCACGAAAACATTACTAAATTTAAGAAAAATATTTAAGTGATTGTTAATTAAAAAATGTATTGTTTTAAATTTTCTCCAACTGAAACATTAACTTTCACGAAAACCATACGCATCTAAAACTGCAAAGCAAAACGCATCTAAGCAATTTTTGAGTGAAATTCTATTTTTCTTTACTTCTTTTCAACATATAAATGTTTAACCAAACGTTATAGTCGCAAATTACGATTTAGTAGTAGTATTTGCAAATGATGGAAACGTTTCAAGCTTCGTAAGTTCACTTGAACGGAATTTTCGTTAATTGGAACATAATACAGGGTATTTATAAAGTCTCGGACCCATTTTGATGTTTAATAACTCATAAAATAATAAAGATAGATTAAAATTAATAACATAAATGGTTAGATAGACTCAAAAAGTTTCATCACTCTTGTCAATGAACTTCCACGTGTGCCCCCTTCGTCGCACGAAAAATATCAAGTCGATATTCGATTTCACGCCAGGTACCGGCAAGCATGTTCGGCATCCACAGAGGCTATTGCGGTTGTAATTCTGGCTTTTAAGTCATCCATGTTCGACACTCTCCTCCTGTAAACGTTGTCCTTTACAAATCCCCAAAGGAAAAAGTCTAGCGGCGTTATATCAGGTGATCTGGGTGGCCAAGGAATTGGACCTCCTCGCCCAATCCATCTTCCTGTAAAATGGTCATTCAAAGAACTAAGAACGATGGTACCCAATGAAGTGGTGCACCATCTTGTTGCAAAAAGGCATGTAGCTGAAGCTCTTCTAGTTGTGGAAATACGAAGTTTTCCAACATGTCTAAGTATACGACTGATGAGACCGTCTTTTCTGTAAAAAAGATTAACCTTTGGAGAATCGCTTTGTGCCTCATGGTATTCATGGGGGTTTTCAGATCCCCATATGCGCACATTATGCCATAAGCAGACGATATTTAGAAAAGTACAGATATTTAGACTGGAAAATGAAATTATCTGAAATTAACCACACGCGCCGACGATATTTACAAAAGTAAAGATATTCAAACCTGGAAAGGAAAATATATAAGTTATTCCATCAATAAATGCCATAAGTTTGTTTATATCTTCATTATTTTATGAGTTATTAAATATCAAAATGGGTCCGGGACTTTATAAAGATCCCGTATATTCCAGAGATTTAAAGAAACTGTTTAAAAGATATGAAAGGAATATAAGTGATTCAGGTTGACCGAGCCATAAGCATAACATCAACAGCTACCGACAATTTTCAAGAAAAATAATCCTTTTGAAGGAAGGTACCCGGTGAGTTACATTCTAAAGTATGGGAAAGTTCTGTGAATTTCCAACACTGTAACATTTGTTTTGAATGTCTTGTTACATCTTTAAAAAAGAACTTGGCTACCTGTAAGTCCCGCTGAGACGCCCTTTTTCTGTGAATCACCAGACAAGCACTGAGCAGCTATGCGTAATTCAGGATTAAGAAGTACTTAAGCTTTGTTGTTGAATTTGAGGATGAGGGAGATATAGGGGTAAAAATGTTTAGAGGCTTGATCTGCTGTTCTGCGTTTTTCAATGAAAATCACCCATTGGCAATTATACAAAAGAATTAAATAAGCACCTTAAATATCAAATTAAACGGAACAAGTATCATTTTTTGCATTCAAGCTAATGTAATTTTGATCGACATACCTGCTCTGGACAAGGTTTCTAACGATTTTAGATAAAAAAAATCACATCTCACAAAAAATGCTTTCTGAAGCTCCATGTCTATGACGCCAATAGGACTTTTGTACATTTATAAACCAAGGGCCCATTTATTCCACAGTAGACGCTTCTTGTGTACCTCTTATTTTAAATACAAATTTGAAAACTTTTAATTATTTTATGTAACCGATTCTGATAAATTACTATATTATGATAACTATACGTTGTGACTTCTATTAAGTTTTATTTTCCGAGGGATTTTTTTTACTTCGCCTATTTAAGCAGAAAACTTGCATTATCTCTACGCCTGACAGCGGCAGAGTGGTAAAATCGCTGAACACTGATAGGTTGACCCGGATTCGGATTCTGACGAACAGGCAGACTTCTTGGGAGCCTCGGTGGCCTTCCGCTTGCGCAACGCGAATACGAATCATTTCTTCTTATAAAAGACCTCCGTGAAGGCATCCCTTAGCACAGGCAGATCGCTCTTATGTGCTTTGACATGATCGAATCCAATGCATTATCTCTCTCAATTGCAGATATTTACCCCTTTACTAGAAATGAAAATTATGAAAATATAATGGATGAATAAATATACCTTCATTGCACTATTTATAATTAAATATATCTCTTAAATACTTCAGCAGTGGCCAATTTATATTCTCTTGAAGACAAATTTGAGTCTGAAGGCCACGGTCACACAATAGTTATGCTTAGCAAATCTTAGGAAATATGTCACGTAATAATAAACATCGGCTATTTCAAGATACTGTAAGTATTAATATGAAATAATGTTTGTAAACAATAATTTTGCTGGTAAAACAATACTAAAGCCATATCCAAGATTATACAAAGGAATTCAAAACGCTGTTTGGAATATAAAGTGAAAATATTTATGTCTTTAGATCTGTAGAGTCATTGTTTTTTCAGGGGAAGGGAAGCAGGAGACGTGAAAAATGTGCAATGCCCTCGCGGAACTCAAACCTAGACCTCTGGAATATGCGCCGAGTGTGCTACCGTTACACTATGAAGGAATGCTGGAAAGACGGAGAAATAACTTTATATACTTCTCCTTTTAAAGGGCGACAGGGTATGAGGAGAGCCCAATCGCCAAATACTGGCAGTGACCAATTAATATCCACCACCTTTTAGTTCGGGTGCCATTTGTAGAGTCATTTATGTTTTTTTGAAGCAGAAGAGTTGAAAAACGTGATATGCTCTAGCAGAAACTCGAACCTGGACTTCTCGAATACGCGTGGAGTATGCTTCCAATTACACCACGAAGGCATGGGAAAGGAGGAAGAAAATTTAAGGCTTAAAAATATAGTGGAAGTTAATGAAAATGCGAAGTATGTTCAAGAAAAAAAAAACAGTGGTATTATTGATATTTTCAGAAAATTTATGAAAATTCTTCTAAGACATTTAAAAGCATTAAAAATCATGAGAACATTCGAGAATTGGGTCGTTAGCCTAGCCAGAAATGGATTAACCGCTAAGCAAAATTAGCACATGCTTAGGACATCAAGGATTGGGGACACCACAAAAAGGTCCTTGGAATTCATGAAAAGGGGGCATCACAAAAAATGTTTTATGCTGGTTTTGGAATGTAAGGTGCAGCTAAACACCAAAAGAGAGAAAAAATTGGGAAAAAACAAGCATTATACTGTAAATGTATTATGTGGGGGTACAAAATGCTTAAGCGCTTAGAGCCTCTGAAAGTCTAAATCTAGTCATGAGTCTAGCCGTGGGTTATCAAAAAGCAGTACATCTCTACTTTAAATTATTATTATTAGTTGGCCTCTTTCTATCTTTTTTTTTAAAGTTTCAACAGCACTTTCGTTACCTTTTTGTAATAAAACTGCACACAATATCGTCATTAATACATTTTTAAGCTCACATTCTGATCAATTTTTTTTCACACATCAAGTCAAGAATTAATACCTCTGTTGATAAATTCAGATTGTCTTACAATATATTTATTACTTACAAACCTTAAAGATAAAAGTTAAATCTAAAGACTACTATATCGGCCTATACTTTAGAATGTTCCGAAAGCGAGCCGCCTGAAGTACGCGAAACCTCAAAACTGCTTATTTTCTCAACACAAGAATTCTTCCTGAGCTTACTATTTGCTGTCATTCAAGGTTCATGAGCTCCTGCAAGGAAGCTGTACTAAAATAAGAAAACGTTTTGTTTAGACTGACGAGTCTGTTGATCAGCTGTTTAGCGTCACTGGGTCTACCCCTTTCAGTATATTCTCCCAAACCTTGCGGTCATAGTTCGCGCAGACAAAGAAAAGTTCTTTCTTTTCCGAAAACTTTCCACAGTGCTGTTATACTCTACAGAGGTTAATAGGTTGCGGGCAAAAGAAAAAAATTTTAGTCTTGTAAATCTAGGAATTGAACAGTCAGATAGTTATTATACAGGAAATATGACTATTTTAAATAATTATCTAAGACAGATGGTTCCAGTTTTAAAATTGGTTAAAGTTATGATTTTAGAAATTTAAGGAGCTTAATTCAAGTATTTGCAGAATATAACAGCATTGCAACAGGGAGGAATAATTTTTTTAAAAATTAAAACTACGTAAACAAATTAACACCAAGCTTAGTTTTAATTGTTTTAGGAAGAAAAGCAAGTGATCTGGATAATTAGAGATGAAAAACTGGGTAAGTAGAGTATTTGCAATCCAGATTATTGGAGTGTCACTGCTCTGTTTATGCACGTATATGTAATAATGTATGTTGTAAAGGCACGGATTTCCAGGATGCGGAGACAACTTTTATTGCATCGAGCACACTTTAAGTCGGCGATTCTGTCCCCATTTCAGCAGTGCGAATTGCAGCTCTAACAAGTCACTTGCGATAAGATCTCTTCATAAGAGCAGTAATGTCTTGATACAACGGCTGACGACGACTTGTTTCATTTGGGGGGGGGGAGTGAACCTTCACTTGGTTAAGTTCAGATCTTGTATTTTATAAGCTATACATTTGTCCAATGCCATAAGAACAAGCCTATTTTCAGCTATCATTCGATTATTAAAACGAAGAAGTCTCTTACGAAATGATGAATTCCGATCCAAATTTTCGTATGGTATGAGTAATGCAAGGTAAAATACTGTTAATGGTCTTAAAACAGCGAGTCTGCTCGGACTTAGCGATCATTCACCGTGTTTATCATTGCCATCTGCATTACAAACAGGGACAACAGCTAAATGCTGTTTACTGCGTGCTACACCATGGCACTTGTCACCTTTTATACGACTTGGGAAAAGATTGTAAAAAAGTCCAAGTTCATCCATATCGTAGAGGTCACACGAGGCATACTTTTCTCTCACTTGGTAAAATTATTCTAAGCAATTGTTTGCTCCATCTTCATCCACTTTATTCGCTTCACCACCGATCACTAATGATGAAATTGATTGTCTCTTAGAACCAGTCCAGCCAACCAGCGGAGCAATTGAAATCTTGAATGCTTAAATTTTTTGCAATCTCGTTTGCTTGGAACTGAATTATACATCCACTGAAAGGTACACTGGAAGCACTCCAGATGTAAAGTATCAACAACTTCATGTTTAACATTGCGAAGTCGCTTGGAGCTGTTCCCAGAACTCGATGCAGCAGCATTAAAATTTTTTTCGCGACCTTCAAGTATTGTGGATAAGGTAGATTTAGCAATTCCATACTTTTCAGCAGTTGGACTTTCCTTCAGTGTATCACAACCTGCTTCCTATAGTACTTTAAGTTTTGTTTGCACATCTATGCTTGTGTGCTTCTACTTGAGCATGACTCAGTCTCCTACTGCTTCCATAACTTAGCGTTAGTTGTCGGGCCCTGAAAACTACTAGAGAACTATCTACAGGACTGTCGAACATTGTTGGAGACAACAGTGTCCAACTCCAACAAGACATGTTGGAGTACTCTGAAATTTTATATGTAACTAAATTACAGTAAATATATGTAAATATTTTATTGTAAATGCAACTCATTTGCATTTTAACTGGACTTATTCATTTAGTATGTTGTGTCCTACTGCGTTTTAAAAAAATAGAAGATATTAACTCTCCACGGTGACTATTGGAAGAAGAAGATAGGAAAGTAATTTTACCTGATTAATTGAGAATTATACAAGGTTTAACAAAAGTTAACTTTTAAAGAATAAAAAAGGGCATCTGAATACAGAATTATATTTGTTGCTCATTGTTAATGCGACTGAAGTTCATTTTTGACATAATGATCGCAACTGTCGACTAGCGTTCCTCGCTCTGGATATGTTTCAAAGAATAAAATGTACTCTGTGAGGTTTTTAGGAGAGGAAACTTCTGAATGCAACCTTAGAAATAACAGCGAAAAAAATATGAAAAACTTTGAAAGTTCGTGTTAAAAAAAATCTAACGTCACAACAGACTAAAAAACAATTCGTAATTTGTTCTAACCGAAATTAATTTGTGCTAACCGAAATTTTGCGTTAACCGATAAAACTTCCTACAAGCAAGTTCGCGTTTAGAGGAGTTTAATATATATATAATCTCGATTATACTAGACAAGACAGCCTTCTTACGTTATGCTTTAATCAATTAACCAGCAATTTGATAATACAACATTCTGTTCTTTTTGACAAATTTTAAAATTCAGATTCCAGCTAGAATTAATTATTATTTTCATTATTATTATTATTATTACTGCGAAACAGTGCATTTCATTCACGATATAAACTGATTCAAAATGACAGGCAAGGTTTCGAAGGATTTTACTTCTGGAATTTTAGAACATAGATGGACAAGTAATATATAAAATGAAAAGGAAACTATTCAAGTTCCACCTGAAAATGTTACGTTACATCTTTTTGTTATACGAGCAATGAAAAGCCTACTCGTAATTTTGACATACTCACTCTCTGTTATCCTCTTTATAACAAGATCAGTGAGAGTTTCAAAATCCCATATATTTGCAGAAAATTTTAACAAATTGCAGCAGAACGGCCTAAACATATCCCAGAGGAACAAATCACACGATGCAATATCCGATAACGACTTAGAAGATTACGATCCAATCTCCTGCGATTAATTCAAAGCAGTAGAAACACTATTTCTAAAACTCCGAAATTATGTATATTCTATTCAAAGGAATAGAAGCACTATAATCTAGAACTCTGAAACTTTTTCTTTGATATGTATCAAATTAATATGTTCAAATAAATACGGAATTATGCTAACCTGGAATCAGATTTCTTATATTGAAATATCCTATACAAGACCCGTATTGCTTGCAACTAAATTAAACCCAGTTCTATTACGAAAATATAAATCACATGTGTGCTTTTTAACAATCCACGTTTATATATCCGCTCTGAGAACAACGACATTGTGTTTACGCCCCTGTCTTAGTATGATGTGTTAATTCAACCATTTGTGTTTTAGGTGGTAAAAGTACTTATCCTATACTATCTTAAATTATACCAAATAAAATTAATAAAAGGAAAGATAATATATGAACAGATATTCAAGGCAGTAGAACTAATAAGACTGGATCAGATTGTGTCGACAAAACATTGCAAACCAATTACTCGCTTTTTTGCCACAAAACTATTTGAACTTGAGAGACTGCATATATGAAGATATAGCAAACAGCTAGGAACAGAACCCACAGCTAACTTCTATATCGACAGGTGTTTTCCCTGCTGATGATTTTAACTAACTTTCTAAACAATAATGAAACTCGCCTTTTTTTTATTCTAACTTACTGACATAACCAAGAGCTCCTGTTATACATATTCTCACTTACTTTAACATTCACCCCAATATATTTACTTTATATTACATAGTTTCTGTATGATGCACTGAATTTTAAGATCCTTTTCTCTTCCCCTTCGATGAATTAACTTTATTATTAAAGATATACTATAAAAGATAAAATAACATACTGATTTCAACATGCTGTAATAATGTCTGGCTTTTATTGCGTTAAGTTTGTTACTAATGTTGTTTTTCGTTGTTTGTGTATTTTAATAATTTCCTTGATTCCGTGATATCCTTTGTTCCTAGTACGCAGACCACCCTACACTCCGTTTATGTCAGATAATTATCACTCTACTGCAATCACAATAGAGTACCGCGAGGTCAGGAATTTGTTACTAACTACTGAATCGAAGCCGAAATCAGCTTCAAATAATATTTACCTAAAAATAACTTTCGAAAAAAAAAAAAAAAAAAAAAAAAAAAAAAAACATTGACGACGTGACGTGAATGCCTATTTTAAGCTATGTTATCTGACTGCGTGTGCCCAAATTAATCAGTTGAATATTAGGGTATTTTATTTTGTTAATTATCTTCAAGATAATAGCAAAACCGTTCGCAAATAAAAGGCATTGCTATGTAATTCAACTTGAAATACTATATCTGATAAATTAAATTTACTCACTAATTTTCTACGACAAATTTTGTTGAAAGAAAATACAAGAAAGCTGTACTTTTATAGCCCCGTAAAATCAAATTTCAATTTGTTAAATAGAAATAAAATATTTAAAGTAATAACTACCTACCGATGTCACTTGAAACTGAACAAGAATTCTTTCTAATAACTTAAATTATTTTTCGGTTAAGATGCTAATACTGCAAGTTACTTTTAATTCAATATTTACAAAAAATGAATTTACAAGCATAATAAAATATATGGAAAGAAATCTGTAATGAGATTCCAGTCTATTTTATTTCTTTCAAGAATACCATGATCGATCCTGAAAATTGAATAAGAACTGCAAATAAATCTTACAATTAATTCTTTGAAGGCGGATACCTCAGCATCTTGCAATTAAGTATTTCGAGCGAATACCATTAAACGATTACCGCTAGAAATGAGAAGTATTTCTCCCGATATAAATAGCGGTAGAAAACATTACCTTTCTAAAAGAGTGCGAATTTATAGGTTGCGCAATCCTAATCGTGATAGGCTATCAGATTTGGGCTAATTAATTAAAAAATGCCTTAAGAAGAATTATCCTAAAACGTTAATCTGAGGGAGGATGCTCTTACTTCATAAATTCGCAGCAGCTCTCTAACACTACAATCACCTCGAACAGGGATTGATCGTTTTAGGGAGTATTCAATGTATATTGCATTAAGTTTTCCAGTTTATGAGCTAAATCTTCTTCATATCATTTGGATTCATATCAAAACATTTTAAAAAGAAAAATATACGACAACATTTTACAAACTTGTGCATGAGTTACGAACGTTTGTCCAAAAACAAAAACACAAAATATTTTATCAGGCTAGATCTTTTTTATTAAGGAATCAAATCATCCAGAGAGAAATAAGAAGATTATGATGCGAAACTATCTCGTAATAGAGTTTTAGCTTGCACTTTTTTCGAGATCTTTTACAGGAGGTGGAAAGAAGGAGAAGAACGGCTAGAGAAAGTTTACGTTAAGAAATTGGAAAGATTCCCAAAGAGTTTAAATAAAAAAGAAAAGTTAAAAGCGGGGAATTTTTTTTCCTGAGTTTTCCTATGCCACGTTGGCTATCTGAAAGGGTCCAGGTAGCCATTCATGGCTTATAATAGCAAACCAGATCTTATAGCTCCTGAAAGAAATAGATAATCTTTCAGGCAATCCGATTTTGCATTATTTCATACATTAAGCTAATCGTAAAAATAGGTATTGAAACCTTCTAATATTTATTTCTGCTATTACGTTGAGGAAAAGGACGATAATGAAAAGATACTAATTTTATCAGTTTTTACGTCACGACACACTTTCTAAAATTAAGTGGTCATTTGAATTCGAAAGCAATGGACTTCTTTAGTTTTTAGAAACAAATACATATTCATCCGTCAAGGTGATAAAAGCTTAATATTTTCCGAGATAGAAAAACGCATATTCTATGTAGTCATCAAACGTAGAGAAGGATATTTACACAGAAAACTGTGGATGATATAAGAGGTATTTATTTTATTTGAATAGAGAACTGGAATATTTGTATCATTTATAGCTAATTTATATTTCATCAAAGATTTCCATTAAGAAAGATTTACAATTTTTAATCACACGTATGAATGATTAAACGCGTTTTATTACTTGGTGGGGGCAAAATATGTGGATATTCTGATGGGCAACAATCAACTATAATTTAAAGACGAAGATTACCATGTTTCTTCCCTCTTTACAGGTTACAGAACGAAACTGATTTTCTTCACATATAATTAAGGATTCTCTAAATCAGAACGAAATAACAGCAAAAAAGGAAAATAAGAATCATGTGATTAGTAGTCACTTTTGTTACAACAAAAATGAAATGAGATGCGAAGGGTGCATTTATCAGAATGTCTGATGGTTCTTCATCCGGTTCTAATTATTTAAGAAGTGTTATGGGTAACTGATTGAATAACAGTAAGAAGTAATCACACACATTAAACGTAATTACAAAATTGTAGCTAATAATTTAATTTCGGATTTTATGAGCCGTCTTAATGTCACAGTTAAATAAGATCTGATGCAAAATTTTCAAATAGTCTATATCAAAATAATTAACGCTTTAAGCTGATGAAAAATCAACATTGCAATTTGTTTGTATGATGAATGTATATGGCATTTTATCCAAACGTCATCATTATACACTCTTAGACAAAAAAAAAAAAAAAAAAAAAAAAAAAAAAAACGACGCACCGAGAAGATATAAAGCAAACTGAACACAAATTGATATGCATACAGGTTTCGACGGAAAATGCAAAATTTTGCATGTTGGCTGCCAATGAATGAACGATTGTCGCTACAGCGCATCTGATCTGCACAACTGGCAGGATATTTAAGAGGAGAAATTACGATTCCAGGTAATAAATTCTTCACAAATTTCATTCCGTGTGCTCTGGTAGACAGTAATTATGCCTCGCATACAGGTGCGCGGAAAATATGCGCAGATGTTAGAATTTGAGAGAGGTCGTGTAGTTGGGCTCAAAGAAGCTGGTTGGCCTTATCGGCGAATAGCTCGACATTTGAGCAGAAGCGATGCCACTATTAGACGATGTTGGCAGGAATGGGTGAACCATGGCCGCATACAGCGGCAAGATGGAAGCGGTAGGTCTAGAGAAGCGACAGAGCGTGAAGACCGAGCAATCGTCAGAGCGGCACTCACAGCCCCAGATGCATCATGATCATCGACTGTACGTGCAACTAGTGCTTCAGTGACCGCAAGGACCATTCATAGACGGCTCACAGAAAGCGGGTTGAGGTCACGGCGCCCATTGCGCCGACTACCATTAACCTCTGTACAACGTAAAGCCCGTCTGCAGTGGTGTCGGGGTCATTCGCACTGGAATGTCACTGACTGGAGTAGAATAGTCTTCAGTGATCAGTCCCGCTTTGAACTGAGCCCTGATGACCAGCGAAGGCGAGTCTGGAGACGCCCCGGACAGCGGTGTGATACTAACCTGACTGTCTTCCCGCAAACAGGCCCTCAACCAGGAGTGATGGTCTGGGGTGCCATGTCATTTCATAGTAGGACCCCTTTGGTTGTCATCCGTCGCAGCCTTACAGCACAGCGATACGTCGACGAAGTTCTAAGGCCCGTTGTGTTGCCCTTCATGTGACGCCACATTGGGCTTACATTTCAGCAAGATAATGCCCGCCTCCACACTGCACATGTTTCCACTGCTTGCCTTAGTGCTTGCCGAACCTTACCTTGGCCAGCCAGGTCGCCGGATCTTTCTCCTATAGAGCACGTTTGGAGCATTATGAGCAGGGCCCTCCAACCAGCTAGGGATGCTGACGATCTAACGCGGCAGTTGGACAGAATTTGGCACGATATCCTTCAGGAGGACATCCGCAGCCTCTATCAATAGATGCCAAGCCGAATAACTGCTTGCATAAGGGCCAGAGGTGAACAAACGCGTTACTGACTTTTTCACTTTGGGAAGCTCTATCACTTCAATAAATCATCCAATTTTTCTCAAACTGTAATCATTTGTTTTTCTGTACATCACTTCTGCCCATTCTCGTCCCATTCGATTAACCCTATCTTGGTGCATCGTTTTTTTGTCTAAGAGTGTGTAATAAAAATTCCAGATTTCATTGTAGAACAGTTTTGTTTTACTTGTGCGTTAAAATTCTTTTCATAACAAGCAGAAAAATCGATCGTTGAAAATTTTTAGCTATCATTTCCAGTAAGTCAATCGACGTTTCAAAGTTGCAGATTAGATCTCTATGCTTGAGCAATAAAAGTGCACTGGTTTCCAAAAATTAAGCAAAAGATTGAAAATAATAATAATTAACTGAATTATTTTGAAATTATTGAAATTCGGATCTGTTAAGAAAAAAAGGATGAGGAATCGAGTAGCATTATGCAAAAGAATAGCTCTACCATCACTTTACGTAAATACGATACAGCTTAAAACCAGCTGTTTAGAAGGTAATCGCTGTTCAATGGACGATGATATGTTACAATTTCGAGACAGACGAAGTGTAAAAATGAGTTCGATGCGACATTTTCCAGCAGAATTATAACTTTATAGAGCAATGGGCCGATTAGAAGCAGGTCAACGTCACTATGATCCTGCAAAATGGCTGAATGTTGGCTGTTCCGCGGTAAGCCGGTTGTAGAACCAATTTTTAACTACCGGTTTTACTAATTTTGAACTACTAAGTTTTTCTACCTCTCGAAGACCTGCGAAAGGTAAGTTAAGAATTACGACTTCTGCAGATGACGTATTTGCATTTTCGTAGTTGTGACAAACTTGCGTATCGCTTAGTTCATGTCGCAGCGGGACCGTAACTCCATCTCAGTTTAGATTCGCATTTATGTTTGCTACAAGAACAGTATCCGCCTCCACAGTACGCAGAAGGCCGCATGAAAGAGTCACAGGCATCGTATGCTAGGCCACTTACCCACCTCCCACTTACCTCCGTTTGAATTGGGCATGAGTAATGTAAACTAGATTGAAAATTAGTGGAAATCTTTTCTGTACACTTTTTATCCCCGCTTTGCTTTACAGAGTGATTGCCGATATGTTTGCATACGTAGAGAAACAAACACTTTACACTTTCCGTTTAACATACGGGAAATTGATACCTATGCAGGAGGTAGTATTATACGGAGAAGACTATCTTCCGGGGGGGCGCACAGACATGTATATATTGCCACATAGAATTCTGAAGCCTCAAACATACAAAGATCACATATTGGATCCTACTGTTCGCATCTATGCTGTCGCAGTTGGCGAAACTTTCATTTTGCAAGCAGATAATACCCTCACACAGCTCTAATCTTGCTCCAGTTTCTTGTGAAAAAAAAACTACAGTCCAAAAGGAAAATGCCAGCATATTTTCCCGACTTTAAGCCCAATGAATGTGTGTACCGCTAACGGGAGGCGTGTTGCGGCCTCCAACCTCCTCCTCAAACTCCAGATGGGATTACAACTACATTATATGATCAATGGGCATTACGGCACATGCATCGCATTTACAATATCATAAATAGCATGAGACTTCGTTGTCAGGGCTGTATTGCTATGTGGTATGATCATACTCGCTACTGAGAACTTTTATTTTTGTATTTAACTTGTTTGTTCGAATTTAAGAAATTTTATGTACCTCTTAATGTCACGAAATGCGAATATTCTGTACCACATTTTCTTGTGTTTTGTTATTAAAAGAGGTATAATAGGTTTTTCACCAAGTTTCATTCCCTTTGCTTGCATATGGTTTGAGATGTAATCAGTTTTCCATTTATTGCTTAACTTTAGGAAACTAGTTTAGGTACAACGGCATGATTTACTTTTGGGTCTTACATTTTGGGTAAACGATACTAAATAATTATAAAAATATGCCATGTATTTTAAACTCAAAATAAAAAATTGGTATATATATACTGTAAACAAAAGTATTTAAAAATTGAGTAAAGGAATACATCTCTGAAAAAGGAAATTTAGCCCATAAACACTGCCATAAAAGAAGTATTTTACCTTTTTTTACAAAAGAAATAAATAACTAAATAAAAATAAACGGCAGATTAAAAACTTTTTTATAGAGAGTAATTACTCTTTACACAAAATATGTTGTTATAAAAATTTAGTGTTTGGTAGGCTTTGTTCCTTTGATTCACAGTAGAAAGTGAAAAACAATATGCTTTTACGCTTAAACTTTTACTTTCTAGTAGTTTTAATTCTGACTGGTTTACATAACGCTTGTTCCATGCTTTAAATTGAATATTTTTTTTAAAGATCGAATCACTATTTGAGAATCAACATATGTTTTAAACAAAATCACAGAACAGAAGTTTTAAGTCATCTCTTAAGTATAATGCCTGATATAGAATACTTTCTTAATTTTGTCGAAAAACGTAAAACAATGTCATTGGTGCAACGTTTTATAAATTTTTAGCCTCACGTGAAACTTAAATTATAACAACGAATCAATTAATTAACATAACAATACGGAGTTTCCTTATCTGAGGTTTCTCTTTTATTTTTGGAGCTAACAAAAGTAGCTACAGCCGAGATAAAAGCATATAAATAATTCCAGAATTAGAAGAAAATAAAATGAACATATTCTAAATTTGGACCAATTATGATTCTAAAATAATTAATGTTCCTTCTAAATAATTACCTCTTTAATTGTTTCTAATTGAATAATTGACATTCTAGTCAAATTTTATTAATAAACGTTTATTAATAAAGTTATTTTATTAATAAACGATGATATAGCATACCATCGATCAAAATGATTCACAAATTGTTAAAAGAAAATTTAATTAGAATTCAGAACAAATTTTGCACCCAACAAGGCTACATACATTTTCTTACATGTTTATGAGAGACTTGTACATTCTTTTCTTGCAATGTTTTTCTCAGGATGCATTCTAATTTAAAAATATCATGAATGTTTTTTTTTTCGGTGCCAATGATAATATTTCAAGGAACTATCGCTTAAGAGGTAATGGAGTATTCATGTTGAGAAGAAGTGCATTTTTATGCTTTATATTTCCCCTCAGAGAAGGGATTCTCTGTATTTTATTCTGATAACAGTTTATTGGAAGAATTATTGTCTTTGGATTTCATTCAACTTTAGTATATGGTGCACATCGATCAAGTTATGTTAAACTGAAGGGTTTTCAACACAAGTTTTGATACTTTTATGTAATTTAAGGCATACTTTTATAAACATGTTCCTTCTCTTTTTAAAAGGCTTTATATAAAAATTTTGTAGAATATATCTAAGGAGAAGAATCTGGAACCTTGCTACCCTCTCTTTAGTAGCAACTTCAGAATGGCTTACATCGGGGTATTTACTCCTTTAAGAATTAAATAAAAACATTAAATTCGCAAATGAAAATTTTATTGTAGTTCATGAAATTAGTAAACTATATTACTTCTCTTAAGAACTTTTTTATATGAGGAAAATTATGCATTCCAATCCTGCTAATTATATCATAATTGGTTGTTAAAACGAAAGGGGAAAACATTCAATGTTTATGATACCATCTTGATTACCTTCAATTTTTTATAAGAAAATATTGCAAATTTTCTGTCTTTTAATATCGTTTCTGAAAATTTCAGATGCTAGTTCATTTTATAACATATTTAATTTTAACATTTGATTAGTGAATTTAGGATCTGAATTTATGCCGAACTGTTCAAAAAGTTATGGAAAATTCCAGCAAATATATTCCTAATATAAACGGGTATGCATAAAAAGGAATGAACTTTTCTAAAAAAAAGATGAAAAGATTTTAGTTTGCAGGCTAGAAATGTAATTCAAAATTTTGTAATATTGTTACAAGAATTGAAAGAACTGATTCATACAATTTTGTTAAAAACTAATGTAGTATTACAGGAATATATAAGAATCTTAATTATAAGCGAGAAAATGGTCATTTTAAAAACGGTCATATGTAACGTATTAAGATACATATCAGATTTGGAAACTTAATCTAATTACAACAGGCATTTTTAAATGTCAAGAACGGTAACAGAAAGTCCTAACAACCATTAGTCATTTTATTCTACGAGTGGTCGAAAAGACATTTTAATCATTTTAAATATAAACTTACTTTATCCGCTTGCATGAAAGTAAAGCAAAAAGGACCTGCGAGAGTTTCTGAAACATTTTAAACATTTTTATAACAGAAACTTCATTGCGAAAGCAAAATTAAATGCATGTTCTTTGCTGCATCACATTCGGCATTTTGAGAAATGTCAGAAGCAAAAATTCTTCATTTATTAAAAATGAGGTTATTTGCAAATAACAAAAAAGAAATATGTTGTCTGATGCTGATGAAAATTGTAAAAATTTCACTAGAAATTGCTTTCACGTGTACAATATTTCCCGATACTCTTTGAGTGCATAAGCATGCCCAATTAATTTCGCGGAGCTCGGTAAAAAAGGGCAAAATTGTTACCGCCTGGAAAGACTGAAACATTCGATTTCTGAAAACGATTCAACAAATGAAGAAAGATTTGTTACCTCTTGAATTTGTTACCTTATACTGGCATAATTAAACCGTGATGAAGGAACAATTTAAACGCAGAAAACAATTGTGAAACTTTGAAAGGAGA
>KK114754.1:0-31065 GCA_000611955.2 Stegodyphus mimosarum
TCCAGCGTTTTCTCGTTCCTGCCCCAAATGGAAATTAGAAAAGGAAATACAAACAACAAAAGTGAACAAAAACATATTATAATGCCAAAGCCAGAAGGCTAGTTCAAAGCACACAGACCCGACCAAACATTTCGTATGCTAACGCTGTGAAGTCAACAAGTTTTTTTGGATTACAAACTTCAGTCAGCACCCAAACCTACCCAAATAAATCTAAGGAGACTACAAGCAGGCAGAAAAACAAAAAACCGACACACTCTGTTCAAAAAAAAGAAATACAAGTACAAAGTAAACCAAAAAATACCGCTCAGAAAACATATAATAAAAATAGAAGCCTTAGTAATAGCTCACACGATGGCATGATAACTGATTCTCTTGATTCGGATAGTATGGAAGTAGACGAGGGGCTGGAAACTCCCAAGCATCTGCTTCCGCGAAAAACTAAGAATGAACACAGAAAGAGCAAACATCAAACATAATGGCCACCCTCGTCTCTTGGAACAGTCGAAGGTCAGTTGGCTGACACCAAGCATGTGATCCTAACCTTCAACTCGCCTGATCTGCTGAAAAATATCAAGGCTGGTTATCTTAATTGCCCCATAAGACATTGTATTCGAAACCCTATGCGATGCTTTCAATGCCAACGTTTCTTCCATTCCAAGACGTCCTGACGTGGCAACCTGACGTGCGCTCGATACTCGTTGGTTGGTCACGATAGTGATTGGACAGCTGCGGCATTGTGTGTAAACTGCAAGGGCAACCATTCATCATTTTCCCTTTCCTGTCCAAAATGGAAATAAGAAAAGGAAGAACAGGCGGCAAAAGTTACTAGGAACATTTCTTATGCTGAAGCAAGAAGGCTGGTTCATAGCACATAGCTTTAACCAAATATGTCATATGCCAATGCCCTCAAATCAACACGTAACGTTGCCACCCAAACTTCAATAAGTACACAAATCCCACCAAATCAAACACAGCAGATTGCAAACAAGAAAAAGGAAAATCCAACCCATGTCGTACTGCAAAAAGAAATACTGTTTCAAAGCAAACCCAAAAATGTCCCTCCAAAAATAGCTAACAAAAATAAGAAGCCTTTGCAATAAATAGCTCATTTGAAGACATGGTATGTTAATCTAGCATGAAAGTAGAGAAGAGCCTAGAAGTTCCCAAGCATCTACTTCCATGAAAATATAAAAAACAGCTCAGAAAGAATAAACATAAATCATAATGCCCACCATCGTCTCATGGAACTGTCGTGGCTGCCACTGAAATTTGCTTTACATCAAAAGTATAGCCAGTACTCATCATCCTGTCTGCTTGGCATTACAAGGAACAAAACTAAAACCGCAGGAACAAGCAAAACTTCGGAGGTTTTCGTTTGTCAGGAAAGATAATCTTGCATGTGAACGTGCCAGTGGAGGTGTAGGTCTTCACACTTCAATGAACGATACATCAAATACACTTTCTTTAACGAAATCCCTCCAAGTTGTCGCTATACCGGTGAATATTCAGATTGTGGTTTGAGTCATTTATCTTTATTTGCCTTTCGTCAGTAGCATTTAAATGACCTCATAAAGCAGCTGCCGGAACCCTTTATCATAATAGAGGAATTTAATGGCCATAATGCACTCTGGGAAAGTAAAGACACCAATTCTCGAGGAAGACAAATTCAGCAGATGATCCAAGATCATTGCCTTTGTCTTCTGAATAATGGACAGGACACATACTTTTATGAATGTTCGGTCTGTGCTTCATTAATGTTACATCTGAGCGTCTGCTGACTAGTAGCGCATTCTCGTTGAACCTGGTGTCTTTGGAGGGTACGTGTATTAGTACTCCACTGTGTCTCGGTACCTCTGGATTGCTAGTTTGTATTCAGGGCAGGCTCTATGGTATGCCGGATGCTTGTGGTCTCTTCTGGCACAGTAGCGATGTATAACGTCTCCGTAGTTGATACAGGCAGCATATTCTGACCTGCAGTCTTGCACACAGTGCTCCTCTGCGCAGAAAGCTCAGAAATGCTTCGGACTCTGGCAGTTGGCCTGTGTATGTCCCATTCTCTGACATCTGAAGCATCTTGTGATGCCGTAGTACTCGGTGACTGAGTGTTGTCCAGGAAGAGACGTTGTTGTCGAATTGCTGCTGCGAAGCTAGTCTGTTGACATTCGAAGATTCACTTGACTCTATCGCCTCGTCTTTCCTTGAGACGATAGAATGCTTTAAAGTGGCTGCCTAGAGCGCTGGTGATAGCACTAAGTTCGCTGATAATCTCCTCTAATAGCGTGTGCGCGGGAACGTTGTACACTGCGCAGCGTGGTCTTCTACGTTGTGGTCTTTTAAACTCCGCCGGTATAGCTGCTTTTTGCAGCTCTGATTCGAGTTTTCCGACATCGTCGGTTGTGTTGCAGAAAACCTGATAGCCTCCCTGACGAGTTTGGACAATCTTATCCACTCGCACCTGAAGCTTCGAGATTGGGACTTTCTCTTTAAGCTGTTCCCTTAAGGTGGTCGGCGTAATCTCTCTTTTTGGTTGTATGATCAAGCTTGGTTTTGTGGGTTTGCATGTGGCTTCTGCGTAGGTCTTGACTTACGGGTGACCCTGTGCGGGAGTCAGCTATGAGCTGCTAGAGTGTGTCGTGGGAGTCTGTCCTGTTGCTTCTTTCTTCGGTGATAGTAGCAACGTGTGCGACTGAGGGCTCTTCGGTATCGGTAGAGTTGTCTGTCGTGCGGTGGAAAAGTCCTTTCTGTGCCTGTCAGTGCTAATTCCTTGAAAGCTTCAAGAGTGGCCAGGAGCCGTCGTCTCAGATCTAACGGCAGTAGACGTCGTTTGTTCTTTTCTTCTTTCGTTATGGCTACGCACTCTTTGTAAACTGTAGTGACTTTATCTTCGAATGTGATTTCACTAGAGGCTAATAGGGACTGTATAGCAAGATCTTCTTCACTGAATGAAGTATCCAGGTCTGGCATTTTGCATCTAATAGGTAATCGCTAAAAGTGCTCAACACTATTGGGTTGCTGAATAGTTGGATACACAATCGATGCTGGATATTTAGATGTGACGCAATGGTGGTTTAGATCACCTCACAGAGCATTGGGATGAGAACACTGGGATCTTGGGGACATTGAGATCTTGAACACACTGTGCGTAAATCACTACATACGTGCACACTATTACAGAATGTGCAGTTCACTGAACACTTCCTCATGGAAACTGAATTTTAAGAATCACTTAGTACTTATATAAACACTGAAGATGCACTTTTAAGCTTGTAAGAACACTGGAAACTAATGGAAGCTGAACTTTTAGTAGTCACTTAACACTTATAAGGTCTCTGTTTGCAGATGATTGACACTGAGCACTTCAACACTTGTAAATACACTTCATACTATTTGGACTGTGGCAATGATACTATGTTGTCACGATTTTGATCGCAGATACAATTGTAAACGTTATGCAATATTTCACCACATATGAGGATGGAATATTGAACCGTGAAACTTAAATTACTAACAGTTATAATAACATATGTGGGTACCCCAATGACGTAGGCTGAAGCTATTAAACCACACAGAAATTAACAAAAGGTAACTTTAGATGAACCAATTATAGTGCCATAGGGAGATTTTATAAAATGATCCAGATCACATTAATTAAATTGTTAATTAGTAAATACTGACAGAAATCAATACTCATTTACTGTAAAATGAGTTAGTTTACATAAACCTGTTGGAGCTTACATTGATTCGAACCAATTTAAATACAGGAATAATTATATAAATAATAATTACTCAATATTAATTAAAGTATTCAGAAATGAACAGATAGCCAATTACATAGGAACATTCGCTAATCAGGTCTAATACAATTCTTATTAAAGCAGTTATTTATTAGAATTACTCAAAACCATACAAAGTTAATCAAAATTAATTATAATCATAATTAAACTGAGGACACACTATTTATGCATTAATTAGGCAGAAACCCATAGGAGTTAATACAGACAGGAAGATGCGTGGTTGACGCAAAAATAATAAACCTTTATTAATACCGTAAACCAGTGGTTTCCAACCTTTTTGTACCGGCGCCCCCTCTTTAAAAAAAATTGGTGCGCCCCCCCCTTAAAAAACAAATTATTGCGTCCCGTTAATTTATATAAAAATCAAATTTCATAAATACGCAAATGATATTATAATTTATTTAATGGGCTACAAAATAATATAGAATATTATGTAAAAATATAATATATTTATTATAAGAAATATAATAACAAAACAAAAAAATAATATATAATTAATACTACTACAACATAATTTAATGCGACGGTTGAGTTTGTTTTTCAGCACAAATTTTCTCAAACCGTGGTATCATTGAAGAAATCGCGGTTCTCAGTTCCTTTTCAATCATTAAGCGAGATCGATACTTTGTTTTTAAGACAGCTACTGTAGAAAAACCAGTTTCACATAGGTAAGCTGTTACAAATGGTAATAAAATTTCTAAAGCTTTGTTTGTCAAAGTAGGAAAATCGTCCTTTACTCGTAGCCAAAACGTAACAATGTTATTTTCATCTCGAAACATCTGCTTTAATGTGCTATCACTAGATAAGTCAATTATCATTTCCTGCTCTGCTGTCGTAAAGCCAAAATCATCATATTTTTCAATCACAAATGGGTTTCCAATCCATTCACATTTGGACATATCAAGATCTTTAAAGTACAACGAGAATTGCTTCCATAGACTGGTCAAATGATTATGAATAAGAACTTTACTTTCTTCTATTTCATCAGCAAGACAGGTAATTTTAAAAGTGGGAAACATGTCAAAGTAATTATTTTTCAAACTTATTATCCAGAATTCCAATTTTTTCATAAATGCAGTAATCTTGTCTTTCTGCGTAAAAGCATGAATTTGAGCCCCCTTGCATTGATTTATTTAAAATACTGAGTCTTTGAAAAATATCAACTAAATACGCAAGTTTTACAAGGAATTTCGTGTCATAAAACAAGTGTGCTTCATCTCTAATATTATCACTAAGAAATATGGCGATCTCTTCTTTTACCTCAAACACCCTTTGAAGTACTTTGGCACGAGAAAGCCAACGTGCCTCACAATAGTATAGAAGTGATCTATATTCTGAACCCATGTCATCACACAATTTTGCGAAAAGCCTTCCTCTTAATGGGCTATTTTTGATAAATAATGGGCTATTGATAAAATTTACAACTCTTGTAATAACTTCAAATACTGTTAGTAGATCTTCACCCATATCTCTTGAAACAAGTGATTGTCTATAAATCATGCAATGCGTCCAAACTGCACGAGGAGCCACCTTTCGAAGAAGTGCCTGTAGACCAGCATTTTTTCCTGCCATAGATGGAGCTCCATCTGTGCATAGTCGAACACAGTTCTCCCACAGAATGCCATTTTCATTAAAAAAATTATCAATGATTTAAAAAACTTCCCTTGCTGTAGTATTGCATTCAATACGTTTACAGAATAACATGTCTTCTCTAACATCAGTCTCCACAACATATCTTACATATGTTATCAAGTGTGCATCCTTAAGAACATCGGTAGCCTCATCTACTTGCAACGCGAAAGAAGATAGTTTTACTTTTTCTATTAATTGATCGCAAAGATCTTCAGATATATCGGATATTCGTCTTCCCACCGTATTGTCTGCAAGTGGAATGATTTTAAGTTGATCAGCAAATGATTCACCGAGCATCGTTTCTATCATGTCAATAGCTGCAGTTAGCACCAAAGTTTCTTCTATTGAATGGGGTTTTTTGAATTTAGCAATTGTATAAGAAACTTTATATGACGCAAACAATGCTTTTTGTGTTACACACATGGTTTTTGAAAACATTTCTTGTTGTTTATTTAAATTCTCTAATTTTCTTTGGAAAAATTCTCTTGTCTTGCCAACGTGATCTCCATGTACTTTTTTAAGATGTCGTTTTAATTTATTTGGTTTCATGCTGTCTGAGGCCAAAGTATTCATACACAGCAAACACATTTGTCGTTCTTGGCCATTAATAATCTTATATGTAAATCCTAACGATAAGTACATTGGATCATATTTTCTATATTTAGGTTTACTATTTTGCGAAGATGTATTTCCGATATTTTCATCATCTTTTCTTTTGCCCTCTGCTTCTGCTTCATTTAATTTTCTTTTCAAGCCAGTTAAGTCATCCATCGAAAAGGGGTATTATTTTAAATCAATGACTTTATATTAATTTAAAATACAATTATATCAATATTTTCTTTTAAATTAAATATCAGTCTTTATTGGGATAACTTTTAAATGTAGAATTAAAACTATTTTTTTGTCAAAATTAATTACTGGAATATGAACAACATAAAAATAACTTGCGCTCTTCTTACATAAACGTGAATTTTTCCAATAACAATATTCATATTACTCAATTAAAACGGTTACTGGTAAATTTACGAGAAAGTAAAAAAGCGCTAGTATTGAAAAAATAGTATATTAACATCAGCCAGGATATTATTTTATTGTTTCGGATGTTTATATCCCTGTTACTTCGCGCTCGTGCCGAAAAACTAACTCAACATTAAATTAACATTTCCTGGTCAATAAGGTACTATTATAACAGTTATGAAATTTACCTCAATGTTAATTTATTTAGAAGTTACCAAAGCGAAGCGCTTCATTGTATATATCAACGTGGTTATCGCAAGCACTACTAACGAACTAATTCTGTTCATAGAAAACAGAAACAATCAGGTGCTTCTGTTTACTGAAGTTTGGCGCGAGTAAGCACGAGAATACCCGGGATGTTGCGAGTGCTTTATTGTATTCATCTTATTACAATAAATGTGGACTCGGCGTCTAGGGGATTTTATAGGCTGACGATACATATCTACGTAACTGAAGTAGTTTATTTAACTATTGGTGAAGCTACATAAGTGGCTATTTACATTGACTATTTACAAATGAAGAAAAGAATGATAATCAAGAAGATACATCTTTGTTGCTTAATCATGACGTCTTAGTCGAAACACACAGTTCGTCTCATCTTCCATCAGCAATCTCTCTCTCGATACCGTTAGTCGTGTTCAGTTGTTGCCGTCCTGCTATTCACATGATTCTTAAAGAACAGCTTACCTTCACTGAAGAACCGGCCGAGCCTCCATGTGGACTCGGCGTCTAGGGGATTTTATAGGCTGACGATACATATCTTTTATTTAACTATTGCTAAAGGTACATTAGTGACTATTTACATTGGTGACTGTTTACAAATGAAGAAAAGAATGATAATCAAGAAGATACATCTTTGTTGTCTAATCATTACGTCTTAGTCGAAACACAACAGTTCGTCTCATCTTCCATCAGCAATCTCTCTCTCGATACCGTTAGTCGAGTCGAGTTGTTGCCGTCCTGCTATTCACATAAATATA
This sequence comes from Stegodyphus mimosarum, assembly GCA_000611955.2. Classification (NCBI taxonomy): domain Eukaryota; kingdom Metazoa; phylum Arthropoda; class Arachnida; order Araneae; family Eresidae; genus Stegodyphus; species Stegodyphus mimosarum. Next base: position 7,424 of record KK114754.1, read on the forward strand.
AAAGTAAAAACTGCTTACCTTTTCATCTATCTACTTTCTAGTTCCAAAAGGGAATCACGAGTTTTCAGAGTTTTGTTTTTTAGTTCTTGGCTGCGCGCGCACAGCCGGAAGTATCACATATCGCAACATGCTTATCTTTTGATTCCACGCCCCACCGGTGCTCGGCTCCAAACACGAAAGCGAGATATTTCGTTCCAAGAAGAATATGGATGGGATGTTTAGCATTTGTACCCGAAAAATTCGTGGCGAGGATTGTGGATTATGTATACTGCTGATTCATTTTTTTGACACCTATTCGACTTTTTGGGTTTGTATTCGAAAATGATTGGAATTATTGAATTATTTTGGAAACAGCTGCCTGCCCCCTTTGCAACAGTCTCGCGTGCCCCTGGGGGGCGCGCCCCACAGGTTGGAAACCACTGGTTTACATTGATCAAAGTGATTTGGATAGTCTAATAGAGCAACTGCCTGAACCTTTTGTCATAATGGGCGACATAGTTCGCTTTGGGGGAATAAGGACACTAATTCTCGAGCTAGACAAATCGAGAAAATGATTGAAGATCATTCTCTTTGTCTCCTCAATAATGGTCAGGAAACATACTTCCATGGGCCAACAAGGACATTTCACGCTCTTGACCTTGCCATCTGTTCCCCATCTCTGTTGCCCTTCTGTACATTTAGTGTTGGAGATGATCTTCACAACAGTGATCATTTCCCTATATTTGTAACATTTACAAGAGAAGGAATGAATCCCGTCATAAGACCCTCACGCTTTATATTTGAAAGGGCAGACTGGGAACTTTTCTCCTCTCTTTCCCAACTTACAGAAGAAGATGTGAATGATATGCCGGTCGAGAATGCGGTAAAAGCCGTTACTGACATTATCATCCAAGCGGCTATAGCCTGTATTCCTTTGAACTCTCCAAAGCCACCAAAGTACCCCAAACCATGGTGGAACCATAAATGCCAGGAAACTCTGAGAGAGCAGAGAAAATCCTGGAGACATTTTCGAAAATGTCCTACTCTATCGAATGTTATTGCTTTCAAAAAAGCCAAAGCAAGCGCACGAAAAGTAAGAAGGCAGAGTAAAAGGGATTCTTGGATATCATATGTGTCTGGGATAACGCCCTGAACACCCAGTAAACGAGTATGGGAAAGAGTTAGAAAAGTATGTGGAAGACATTGCAAATACTCTTGGTGAAACATTTGTAGCAATCTCTAACGGCTGCAATTATTCCCAGTTATTTCTGTCTGCTAAACAACGTGCTGAAAATATCCACATCAACTTCAACTCTGACAACTCGGAGGGTTATAACTGTGATTTTTCCCTCCTGGAATAGATGAGAGCTTTACTGCAGACATATCCGTCATGCCCGGGTCCAGATGGCGTTAGTTACGAAATGCTAAAGCATCTTTCCTCTAAGTCATTGAAAGCCCTTCTCACTTTGTATAACCGGGTGTGGAAGGAACTTAACTTTCACAATGCATAGAAAAAAAGCTTTTGTCATTCCTATATGTAAGCCAGGGAAAGATCCGAAGAATCCCAATAATTACAGACCCATCGCCCTTACAAGCTGCGCTTGCAAGCTTTTTGAGAAAATGGTGAACTGTCGCTTAGTCTATTATTTAGAAAAGAAAAATGTAATTTCCCCATATCAAAGTGGTTTCCGTAAAGGCCGAACGACTGTTGATAATATGGTCCTTTTGGAAACCTCCATTCGTAAAGCCTTTGTTAAAAGAAACCATCTAGTGTCTGTGTTTTTTGACATAGAAAAAGCGTACGACAAGGCATGGAGACATGGGATTTTACTTGATCTTCACACCTTTGGATTACGCGGCAACTTGCCAATATTTTTGCGAAATTTCTTGAAGGATAGGACATTTCAAGTAAAAATTGGCTCTGTAGTCTCAGATATATTCTCTCAAGAAGAGGGTGTGCCTCAAGGCTGTGTGCTGAGTGTTACTTTGTTTAGCTTGAAAATTAACTCTGTTCTGAAAAAACTTCCTCCTACGGTTTCGGGTTCCTTATATGTTGATGACCTCCAGATAAGCTGTCAAGGTGCAGACATGAGATATATAGAGAGGCAGCTGCAAATTGCTCTTAATAGAATCGAGCATTGGTCAAAGAAAGAAGGAATTAATTTCTCAAAACGAAGACTGTATGTATTCATTTCTGCAGGAAACGTAACCTTCATCCTGAGCCTGAATTACATCTCGGAGACTCGATGATTCCAGTGGAATCCGAAGTAAAATTCTTAGGAGTGATGTTCGACCGAAAATTGAGTTTCCTTCCACACATCCTATACCTAAGGAAGAAGTGTTTGAAGCGACTAAATCTCTTGAAAGTCCTAGCGAACACCTCTTGGGGCGCAGACCGTGTCTGTTTTCTCCGGATCTATAGAGCACTCATACGATCCAAACTAGGTTACGGCTCAGTTGTTTATGGCTCAGCACGGCCATCCATGTTACTAAAACTAGATCCTGTTCATCATCAGGCCCTGCGTATATGCTCTGGTGCGTTTAGAACATCTCCAGTCCAGAGTCTCTATGTTGACTGTCACGAACCGTCGCTCCAGTTGAGGCGTGAGCAGTTGTCTCTCGGCTACTATTTTCATCTATTCTCACTTCCTGATCATGCTTATCATGTTAAGTTCATTGATGACAGTTACAAGTTCTTGTTTGAGGCCAGACCATCCCATGTGCCTTATTTCTCACTTAGAGTTAACTCGCTGATTGAGAAATAAAACATGACAGATCTCACTACCCAGCCAGTAAAGCTTTCTGAAATCTCACCTTGGGAAAATGCTAGGATTCGGCTTCTAGATATTTTCCAGGCAGCTCCAGATCGCTTTGAACAGGATCCAGGAATGGGCAGACTGTCAAGGATTTACGTTTTCGAAACAGAAGACTGTGTGCGTGCACTTTTGTAAAAAGCGAGGTCTCCATCCTGAGCCTGAATTATATATCAAAGGGTCAATGATTCCAGTTGCACCTGAAGTAAAATTTTTAGGGTTGATGTTCGACCGAAAATTGACTTTTCTTTCTCATGTCGAACAACTGAGAAAGAAGTGTATGAGAATTTTAAATATTTTAAAACTCTTGGCGAACACCTGGGGTGCAGAGCGTTGCTCTATGTTTCGCATTTACAGAGCTCTAGTTCGCTCGCGACTGGACTACCGCTCAGTTGTCTACGGATCCGCTCGGTCTTCAGTGCTCTTAAAACTAGATCCTGTTCATCATCAAGCTCTGCGGATTTGTTCTAGTGCTTTCAGGACATCTCCTGTCCAGAGTCTTTATGTTGACTGCTATGAACCATCACTCCGTTTGAGGCGTGAAGAGTTGTCTCTCTTACAGAACTACAGTATATTGTCCCAACCTGATCATCCTTATAATCTGTGCTTCGTGATCTCCATGATAGTGGCTTGCGTGGCAACCTACCATTTTTCATTCAGAATTTTTTGAGTTCAAGGACCTTCCAAGTTAGGATCGGCTCTGTTTTGTCAGAAATGTTTGAACAAGAAGAGGGTGTGCCTCAAGGCTCTGTTCTTAGTGTCACTTTATTTAGTCTGAAAATTTACTCTGTATTAAAAGAACTTCCTCCAACTATTTTAGGGTCTTTGTATGTTGACGACCTCCAGATTAGTTGTCGAGTGGCAGATATGAGACATACAGAGAGGGAACTGCAGATCGCATTGAATAAGATCCACGAATGGTCAGTCAACCAAGGATTTACGTTTTCTGAACAGAAGACCGTCTGCGTGCATTTTTGTAGAAAGAGTGGTCTCCATCCTGAGCCTGAATTACACCTTAATGATTCTATCATTCCAGTTGCACCTGAAGCCAAATTTTTAGGAGTGATATTCGATCAGAAACTAACTTTCCTTTCTCATGTTTCACAGCTGAGAAAGAAGTGTATAAAAGTACTTAATCTACTAAAAGTCCTGTCGAATACCTCCTGGGGTGCTGATCGATGCTCCATGCTTCGCATCTATAGAGCACTTGTCCGCTCTAGACTGGACTACGGCTCAGTTATCTACGGGTCAGCTCGGTCTTCTGTGTTGTAAAACTAGATCCTGTGCATCATCAAGCTCTGAGGATATGTTCTGGAGCTTTCAGAACATGTCCTGTTCTGAGACTTTACATTGATTGCCATGAACCGTCTCTTCGTTTGAGGCGTAAGCAGTTATCTCTCTTGCATTATTTTAGCATCTTATCACAACCTGACAATCCTAATAGGCTAGCTTTGACTGATAACAGCTGTGACATTTTATTTGATGCACGGCCATCCTGTGTGCCTCCGTTTTCTTTGAGAGTTCGCTCTCTGATCGAGGAACTCTCCCTGTCTGATATATCCCCCCAAACCATGCAATACTTTGAAATTCCTCCTTGGGAACAGGCAGGAATCCAGATTCTTGAAATTTTTTCCCATCAGATAAAAAAAACACTAACGATGTCATCTACACCCAACTTTTTGCTGATCACAGGTATAAATATCAAGAATATGTTCCAATATACACAGATGGTACGAAGTCAAGTTGTCATGTCGGGACGGCATTTGTAATTGGTGACCATGTAGAAGGCAGAAGTTTGCACCACGCTTCCTCAGTCTTAACAGCTGAACTTACTGCAATATATCATTCACTTTTGTACGTATCAAAGCGACGGCAGAAAAAGTTTATAATTTATTCAGATTCCTACAGCGCGCTAAAAGTTTTAGAAGCTTTTTCGAACACCCATAATCCGGTAATTTTTGATATCCTGAAGCTGAACTTGAAATTAAAAAGGCTCGGATTTAAAATTCTCTATTGCTGGGTTCCCGGGCATACCGGTATAGAAGGTAATGAGCGGGCAGATGTCGTCGCCAAATCAGCTGTTGAAATATCCAGTCGCTTCATCCCTATCACAGAAACTAGTACTTTTATCCAGCAAAAGATATTGGAAAAATGGCAGCAGTTTCGGGATGCTCAGTCTTTTAATAAATTAAAGAGCGTGAAACCTAGAATCGAACTTTGGAATTTTACTGGAAGACGTAAGGAGGAAGTTCTTTTGACTAGACTTAGAATCGGTCTCACCAGAATGACACATAACTATCTTTTAAGTACTGATAATGAGCCTCTGTGCTTAAAATGTGGTGTATGTTTAAGAGTCCGTCACCTTTTAATTGAATGTCCATCTTTTAATAGTAATCGTCAGAAACATTTTAACAGCTGTGACTTACCTCTCGACCATTTAATTGGAAGAGAGGTCAATCGTAATATATTTTACTATTTAAAGGATATTGGTGTTTATCATCTCATCTGAACTGATTTTAATTTTATATATTAGTTTCAAGACTTGTGATTTTAGCTGATTTTATATGACCTCATCCACTGGATTTTGTACATTCTTTTATCTACTTGCTTAATTCATACCTATTTTAATTTCATTGTCTATATCACTTTATATCTCATCACCTTGTGTTTGGCGCAGTATAACCATTTCTGGTTTTGCGCCAAAAATTTCACCCACCACCACCACCTTATAAAGTGTGTTTACTTAATAATACCTATGATCTTATATTTGAAGCACGTACATCCTGTGTGCCTTCTTTTCCTGCCAGAGTTCGTCCTCTCATTGAAGAACTCTCCTTGTCTGGTATGTCCCCACAAGCAGTGCAGCATTTTGAAATCCCACCTTGGGAAAATGCTCAAATCCAGCTTCTTGATATTTATATAGATCTGGCACTTCTCCTCAGAAAACGGCCAAAGCCATGGACTGGAACATGCCCGGAGTAAGAGTCAACATCAGCAATCGTAATATTTCTAGAACAGTGGCTGAGAGTAACGTTATTCCTGGAATGTAAACCAGAAAAGCGTTAGAGGTAGTAGTATTCTTAGGATGACAGCCAGTTCCACGTACAGTAACAAGTCTAGAATGACAGCATTCTCAGGACGCAGGCCATGGGTAGCAATGTTCTTTGGACGCAAACCAGAACCAAAGCAAGAGACGGCAGCATTCCTCGGATGCGAGCGAAAACCATGGACAGGAACATACCTAGAATGAGACAGAACGCTAGGGATGACAACATATCTAGGATGACAGGCAGTTGTAGTCTCATTCCTTGCACGCAAACCAGCACCAGCTGTACGGACGGTAGCTTTGCTTTGGCGATATCCACCACCATGGCTAGCAATGCAGTTTCATAATCTAAAAACATCGATGGTACAATACTTATTAACAATTTCCAAAATGCCTATCTAAGGTGAGGTGTACTTTCCGCGAGAGAAGAGAGCAATTTCTTGTATATATACCCAATTATCGAGCATATGGCCGTCACTTCGAAGATACGGGTTACAAAGATTATACATATTGAACACCAAGCATAACAGGTATTTTCTTTTGAGGTAGATTCATCTTATGGACTTGCAGCATGACCTATTAATTTCATCCAGAGTAATCATCCTCTCCAGATCTGTAAACTTGATGAGAATTATAAACTTCTATTTTCTGCACGTCCTCATAACGTTCTCCCATTTTTCGAAAGATGTGAATCACTGTTAGAAAGTTATTGCCTATCAGACGTGAAGGCCCAGCCAGTAAAGCATCTAGAAGTCCCACCATGGGATCACCCACAAATTGAGCTTCTGGACGTATTTCAACAGTTTGAAAAGAGAGACACTAATGAGAAAATATGCAGGCAACTCTTTTTAGAACACAGGGACGAGTACAGAACGTTTGTTCCCATATATACAGACGGGTCAAAATCAGCTAATCATGTAGGAGCATCGTTCGCACTACGAAACCAAACTGACGGGAAACGATTACATAATGCCTGCTCAATATTTAGCGCTGAATTGACTGCTCTGTACTCTGCACTTACTTTTATCTCAAAACAATCTCAGAAAGAATTCATAATTTATTCCGCACCTCAGAGGCTCACTTTTGCGAGTACGGGTGTGGCAATCCCGAGGTACCCTAGCCCTTCAGGGGATCATCTTCTTGATGAGACGGGTGTTACTATCCTGGAGCGCCAGTGATCTATCCTCTTTTCCGTCTCCTCTGCTCTGAGTTGAAACTTTCGTCCTTCCTTTCTCCCTTGTGGTTCTCCTCTGCGGAGGTGTGGGCTCGCTATGAGAGTCTGGAACAGCCCTTGTCTCTGGTTCTCGAGTGACGAGAAAACTGCCCACGTGTTTGCCGTGCGTGGAGACCCGTGTCGCTGTAAAAGAGGGAGTTCGTAGTTGAGGGGCGAGGTACTGTCCCCAACACTCCCCTTCAGCCAAACGGGAGGCGCCTTGTTGTCCTCACGGGTGTCAATCGGCTGGTCACTAGTCCTTCTGTCAGTGGCTTGGGGATAAGCTCTCGGGAGTTCCTGCTTTCGGGAAAGCCGACTGTGGGGCTTCAGTTTGCGTATAGGTCTGGCTAGCCCTAACACAGGAATCTGTGTTCCCTTGTTGGGCTCCGTGGTGGGTGGGGCGGTCGGACCCGAGTCTTTTTGTCTTCACTGTGGAAAACCACAAAATCTATGTATGTCATCCTGAATCTAGTGCCGTCGTATCCAGTCCAAGTCCCCCTAAAACGTCAACTAATAAAAAAGCACGTACCAATGCAAATGCCAAGGAAACTATTTGTCGTCTTTTTCTTGTTGTTTCTAGTCCTTCTGGTGAATTACAAAACATGTGTCAGTACAAACTGATAAGTAAGTACATTCATTCATGCGTTGGTGAGCCAAGGAACATAAAGCGTCTCCGTTCTGGCGACCTGCTTATTGATACCGTTTCGGCCACCCAGTCTGCTTGACTTTCACGTGAAACTAAACTTGGACAAGTGCCTATATCTGTGTCAGAACACAAAACACTCAACTTCTGTAGAGGTGTTATCTCGGAAATCGACCTTCTGTTTGTTTCAGAAGAAGAGTTCCTCTCCGAGTTAGCTGACCATAAAGTTTGTGCTGCTAAGCGGATCAAGATGCGTAAGGAAGGTTAGTTGATCGACACGAAACACGTGATCCTGACCTTCAGCTCGCCTGATCTGCCGAAGAATATAAAGGCTGGGTATCTTAACTGTACCGTAAGACCATATATCCCAAACCCTATGCGATGCTTCCAATACCAGCGTTTCGGCCATTCGAAGATATCCTGTCGTGGCAACTTGACGTGCGCTCGATGCTCGTTGGTTGGTCACGATAGTGAAAACTGCTGCGCTGCGCCATTGTGCATTAACTGCAAAGGAGACCACCCAACATTTTCTCGTTCATGTCCAAAGTGGAAATCGGAAAAAGAAGTTCAGGCAACTAAAGTTACTAGGAACATCTCATATGCTGAAGCCAGAAGACTAGTTCAAAGCACACAGCTGCGACAAAATACATATTACGCAACTGCTGTTAAGTCTTCTCGTACAGTTGCCACCCAAACATCATTCGTTACGTAGCCTTCACCAAATAAATACCAACAGATAACAAGCAACCAGAGAAAAGACAACCCCACACATACTGTACAAAAAAAAGACACAGTAATCGAAAGCAAGCCGAAAAATGTCGTTAAGAAAACAATTGATAAAAATAAAAGCCAAATCAGTAGCTCTTTTGATGGGATGATTTCTGAAACTGTGGATTCAGACAGTATGGAAATAGAAGAGGGTCTAGAAGTTCCCAGGCATCTCCTCCCACGAAAAACTAAAAAGCAGCACAGAAAGAACAAACAGAACTCATAATGGCCACCCTCGTCTCATGGAACTGTCGCGGTTTCCACCGAAATTTGCTAGACATCAAAGCTATAATCAATACCTATGATCCTGTGTGCTTAGCAATACAAGAAACTAATCTAAAACCAGAACAGCAAGCAAAACTTTGGAGGTTCTCATTGCTCAGGAAAGAAAATCTTGTAGGTGAACGTCCCAGTGGGGCTGTAGGCCTGCTCAGCTCACTGGATTATCCATCAAATGCACTTCCTTTGACAACATCCCTCCAAGTTGTCGCTACCGAAATAAATTTGAACATTGTTGTTTCAATTTGTATTTCCCTCCAAATGAGCACATTGATCAGCAGGATTTAAATGATCTTGTAGAGCAGCTGCCTGCGCCATTTATCATAGTAGAATATTTTAATGGCCATAGTCCGCTCTGGGGAAGTAAAGACACAAATTCCCGAGGAAGACAAATTGAGCAGATGATCGAAGATCATAGCCTTTGTCTCCTGAATAATGGGCAGAGTACGTACTTCCATGAGCCTTCAAGGACATTCCACGCTCTCGACCTTGCCATCTGTTCACCATCTCTGTTGCCATTTTGCACTTTTAGTGTGGGAAATGATCTTTACAATAGCGATCATTACCCCATTTTTGTATCTCTTGCACGAAGAGGAGCAAACCCCATGTCGAGATCCCCTCGGTTCATACTTGATAGGGCAGACTGGGAACTCTTCTCTTCCACTGCAGAGCTCACAGAGAACATGGTAGAAGATGTGCCTCTCGATGATGCAGTTGAAGCAGTAACTAATACTATTATGCAGGCAGCTGTGCTTTCCATTCCTAGAACATCAGGAAAGATGCTCAAGTATTCGAAACCATGGTGGAATCGTGACTGTCATGAAGCACTGAAAAAACAGAGAAAAGCGTGGGGCATTTTTCGTAGGTATCCTACTTTGCAAAACCTTATAGCGTTTAAAAGAGCCAAAGCAAATGCACGAAAAGTAAGAAGGCAGAGCCAGAGGGATTCCTGGATTTCATATGTGTCTTCAATAACATCATCTACGCCTAGTAAGCGAGTTTGGGAAAAAGTTAAAAAAGCATGCGGAATATATAAAGACCACTCACTTTCCTTTTTGGAAAAAGATGGCCGAGTGATTAGCTCCGTAGAAGAAATTGCGAATACTATTGGTGAGACATTTGCTGCCGTCTCATCCAGCAGAAATTACTCACCTGCATTTCTTTCTATCAAGCAGCGCTCTGAGAGAAATCCCATCACATTCAACTCTTCCAACTCTGAGCCTTATAATAGAGATTTTACTATGCTGGAGTTAAAGAGAGCTCTGTTGCAGACACATAGGTCTTCCCCGGGTCTTGATGGCGTGAATTACGAAATGCTGAAGCATCTGTCCCGTAAGTCACTAACTGCCCTACTCACTCTTTACAATAGGGTGTGGAAGGAGCGAAATTTTCCCAGTGCGTGGAGGAGAGCTGTTGTGATTCCTATTGCTAAGCCAGGGAAAGACCCGAAGAATCCCTCGAACTATCGGCCAATTGCCCTTACGAGTTGCGTATGCAAGCTGTTTGAAAAAATGGTAAACAGCCGCTTAGTCCATTTTTTGGAGAGCAATAATAGAATTTCGCCTTATCAAAGTGGTTTTCGAAAGGGAAGGACAACCCTAGACAACATGCTCCTTTTGGAGACATCTATTAGAAAAGCTTTTGTTAGAAGAAACCACCTTGTCTCGATTTTCTTTGATATTGAGAAAGCTTATGATAAGGCATGGAGATACGGTATACTTCGTGATCTTCATGATAGTGGCTTGCGTGGAAACCTACCATTTTTCATTGAGAATTTTTTGAAAGCTAGAACATTTCAAGTAAGGATTGGCTCTATTTTATCAAATGTTTTCAAACAGGAAGAGGGTGTGCCTCAAGGCTGTGTGCGCAGTGTAACTCTGTTCAGCCTAAAAATAAATTCTGTATTAAGAGAACTTCCTCCTACCATTTTAGGATCTTTATATGTTGATGACCTACAAATTTGCTGTCAAGGTGCAGATATGAGATATGTAGATAGACAGCTCCAGATCGCTTTGAACAGGATCCAGGAATGGGCAGACAGTCAGGGATTTACGTTTTCGAAACAGAAGACTGCGTGCGTGCACTTTTGCAAAAATTGAGGTCTCCATCCTGAGCCTGAATTATATCTCAAAGGATCAATGATTCCAGTTGCACCTGAAGTAAAATTTTTAGGGGTGATGTTCGACCGAAAATTGACTTTCCTTTCTCATGTCGTACAACTGAGAAAGAAGTGTATGAAAATTTTAAATATTTTAAAAGTCTTGGCGAACACCTGGGGTGGAGAGCGTTGCTCTATGCTTCGCATTTACAGAGCTCTAGTTCGCTCTAGACTGGACTTCGGCTCAGTTGTCTACGGATCCGCTCGGTCTTCAGTGCTGTTAAAACTAGATCCTGTTCATCATCAAGCCCTGTGGATTTGTTCTGGTGCTTTCAGGACATCTGTCCAGAGTCTTTATGTTAACTGCTATGAACCATCTCTCCGTTTGAGGCGTGAAGAGTTGTCTCTTTTGCAGTATTTTAGTATATTGTCTCAACCTGAACATCCTTATAAACTGTGTTTACTGGATAATACCTGTGATCTTTTATTTGAAGCACGTCCATCCTGTGTGCCTTCATTTCCCGCCAGAGTTCGTTCTCTCATTGAAGAACTCTCCCTGTCTGATATGTCCCCACAAGCAGTACAGCATTTTGAAATCCCACCTTGGGAAAATGCTCAAATCCGGCTTCTTGATATTTTCAATAATTACGACAAAGCAACCACTAATGACACCATCTACAGACACATTTTTGCTGAGCGCAGGTATAAGTATAGAAATTACCTTTCCGTATATACAGATGGATCCAAGTCAACTTGTCATGTTGGAATGTCGGTTATATTTGGTGACTACGTGGAGGGCAGACGTTTACGCGACGCTTCTTCAGTCCTAACATCAGAACTGACTGCCATATACTATGCGCTTTTGTACATCTCAACGCTAGGCTATAAAAAGTTTATTATATATACAGATACCTTCAGTGCATTGAAGTCTTTAGAATTTGTTTCCAGCACAAAAAATCCTGTGGTAGTGGATATACTCAAGTTGAATATAAATTTAACAAGTAATGGATACGAAATTCTGTACTGCTGGGTTCCCAGACATACAGGAATAAAGGGTAATGAACTGGCAGACATCACAGCAAAATCTGCTATTGAACTGTTTGATCGCCTCATCCCTTTGAGAGATATCAGTTGTATCGTAAAACAAAGTATCTTAAAAAAATGGCAGCGACTTTGGGACTTCCAATCTTTTAACAAGTTAAGAAGGGTGAAGCCTAAAATAGAGCTCTGGTATTCTAGAAATCGTAAGGAGGAAGTTCTCACTCGGCTTAGAATTGGTCACACTAGAGCGACTCATAACTATCTACTAAAAGCTGAGAATGAGCCTGTTTGTCAAAATTGTAATGTTTGTCTGTCAGTCCATCACATTTTAATTGATTGTCCATATTTTAATAGTCTTCGTCAAAAGTATTTTAATAGCTGTGACCTGCCTCTCGACCGTTTAATCGAAAGAGAGGTCAGTACCAATTTATTTCAGTACCTGAAAGAAACAGGTTTCTATTATTTAATATGAATTTATCTTGAGATTTTATGTTAGAATTTTAATGAATCACTTGTTTTATGATTTTATTTCTACATACTGTATATATCATTATCATTATATGGAGGAATTCATACTACCATTTCATTATTTTACTATTTACCTTGATTTTATAACTATGCTGTTGTTTTTAAATCTTATTTCCCGTCTAACCCATGTAAATTACCTTGCATGGTAAAAGATGAATCATATGTTTGGCGCATATAGCCTTTAGAGCTTTGCGCCAGAAATCTATTACCACCACCACCACCTAGATATTTTCCAGCATTTTAGTAAGAAAGATACTAATGAGTTTGTATACAGAAAACTTTTTCTGACTACAGGCACAAATACAAAAGTTACATTCCCGTATACACGGATGGGTCAAAAGCAGCTGGACATGTTGGTGCATCCTTTATCGTTGAAGACCACATGGAGGGTAAAAGACTGCATGATGCCTGCTCCGTCTTCACCTCAGAATTAAGTGCTCTATATTATGCACTCCTGTTTATTTCTAAGGTACATAGACGCCAGTTTATTATATATACAGGCTCATTTAGTGCTTTGAAATCCTTAGGCTCATGTTATAGTGCTAAAAATCCCATTGTTACCGACATTTTGAGCCTTAACCTGAAATTTAGAAGCCGTGGGTTTGGCATCCTTTACTGCTGGGTTCCGGGTAATATGACCCTCAGGGACTCACATTTTTGTGAGTACGGGTGTGGCGATCCCGAGGTACCCTAGCCCTTGACGGGATCATCTTCTTGGTGAGACGGGTGTCACGATCCTGGAGCCCCAGTGATCTGTCCTTTTTTCCGTCTCTTCTCCTATGAACTGTAACTTCTCTCTTTCTTTTCTCCCACATGGTCTACCTCTTCGGAGGTTGCGGCTCGTCATGAGCAACTGGAACAATCCTTGTCTCTAGTTTGCATGTGACGAGACAACCGCCTGCGCGTTTGCCGTGCGCAGCGACCCGTGTCGTTGGAAATGAGGATCCTGGTAGTTGAGGGGCGAGGTACTGTCCCCAACACACTGCTTTGGCCTCTGCTTCAGCTAGACTGGCGGCACTTTGTTGTCCTCATGAGTGTCAATCGGCTGGTCACTAGTCCTTGTGTCAGTGGCTTGACAATAAGCTCTCGGGAGTTCCTGCTTTCGGGAAAGCCGACTGTAGGGCTTCAGTTTGCGTATAGGTCCGGCTAGCCCTAACACAGGAATCTGTGTTCCCTTGTTGGGCTCCGTGGTGGGCGGGGCGGTTGGACCCGAATCTTTTTTATTCTCAATATGGCGACTCATAATATTTACATCATTCCGAAACAAACATAAACTACCAAAGTCCTTCCAAGTACTGAATCGTGCGAAACTTCTACTGTAAAAAACTGCGAACAGATGCAAATGCCGATAACCCTAAAAATTGTCCACGTTTCCTTGTCATTTCTAGTACTTCTGGCGAGCTGCAAAAGTTATCACCTTTTATAATTAGCAAGTACATTCAATCGTGTATTGGTGAGCCTAGGAACATAAAGCGTCTCCGTTCTGGAGACTTGCATATAGATACGACATCGGCCACACAATCTACATCCTTGCTTTATGTAACCAAACTTGGGCAAGTTACCGTCAAAGTAACACCGCATAAAACTTTGAACTATCGTCGTGGTGTAATCTCGGAAATCGACCTTCTATACGTTTCCGAAGAAGAGATCGAATCCGAGCTTGCGGATCAAAATGTCTGTGGTGCTAGACGGATCAAGATGCGTAAGGAAGGTCAGTTGATTAACACGAAACACGTGATCATGACGTTCAACTCGCCTGATCTGCCTAAGAATATTAAGGCCGGATATCTAAATATTCCCGTAAAACCTTATATTCTAAATCCCATGCGTTGCTTCCAGTGCCAGCGTTTTGGTCACACCAAGAACTCGTGCCGTGGCAAATTGACATGCGCGCGATGTTCACTGGTAGGCCACGAGAGTGAAAACTGCTCCGCTGCGCCACTGTGCATAAGCTGCAAAGGTGAGCACACAGCATTTTCCCGATCATGCCCAAAATTTAAATTAGAAAAGGAAGTACAGGCTACCAAAGTAAATAACAACATCTCTTATGCAGAAGCCAGAAGGCTAGTACAAACCAATCAGATTCGACCAAACACCTCTTTTGCCGCAGCCGTTAAATCAACTAAATCAATTGCAGTGCAAGTATCAGTCGAGACGCAAACACTTCCAATAAAATACGCAGGAGGCAAATAGTCTATAGAAACTCCATAATGTCAGTCGTCATTTTTTAGTAGATTGTTCATATTTTAAAGAACTTCGTTTGAAACATTTTAACAGTTGTGACTTGCCTCTAGACCACATAATTGGGAAAGAGGTCAACTCAAATTTGTTCCACTACCTGAAGGAAACAGGTATTTATTATTTAATTTGATTTAATTTTTATGTCATATTTTATTGTTTTAATAATAAATATTTTAATATGTTGTATATGTGATGATTTTAATCATTTTTATCTGCGAGATAATTATGTGTTTGCATGTGTCGTTGTTTATGTTAAGCATGCCATCATTTTATCATTGTCTTCATCATCATTGTTATTTTGTACTATTCATGTGATTTTATCGTTTCTGTTTGTTAACATGTCCATTTCATTTAAAAGTATCAAATGTGTGTTTTCGGCGCGTATAATCGCTACGGTTTTGCCTCAAGAAACCAAACTCCACCACCACCAAATGACATTATTTACACTTTTGTTTGGATTTTGTGTATTGCCATGCAAGCATTTTTTCAATAGTTCCGGATTCGACAAATCCCTAAAAGTTGGTCGCATGGCTTCAACAACGGCAACTGGAAGATTGTTTTTATGATGATACGTGTGTCCAAGTAATTCTGCCTTTTTAAACTTACACCATGTATCGTCACCTGAAGGGCAAAATCCATCCGTTGATAGTTTGTGGAGAAAAATTGCTCAAATTGCTTGTCGCATATCCCGAACACTAGATAAATTTCTTCGTATAGCTAGACCATAGTATGTTTGCAAACGGTGAATTTCAGCTTCTCTCAACCTCTTTTTCCCACACAACGTCTTCCCATCTGAAAGCTTTTAGCCTCTCATCTTGGTCTTCAAGCGACGAAGACGTGTACCCATACGTTTCATTGCATGACCAATACATTCTAGTTTGGTCACAGAACACTGATCTCCATACACATTATTTTCAACGATGGAATCAAAACCTTTAGAGTCTCCATCACCTAAATATTGTATGTATCGCAAATTGTGTTTTGATACCGAACGGCGAAAAATAGAGATAACTCTGTCTACTTCCATTCTCCCACTATAACCTTCAAAGTTACTCTTGCAGTTTGGAAGGTGGTTATTTTTGTTTCGACACATGCAGTGCTTTCAAAATATCTCAACATCAAGTACTTTACCAGTATCTACCCTAGTAATTGTAACGACACCATTCTTAGAAGAAAACCCTCTCTTCTGCCACGTGGCATCGACAGCAACAGCGATATCATTACTGCCTTCATTTTCCTCAACTGCTTCTAAAACAGCTTCTTTCATAAAATCTTCACAAGTTTCTTTTGCTGCCTGCAGTAGAAGATTATTAAATTTAGAAAATTTTGAAGGTGGCGGTGGAAGATTCATAACCCCACAAAACATTCTTGCAGCTTCAGCACCTTTGCCTATGCATCGCATAGCATACACCAACCTGCAATTCACTTCATAATTGTTAGTAATGTTTTCACACAGCTTTGAAGAAAAAAATGTATAATCTTATTTACAAAAAGAACATTCTAAATAAAAGTGAATAGCTTCACCACAGTTATTTTAACTTTGCCACAATCTAAGGCCTGTTTTTTCACACTTTGTACATTTCACAGCTTCAAAGAACACAGAAGCTAAAATATCAATATCCATAATCACATCTTTAAACCCAGAATATGTTTCATTTGAGCATGAAACATCCAGATTATCTAATTTTTTTTCACTAGCTGATAAATTAATATCCATTTGAATGAACAGCAGAATATTCTGCGGGAGCTTTTTCACATTCACTCTTTTGTTTGCCTTTGCCTTTACGATACCTGCCTTTACGCTTTTTAAAGACTTTTGTAGTTGATCTAGGCATGGCTAAAACTAGTTAAATTAAAGCAAATAACTGCGCAAACTTAGCTTAATGTTACTAGAATAAAAAGCAACAGAAAAGAACAAATCTTTCAAAATTAGATGCTTCCTTACAGCATTAAAATAACCGCGTGCTAGTAGTAAACAAACTACAATTTAGCGAACAGTTTCGAGTACAGTGAGATTTCTGATCAGCAAGGAAAATAACCTTGAGGTTTATCACCTAATATAGAATAAATGTTTTAAATGACGTCAAACTTTGAGCAGTCAAACAAAAACAAGCTCAATGTTTACAATTTCGTCCCTTTAAATCTCGATTCGATGATAAATTAAGAGTACATTTTTTACAGTTCTAATTATCATAGAGATTAAAGAATGGTATTTTTAGAAAGGTAAAAGTATAGAGTATTTGAAAATGCAAAAATCTCATTTCACTATTTTTTGAAGATTTTTGCCTTCCAACACCCCTGAAGTTTTTGCCTTCCAACACCCCTTTAAACATACATTCGTGATGTGCTGTTTTCTATTTATGATATAAGTAATGTTTTTGTAATTTCTGCATTTTTTTTAATATCACATAAATTACGCTTGTGATGTTTTATAATGCTCAAACATTTAAGCTGTCTGCGCTATTCGAAGTTGTTGAAATGTTGAAAAAAAATGTGAAAAATGTTGAAAAAAGATTTTCTGGAGAAAAGATTTATTAAGAGATTACTAATTGAAGTATTTGTAAATTATTCATCCCTTGCGGACAAAAATGTTCCAAGATCCAAAATGTGTAATTTTTGTAACAAGACGCAGGCAGAAATTCAGTTATTTCAACCGATAAAACATCGTGCAAAATTTTTTATCTTTAATTTTTACAAGTAATTTTAAGTGTTGGCAGCGTGCCAATAATGAAGTCTTTACACTTCGTTCTATATATAAATTCTATAAGTGAATAAGATTTATAAAATTCTCTTTATAAAAAAATATTAATTGTATTAATCAATATTCAGCTTTATTATATCAGCTTTATTTATAGTATCAGCTTTATTATAGCAATGCTTGTGGCGAACCTTTTAATAGTAGAAACCTTTTTCTAAACTGTTATTTTATCTTTAGTTACGTACAAATGCAAAAATTTCGCTTTTCGATGTGTAGAAAAGCCCTCAACATAATCTGATATTTTAAAATGAAATATTTCGGTCAATTCTTTTGTTGGACGGGTGTCAGATGTTCCTAATTTCATTTTTTCGGACAAGTCTAAACGTTTTAGTAAGTATAAGTGTAGGAGAGACCAGACAGCCATACATTAAGTTAGATTTCTTTATTTTTACCAAACTGATTTTTTAAATTAAAAGATGTCATAAAATGAACACGTTTGTTATTTAAAAGAATTTTTAGTTGAACATACATGTCTGCGAGCATTGATGTAGGCACGTATGACTTTATATTTTCATACATTTTCTCTCCTTTATATAATAATATATATTGCAATCTGGATTATCCGGTTGGGGAACAGATTATCCGTGCGTGGCAGTGCTGTTGACTGTATTGACGAAGTAGCGAAACCTTAGCCGAAAGAAAAAAGACCATTAACAATGATTCAATCATGGATAAAAATTCTTAGTGTAGATATCGGAGATTTATGTACTTGTAAAGATGACAAAGCAATAATTTAAGTTGTATGCCAAAAAAAGCGAAAAGAAAATCTGATGTGTACATCACATGACTTCCTTGTATGGAATATTAAATGATAATTTCTGAATTTTACTTAAACTTATTGGATTGAATTAAGTCTACTTCGTCGATAGCGCATAAACCACGATATAGAATAAATGCACTCTTTAAAATTCACTATATTTGTTCACCATAGCGACACTCTGGCGCTAGGTTCACTTAACAGCTTTACATTTCATTCATTTTATAACTCAAAATGCACAAAAATTATGTACATCATCTGAAGAATTATCTAATTGTTGCCACATGTTCTATTCAAATACTACAATAAATCTAAAACGATGTATAAAAGAAGCTAAAGAAAAAAAAAGAAACAGTTTTTCACGTATGATTCAGTATTTCTCATTAAATTAATTCAATTCTCACTTCACGAGAAGGCAAAAATACTTAAAGTATCTATATTAAAAATTACGAAGTAAATTTTAAACACTTTCTCGAATAAATTACGGAATGGATTAATGGATTAAGCATGATTTAACTCGGAATAATAAAAGAAGGCATTATCTTTGTTTGTGCGAAACTTAGTTTCCCTAGATTGGGAACAAATTCACTATATTCCTAAGTTTCAAATGTCAACAAATATGGCTCCTGTGACCAAAAAAATTAGGCTTAGCCACACTTAAACTAAACAACTTTTAAATTGTTAAACAACTTTTAAATTGTTGGTAATTCTGCAACTATAATATGCAGGTTAACTAAAGGCATGAAAACCTTAACCGGAAGATAAGAACAGCGTCGTTCAATCATTTTTAAAGCAAAAAATGCACAATTTAGCGACACATCAGAATAAAGAAACTGAGCCGAGTAACAAGTAACAGAGTGGATATATATAAACATATATTTATATACATTTGTTACGGCCGAATGCAACCAAAATAGGAGGTTCACATCAGCATGTTATAGCAGTCCTATATAGAAAATTTCAACGTTCTGAGTCTACTCGTTTTGGAGTTATGCCAACGCCACCTAGACTACAAAGCCAGAAAGCTCCACTTATGAGTCATCCCACTTAGGCTACCGAAGTTACGTTAGCGCAGACCAAGTAGTTCCGGAAACAACGTACAATCTATTTTTTTACTGTTGACGTTTCATTTTAATTTATTAATACTTTCCTCCCTTAAAGCACTTGCAATCTTGATTTTTAAATTTAAATACGATTCTTTTTAAAATAAATACTAATCAATTAAAGTTACATTTCAGCATAGCAAATGTTAACCTATTTTTTTCTGAAAGGTGTTATAATTATTATCAAAGTTATACGTTTTCTCATACATTAACTACACTTTCACCATATTTAAAATATTTTTAATAATGTCAGACTTAGAACTTTTATATTGATAACAAAATCTAATTTAAAAGCATTTTTAAAGAAAAAATTCATTTCACTGAAACAGCTCAAATATTTTTTTTTATTATTCACAAAAACAGAAATACAAACTACTACTCAGAATCACAAAACTAACAGAAGGATGAATACAGTTTGAAAAAAATAATGCAACAAACAGTTAGTTTTAAGCAAAGGATCTGCAAGATTAGAAATGTGGAATTAATTCAAAATTATTCGATTTGTGGGATTTTATACACAATTTCTAGTCATCTCATAGAAAGTACATTAAATTACAATTCAAAACATAAATTATAATTGATAAAAATAGCTCAGAGTGAAATTTAAAAAAATACAAGAAATAAAGTTTTATTAATATTTTTGGATTCATTTACAAGAACTAGAGTAAAATATATCTATAAAGAGCTAATTATAATTAAAAGTAAATTAAGATACAAAATATATTGTCATGACGAGTCGAATGAATAGCACAGCATTTAGAGATTTGAACTTTTCAATGGTTATAAAAATTATTCATTTAATCAGAATTAAGTAGTTGCAATGCCTCTGTTCATAAAACAGACTAATGGCTGAAAGTGAATTATAAATTATGACTTAAAAAATTTAGATTGAAAAAATTCTCTTTTGAAGCTATCAGAAAACTGCAGAGATGTCTTTAAACCTCAGAAAGTTACTACTAAATTTTTATATACTATTGTTGCATTTTTAGACATTATTATTAAAACAAGTTAGATACTTTTTAGACTAATTGTAAATTACTTTTTTATTTACTTTATCAATGTTGATAATTTTCTTTTTTTACAAGAAGGTTTTTTAAAATCATTTTTTTGTTTACAATAGTTGTTTAACATAGTGTTTGTAGAGGATTTGATTATGCTTTTAGCTATGAGATCAAAGGAATGGCCTTTTACACATGTTTCAGTATCAAAATCCTCATTTGACATCAAAGCATTCAGAGTTAAATTTATAGCTAAATTTCTTTGGGCAGGGTGTTTTAAGAACTTACTTTCAAACTCTTGAGATACAAGTTTTTGTACTACAATAAAATTATATAAAACGACATTTAAAACATGAGGCATAGGATACAAAAGGCCACCCCTATCTAATTTTCTGATTAAATTAAACTCGGAAGGGATATTGAGTTCCCTATCAATAACACAATTTATTTTACAAAATTCGCATGGATATTTTTTAAAGGTAGAATAAAGGCAATAACCAGCTATATAAGTTAACATGGCAACATATGGCTGAGATTCCATTATGTCATTTTCGGATACTACAAGAGAAAAAGTTTCCTCAAGGGATAAATCAATTAAATCAATGTTTTCCTCCTCACAATCATTCCTTTCATTTATTTCAATAGCAATATTTCCAAAAGTACTTGAACTAAGCTTTAAAGGTAATAAGCTTTGCATTCGCAATTTTGACTCAGATTCATAAACTTGTCTAATGGAAATACAATACTGCGAACCAGAAAGTTGACGATACTTGCCAAAACGATCTTCTAACAAATCCGTTTGTATTTTACCAGGTAAAAAATAATTCATGCCTAGCTCTTTGATGCAATACTTGCCCAATTCAATAAGGGCATATGTTGTGTTCCTCAGAGCATCGTGAGTTTCTTTTGACAAGCAACCAGTTGTGCATTTTGCATCTTTCCATTTGTCCAACCAGTTTACAAAGTTATTTAAATACTCAACATTTGAGTCTACATTTGAAAACGTTAGTGGTTCTTGAAAAGAACATTTCAGTCGTTTGCCTTTAAGAGGTGTTTTGGTATTTACTATACACCACCATTTATAAATTATATCTATATAATCAGCTGTTGTTTCATAATTATCCAAATTGTGTTTATTACCTAGTTCTGTTAAGGCTGTGATTACCCAGTTATTAAACACTTGTAAAACTAATTTAACATTCTGCCTTTCAAGATTTGAAGGCCATAAAGCTTTAAGAGTTAAACCATACCCATATTTTATTAAACTATCAAATTCAAGATCATGTAGTTTTCTTAAAGTATTAAATGAAGCTGCATTAAATGCTTCACTGCCAACAGCATTAAATTTAGGAAAATACATACACAAGCCATCATTTTTTTGGCCAATCCAATTGTTGCGAATACATTTTAACAAATGAACAGGATCAATGACAAAAAAAAGCGGTCTGTGTGGTTCATATGGATTTTGATACGTAATCTTAATTTCATGCTTCTCACTAAAGAAGGACATGGCTTTCCTGTTAATGCTATTATTATCACTAACCACACAAATTACCTTAAGACCAATCTTTTCAAGACCTACAATTACATCTCTTAAAATTTCAAACAATTTTTCTGCACTAAATGATTTTATTGGCAGGATGTGAGCAACATCTTTGTAAGATCATAATAAGCTTCTAATCATAAATGTATATGCTAAAGAAGCAGCAAATGCACTGTCATACGCCGAACCAACAATATTGCCGCCTTTAAAATCATAAAAGGGTTTTAGATGAATTTCATCCATCATTAATATTATATTGTGCTCACATTCTTTTAATGTTTTGAATTTCTGTTTAATATACCTTAAGAAATTAGAGTGCTGCTGCTCTTCAGCAACACTGACATTTAGATTAGAACATATGTTTCGTAGGGTAACAGGGTGAGGCATAATCAAATTCCCAGAATTTCGCATAAATTTATATGCATGGGGTGAAATCGAATTTAAAATACAGGCAAAAATTAAGAAATGGGGGGAATATCTTAAACGCTGTTTTGGAAGGCACAATAAATTTAGTTGCTCTTAGCTCTTTTAAT
The DNA here is from genome assembly GCA_000611955.2 of Stegodyphus mimosarum. Taxonomy (NCBI): domain Eukaryota; kingdom Metazoa; phylum Arthropoda; class Arachnida; order Araneae; family Eresidae; genus Stegodyphus; species Stegodyphus mimosarum. Next base: position 29,765 of record KK114754.1, read on the forward strand.
GTTAAAATACATTTTTTATCATCTGAAACAATGGCCTCCAGTTTTTCCATTAATATCTTTATAAAATTAATTATATTTACAATACTTTCTGGAGCTCCTGCTTCTAGAAGTTCAAGTGCATTTAAAATATTATTAATTTCATGAATACTTTTAACATCCATGGGTAACTTAATATCATTTAACACTTTTAGTTCTGCAGATTGGTGAAATGCAGATAATTCCATACTATTATTGATAGAAATACAGTATTTAAATACTGGAGGACTTACTTCAAAAATTGCAATAACAATTGCATTTGATCTCATGACAACAGTCAATTTTTGATTAAAATTGTTGTAATTTAAACAGTTCTGTAATTCACTGAATGTTGTAAACACTGATTTTGAATCCTCAGATTTTTTTGACATAATGCTTTTGGAAATAGCCATTTGTAGATGTCGGTTTTCACGGATTGTTTGTCGTTCTTTAACACTTTCTCTTATGGGTACATCAGTGGATAAATATGATGGGGCACCAGGAAGTTTTGTTGGAACTGCATCTTTCCTTAGTCTTGGGATTTTTAATGGAGCTGATAATGTTTCACCAGTTTCTTCCAGATACATACAAGTCTCCTTTTCAATATCGCAAGGGCTAAAATGAAGTTCACACACCTGCAAAAAAATTAATTTTCACTGAAGAATCTGTTATACATAAACTTATTTTACAAGATTGAAATCAGTTTAAAACCAATTCATAACTGTATTTTGAAATTTATAAAACTGAACTTTCAGAATAATTTTTTTAAAATTTGGATGTTAATACTGATTCAGTATCTGAATTTAACCTGTTATGCACAAAACAACCAGATACAATTACAATTTTAAACACAAAGAATCTAGTTTTTTGCCCAAAGACAAACGTTTTTAGCAAAGAATTAAGGTGATAAATTATTTATGAATTTAAGAAATGAGTTTATAATGCATCTCATTTCCTCCTTACGGAAAAAAGAACCTCGCCAAACTGAAGTACATTATAACACAATTTGCAATGTCTGCATAAACAAAAATAAAATAAAATACGAAATTTTGCTGGTAAGTTAAAAGTTTTGTTATTTTTGATTATTTTATATCGTGCTTTGGCTACATATTATGATTTATATATCATGTAATACAGCCAATAATACGATACTCCTTTAGAAATAACTTAAATAACGTTTTTAAAAATATACAAGAAAATCGTGTACTGTAAGAAATTTAAGCAAATAATTTGACAAAAGTAGTTATTACGGCAGTAGATAATTTCACAAAACAATATCGTTATCT
>KK114758.1:0-47126 GCA_000611955.2 Stegodyphus mimosarum
TACCACAACATTTGGTGACGCAACATTTTGCACATAACAACTGGTGCCTTGACATATTGTAACGTAACAATTACTCAAATAACTCATTAATTTATAGTTACACAAATTAAAACTAATGTTAACTAAAATAAAACACAATTTATATAATAATATTTTTTATGTACTTACTCGGAGATGATTCACTCTCTAAATCCAGAAATGAGAAATGATCTCTGTTCTCTAATGTTTCAGTTATATCATTACATGTGTAGCTGAATGGAATATGTAAAGCATTTCGTTTCAATTCTATTTAATGTTTAAAATATTAGAGATTATGCATGCGCATTAAGAATTAATACAGTTGATACAAAAATAATTTTTCCAGTGCATGTTCCGCACACAACTTTGGAACAAGATGCACAATATTCTTGAAATTTGTTTCCATTGCATCTCTGTACTTGACACTTTTTTCTCTTTATATCCATTTTCTTTTCATGTGTTTTTTCTGAAGACTCAGGAAAGATCTTTGGGAGTCTTGAAGCCATATGTATAACTCTTAACTCCTCTCCTTATTTCAGTAGAAAATCTCTCCTGTTAATGGTGTTTCCTGCTACACTTTTATAAATTATCCAGGCGTTCAAAGCTGCGTGATCTAAAATATTGAAAAAAAGATATGTACAGGCCATCGTCTAGAAGCCGATTTTACCGAATAGTTTGGGCACATCTGATCATGAATATCCACATCGTACTTTGTTGCGTTGCAAAATGCTATTGAATCGGGCAACTTCTTAAGATTGTCTTCAGTCTTTACAGTAGAATGTAATGAGTTCAGCAGAAAAACGCTTTTGTTTCTTTTGCCTTGATAGATGGTAAGAGTGATATTATCATGTTCCAATATTGTCGATGAATAAAGATTACTACGCATATTTTTCAAAGATATAGGAATTTCTCTTCTGTTCTTTTTCATTGTGCCGACCATAGTTGTATTTTTTGATTTGAGCATTTCTGCTAATTTAATGCTAGTAAATTAGTTATCCGTGGTAATATTCCTCCCTTTGTTTAGATGGGGCTCTGTTAATTTTATGACAACATTTTCAGACAAACGTAATTGAGAATTTGCTGTTTCATTTTTTCCTAGATAACGAAATCCTTTCAAGAGGAAATCCATTCATCAACGTCGACAGATAACCAAAATTTTATTCCAAATTTGTCAGGTTTATCAGGCATACATTGTGTAAATCTACACCTAGCTTTAGATGGGAATAATTGTTCATCAACTGTAATATTTCGTTCTGGCCGGTAGCACGTTTTGCAGTTTTCAATAAATTTGTTCCACATGTCTGATGCAAGAGCAAATTTATCAGTCTGTAATCGAGTAGATCTTGTTGTCTTTTCATCAAACCTTAAAAACCATTTTATTTCTTTGAATCTATTTCTTAATATATTTTCTTTGCAAAATAGTATTCCCCACGCTTCGGACCACAAGAAATATAAATCTAACCCATTTTCTCCTATTACTCCTCGAACATACAATATAGCGACAAAAGCATTTAACTCAGCCAGGGATAACTTCCAGTCTTTATTTCCAAGTTGCCGATGAGCTTCGGATTCTGTACATTTCTTTATATGCAGCAAGATATCATCATCAATAAAATGCTTGAAGGTACTAGACACTTTGTCCTCAGAAACACGACTCTTTGCAAAAGATGTTGGTTCTACTGTTTCTTTTAGAACGTTATAAGCAGGAACACAGTCGCAGACTGAATTTTTGGAATTTATTTCATTCCATATAGTGTTATCAGGAGTTGTAAAAACAGTTTTGCAAATACCTTGATCCGTTTTTGCCCGTTTATTTCTGATGAGTTCTTCTTCGTTTACTTCGCTGTCCTCGGATTCACTAATAGTTTGTGTTTGGAATCAATCTTCAGTTTCTACAGAAAAATTATCAGTTTCACCTCGGTCAGCCTCATTTTCAGATAGCTCCTGCAACAATTTTTTAATTTCTTCACCGGTAATACCTCTTTTCCGATTATTAGGCATATTTTGTAAAAGTTGAAAAAAGTAGAAAAATATCAGATTATCAGAAAACGATAGGAAATATACTTTAGCATATGATTCTGACAGCGTAAAGGAAAGGTGATAATGAGCTTGACGGCAGAATTCATATGTACTGAAATACTGATTTGGGATTGCTAAAAAAACATCTGTCTTAACTGTTACCATCTGCAGTAAGTAAGCTGAACTAACAAACGGGAAAATACATCTGTAAAATAAACTATTTCTGAAAAGAAATGTAAGCAGGAAAACCCTGCATCTAACTTCCTTGCAGTATTTCCATCAAACGAATAGATAATTGCAAACAAAGGAAAAACAAGCTTATGTAGAAATTACAAAGTAGTGAGACCACCCAGGTTTTTATCCCTCTGGGAGACAGTATGAATGCAATCGAAAAATCCTTATCAGTGAGTGTTTTTCAAGGGTTATTTGGCAATGCCTCGAGCAGAAAGAGGAATAAAAGTAAAGGGGTGGTCAAAATGACCCCCTCCGCCGTTCTAGGAATACGTGCCAATATTTCAAAAACTAACAAACCTAGAATGCTGAAAATATTTTACAAATATTTGTTTTAGGAAAAGTAAAAAAAAATCCAAACAATTTCTTCCAATAAAACAAAATCAACGGTCAAAAGTGTTCGGGGTCAAAATGACTCCTACCGCCTTTCTAGTGTTAAATATATTTTGTCTAATCTTTCTTCGGAAACGAGTAAAATATTTTTCATCAAGTCGTGTATTTTTTCTAACCACAATGTTTTGAGTACTTTATCTCAAACACCATCAGTAGCGAGCGATTCCATTTTTTGAAGTACCGACTGGGTTTCATATCCCCAAGGTCAAGGCCAGTGATTAATCGCTTAATTCGCTTCTTTGAATGTGTTTAACAGTCTTTCTTTAACTAAAGCATATTTATTATCGGATGTTTTATTCGTAATGATATCCCAAATAATTTCAACATATTTTGGCTCTAGTTGAGACACTACATAATTAAATTTGATACTATCAACAGTTATTGCATTAATTTCGAATTGAGTTTCTATTTGGAAAAACCAAATTTCAGGCTTTTCTGGTCAAAAAGGTCAAATTTTAACACTCACCTTGCAAGTTTCCAGCGTTGAAGATCCTTCCATAATCCAGTGTTACGGTCACCAATCTTTTAATGTGCGTATTGATAAATCGAAATCGAAACTAAATAGCCAGAGCATTTCATAATTTAAATAAATGCTTATTTTGGTTCTAAAGAAACAGCATATTTATTTATTTATAACTTCCATACTTGTTTGTAACATATTACTTAATTGTTTGCAGCATATTACTTATTTTTTGACATAAAAATAATATAACAAGCCTTTTAGGAAATAATGCTTACGCAACGCTTATCATAGCACATTCCAAGTAACAACCTTTCAGAACTCAACTCGCTGTTGCCACACAGCGAATCTTAATAACTATACAAAAACATAACATCATGTTGCCAATTAGAAAATGTTAATAATTGTATAAAAACATTAAACTATGGTATCATTAGACTATCAACATCATCGTTGGGCAGCGCCTACCTTCTTTATCCACTGGCCTTGGGGACACACAGTCTATTGGCGTATTTCTCCAAAGATAACCTGAATTCCTCAGTACAAAAGTTTGCTGCGAGTGCTATTATAACCGACACTTTTAATAGGCTGTAAGTATGTGGTGTCATAATTACACATAGTCAAGCTTTAACCACTTTCCATTTTTCTTAAGTAAAGACAATCACAAACTGAATTCATTAACACATTGGAAGTTTAAAAACCAAATCTGGAAAGCTTTGTTGAGAAAACCTTTAACTGTTATAGTTTTTGCGGTTAGAATCTACTTTCTTATACTGCTTACTGAACTAAAATAGAGATATTTTATATAAAATTTATACATATAAATATGAAATCGTAAATTCAGGAGGTTTTTATAGAGTTATTTCTTATTTACATACACACACACACACAAAAAGTGAAAATAGCGCTCTACTTTAAGCCTTCATTCTAATTACTTTCGTTTTTACTAACCCATGTAACAAATGTTATTTTATACTCAACCACAAAGTGCAAAATACTTAACAAAATTAATAGTAAGAGCATGAAAACATGAACATAAATCAAAACTGAAGAAGATATATCACAGTATAATACTTATTCGTAAACTGTCTCTACAATAAAGCTCAAATTTATAGCAATTTTATATAAAAAATATTAAGGATTAATTTGAAATACAGAAACAACACCCATTGTCAAAATTAGCGCGACAGCCCTGTTAATGTCATGAGCAGTTTAAAGTAAATCTTTAACGAGTTTCAATTTTAGAAGCCTTGTGAGGGAGGGTTTTACTTCCCCCTATGGGTCCTAGGTAATATCTACAGGCTTTAAAGGAGTTACCATTAAAGGGGAAGGGTTGATTTAAGAGCGTATTAATTTAGCGCTCCTTAATAGAAATCAACTGACGCGATCGTGCAATTACACGTAGCCGAAATAATTAGGTGGATTTAAACAGTAATTATTTTCGTCGTTTTCGTAATTTGAACATTTTGGTTGTGATGGGGATTCTTTATCGTTAGGGAGGAACAAGGGTGCTATTAGGGGCATTTTGATTTATCGGTTTCCCTTGGAATAAATCCTTAACATTGTTTTCTGCTTTTATAAAAACGCAAAACAAGATTTTTTTAATTGCGCTTCGGTTAACTGTAAAATATATTTCCTTGGCTCTACTGAATAGATTTACTTTCATTTTACATGTGTGGGCAGCATATCTACTGCCAAAATGTAGCAAAAGATTTGGGATACATTTCCTTTTTTTTTATTTTACACGAGAATATCGTACAATGCTTTGTATGGTAATGTAATAAAAGGGCACTTCTACAAAAAATATTATTTGATTCCGTAGATAATTTAATTTAAGAATGAATACGGTTGATGTAAAAAATTTGACAATTTATATTATAAAGAATTTTCGCTCCTATTTACCTTTCGAAACCAAGCTATTATACCTTGCACATCCTTAAATGTAGAGTTTCTTTTCTGTTTCTTTCATATTTTATAAATATTTGCGTAAGTATCGGAATCAGCTTTTAATATATTTAATTCAGCAGCTCGTTCATTCCTTAAAGATTTCCTGAAAAATATTTTCTGTTTTTCTTATCTTAAGAAGACATTTCTCTGTTCTGCGCTGACACGCATTCAATCTACTTTTTAAATGAATGATTTCTTTATTGTTTTCTGAAACATTTTTGAATTAGTGTTTTTTATGCATTATCTACAAAATAGGCTAAAGACTTTATCTTGATATCAAAAATATTTCGGAGAAATAAAATACCAGTTATAGCATTATCTAAATTCTGCGTGGGCTTTCCAAAACTGGAAGATGGCCGTAAGAAGACCAAGATATGAGAAAGTTTTTCGTTTAGAAATCTATGCATTATGCGTGGTTTCGAATTCTAAATTTAACACAGCAGAGCTCAAAGAAGATAATCAATCACTAAAAAATGGTAAGGGTTGTAAACTGAACAAAGTCTAAAAGAATATGAGATCATATTGACGCAATTATGCACGCTGACTGAATTATATAGCAGAAGTAGACATAAAATTATTCACTCTGCATGGCTGAAATCCGCTATGATTCCAGTTCTAAATAAGGTGGCAACCAGTGGAATGTTTTTAGACCTATTTTACTGACTGATGTCCAGGCTAAATTTATAGAACATATGCTTGCTTGTTGACTAGTTGGTTTTAAGAGAGAAGCAATTTATTATTCCTTTTTTAGACCAGGTTCAGGAAATATCATACCATTGTTCAACACATTTTTTTGCTTTGTTTTGAATGGAAAATACTCATTTCACAAATACTTATCATGAGATTTGCCGTTGAAATATTCATGATTCATCCGAGAATGTTTCCATTTAGTTTTACTATGGATTGACGTTGCCAGCGGCCAGGTGGCGCTTTATGTATCCCCTTCTCGAATGCATTTGATTACTGGACGAAGTAAAGCTGTTCCGAAGGTGTTAAACTGAAAACCGGAAGGTGTGTGTCTAATAATTCATATTGTTAATAGTTATGTATTAGTAACATAAATGATGTATCAATGATTCAAAATTTAAAAACAGTGTACCTTTAGAATTTTCGATACACGTTCTCTCGCACTGGAAATAAAAATGATATTTTTCTTGCAGTGTTGACATTGCTCGCTTTGAAATCGTTGAATTTGTTAATAAAAAATTCGTTAAAGTTTTACGTAATATGAAATAGAGAATAAAATAAATTCGAAATTTAAAATTTGAGTTTCTATGTGCACATATTCGGGTGGAAGACTACGTTATTGAAAATTTGATGGGTCTAGGTACCGTTGTTTTTTCGCAGTGCAAGAAACATGCATAAATTCATGCAGATTCTCCATTATTTAATTTCTTTAAATGTAATACAGGGCAATAATATTTGGCAATAATTGGAAAGGCGAACTGACGCAAAATAACGTTTCGAGATTAAAAGCCCTTCTGGTCGAGCGCCCTTTTGGGCTAAAAGTCTAAAAATTAAATAATCTAATAATTAATATTTCTAACTGATGTAAATTAAAATGAATTTAATTACATTGATGTAATTAATAGCAGATGTTTCTAACGCAAAATTTTATGTATCTAGTGAGGAATCTCCCGCCCTTTATAAAAAATTTCAGAAGATGGGTACATCGTTTAATCAAATTAATGCGCTATTTCGAATAATTGAACAACATAGGAAACTTCTTTTAACAAAATGTGATTTTTGGCAATTTTTTTTATTTACTCATTTACGTTCTTTTCAGTCTATGAACACTTTTTTTTTTCTCAAACATTTGATATCAGTATGAAAGGTTTTGCAAGGACCTCATATAATCATCAAGCATTATATTTCAGATTTTATTACGCGATAATGTAAGGATATTATAGTTATTTAAAGTCTCATAGCAATTCCAGCTTAACGGCTGACAGAAATTTCATAATCTTGCGGAGAAAATGAGTTTAAAATTCGAATCTCTAAGATCGGACAGTTAATTTCAGTGATATTTCACTTGAACCTGAATGGAAGTGGTGCGAATAATTGGGGCATTAAAGGGCAATGCCATTTTCAGCAGCAATTTATGTTCGAAAGAGTCGGTAATTAGTGATGAAAACTATTCATCATCTTTATACCGCGATAATTCCCGTAGAACAAGCATTCCCGATCACATCAAATCCTTAATCTTTCCGCAGATAGGATAATGCATCTCACAATCACTCCCCTCCACCCAATTTGCAATCCTCTCTTCCATTTTCGATTAGGAATGCACCTTTCTTAATGACGCGATGTAATCGGGTACAAGAACATTAGAAAAAGAAAAAACTGAAACGTAAAAAAGACCTCAAACAAGAACATCCCTCTGTCGCCAGAACGCTGAGCTAAGTTGTTTCGGAGCTTTTTTTTTTTTTTTTTTTTTTTTTTTTTTTTTCCTATCTTGGGAAAGAATTTTATCAGAATTCTCGTAATTATCATTCAGAAGATATAAATTTGTGGTAGAGTTGGAAGATAAAAACGTAATTTTCTGATCCAAATGGACAAACTAAAACTCCAAGCCTTACCGACACAGTTAAATACCGATATTTATACGCTTTTCTAATATCTGGAATGACTAGCATTACTCTGATGTAGTATTTTATGTGAAGAAAATTATCTGGACAATATTCAGTGCAAAATTCTGTTTTCGAAACGACGAGCATCAAGCACGAGTGGAGTAATTTGAATTCCACTTTGCCAGGCACATTTTAAATCGCCATCTAATACTCTTGAGGTAAGCTATCTAAAGGTATCTTCAAAGATTTTAACTTCTAACTCTAACCTGAAAACGAGCACTCAAATGTTTTAACATTTCTGCCATTTTGTTTTTTCCATTTCATATTTAAAAGGAATTGGGAAAATTGCCAAGAGATATTGCACATTAGCATAAATATGGTCTAATTCTTACAGAGAAACAAGAAAGATAAAGAACATTATTTTGTCACTTGTCTGTGATTTAATACAGCTTAGAAAAATAGATCATGGAATTTTCTTATAACCTGTATTAAAAAATATATCCCATTTATTTGTTTCTTCCTCTTTTGATCAAATATGGTTTGGTTTATTTAGTTACGGCAAAGCACTAAAGGGCTGTCTACGTAAAGGGAGGGATACTTTCGTGGAGAACGTTTTAAGATAACTGGCTCGTATGCACATTACACGTGGGAAAAACTACAGAAACGTCCATGCAGTCAGCTGGAATCGAAGTCAAGTTGGAGCTAGCAGTTTTCAGCGACTTTACCGCTTGGCCGTTGGTGGCCTGGATGAAATATCCAAGCAAATCTGCAAACTGGAAATGTTACGGAATACAGCAAGTATTCCACTGAAATACTCAAGACACATACTACATTAAGGAGGAATGAATTTTAGGATCATTCTCAAATTTGTATTTACAACTTAAGCCGAATGCAGTTGCTGGAAAAGGAAATGTAGCTACTGAAAAAATCATGAAATGCTTACAGAAATGCGTATCATCATACATGTTACAAGGGGTTAATATTTCGCTAGCCTATCATTACATTTAATCAGAGCCTGAATCCTTGGATCTAAATCAAAGAATTCTAGAATCTTTGAAAAATGCGTATATACATTAATATTTTTAATAGCAGGAAAGATGAATAATAAGCAATACCCTCGCCGGGACTCGATCCACGGACCTCTCGAATAAACGCCCAGTGTGCTGATCTTTACACCAAGAAGGCAGGAGAAATAATTATATACTCCCCCTTTTAAAGGGCGACTGGAGATAAGGAGACCTAATCGCCAAATCCTGGTGGTGGAGAAACATCATCCACCGCCTTTTTAGTTCGGGCGCCACTGTAGAGACATTAGTATTTTTTAAAGCAGGAGAGATGAATAACGATCAATGCCCTCGCCGGGACTCGAACCATAGACCTGTAGGATACACGCCGAGTGTACTGATCTTTACACCACGAAGACATGCTAAGAAGGCTAGAGAAATATCTTATAAATGTCTCAAAATTAAAAAAAAAAAGAAAATAACAATGAAATCTCTGAGGAAAATAGTTTGAACTTTGTTTTTAAAATAAATACAGTAAGTAAACCTTTCAAGTTAAACATGATATTCTTATTTAAGTAAATAGAAAACGGGAGATGTGTTTTTCAGCAAATAGAAATGCTTTGATGATAAAATATTTTTGCTAATATCAAATTCTCAATAAAAGGCATGCGAAGTCACTGTATAGTTACTTTTGCTTTCAATTTAATGAAGGTAATCAGTTTTCTTGGAGATCCATAGGGAAATATTTAATACGGTAATACGAGGAAGAAATTTATACATTTTCTTATGTAATTATTGTTTAAATTTCAAATTAATAATCTATCTAAAATATTACTAAACATCTAGGCATTTTCCCAAAGGTAATTTATTGCAAAATTAAATTTTTGCATTTAAAATAAATGGCTTCTTACTGACACATACATTTAGTTGCGATAAGTTTATTTTAGAATAAAAACAGTTTATATTATCTATAAAATAATAATAATCATTTAATAATATCTTCATCTGACGATCTTAAACGAATTCCTATAAACTGGATCCCAGTTGGGAATGACGCAACTGATCATAAGTTGGAATTCTCAAAATGCTTTTAATAAAACAACTGCTTGCTTGTCCTTTTTAAGTAAGCGTATTCAAATTATCCAATATCATCATCAAGTCCTATATTTTGTACATTACTTAAATAGAGAAATAGACGAGTATTATCGGAGATATTTAAAGAAGAATTAAACAAATGTCAAAACTCAGACAAAATAGAACTGCTTACGTGAATTATTTCAGTCTTGAAATCTTGATAGCAATTTATTAAATTACTGGTAGATAAGAGAACTAATAATATGAATATTCGCAAAATAATGTGCATTATTAAACCTAAATTTTTTTTTAAAAAGCGGAGATTATAACGGACATTAAATTTTCACACTGAAAAATTTCACATGCGAAAGTGAAGTATGTGACGATTTACTTTCGTATAAAATTAACCTTTAATATAAAATTCTAAAGACAAAATTCTATTAATTATAAACTGATGGATCACAATTTCTTTTATAATGAAAAAAAATTCAATTTACCAAATTGAACCTTGGAGATCATTGCATATGCCTTATGATTAATCCTCAAATTTTTCCAGTCAGTTCCAGCGGCTACTAAATGCCAAATAGGATGGCAAATGGAGGGCTACTAAATGCTATTTGACATTTAGTAGCCCTATATACTAACACGTCTTTCAATTTTTTCTTTAGAAGTCTAACTGTGGAAAATAGTTTATGTACAGTTTTTGCTTGAATTTATGGCATCGATATCTGCTGATATGGGTCCGATGCTTGTAAAATTGGAAGTCAGTTTGGATTTTATTGAAATGCCTGGTGGTCAGGAGAAAGTATTAAGCCATTCATTACTAGCGACGAAGTTTGGTATTTCATTCAGAGACAAAACCTACAACTATCTGAATAATTAAGAGAAAATTCGTCTCGCAAGAGAACTTCCCTTTGAGAAGCGATGAGAAAACGCCGTATTGAGGACTTTCTTTGTTGGAAGGGAGTAATTCACAAGGAATTTTCCTTGGAGTAGAAAGCTGTATACAGAACTTCCATTTTATGCAGAAGCAATAGGCCGAATTTCAGGTAGTTACCGATAAGGTTTTGTTTAGAAAGGCAGTATGCAGCTCTCATTGATCAGCTTTTAGATGACAGTTTTGCCTTTTCTCCTCAAAATGAAATACTGCCTTTAAAACACAATTTTGGAATTTAAAAATAAATTTGAATTAAAAAAGAGTGATAATTTTAACAGCTAGCTTCGATGGAAGCATATAGAAGTGCTATGAATATACCAAGAGCTTTACAGCCTTAGATTAAAATGCATAAAACATTGAATAATGACTCTCCCCATCCAGGAAACTTCTTAAGAGGGTAATTTTAAGAAAATATATAATTATTTATTTTCTGAAAACGTAACATTTTATCGTTGATATTGATGTAAGTGTCTTCTTATGGAGAAGCCAGTGTATGTTTTTGCGTCATTACATACTGCAATATCATTACAAAATAATAGCTCTAACATAGTGATATGATCATAAGCGGAATTAGTATTCGTTTTTGGATCTAGTTTTCAGATTTTTCAGTTTACCCCTATAAAATCCACTAGCACCTAAGTCCTCTTGCAAATATTTCCAATGCTTGTTAGAAACAATTTTGAAATTTTTTGGTACGAAGAATAATCTAATTTATTGTCATAAATTCTATAAATAAACTCCAGTTTAGTCTATTGCAGCAATAATTCCCCATTTTTTTAATCCGCCAAGGATGTCCTATAAACTGGTCATTCCTTAAAGTTGAAGTTATTCTTTGCAGACCATGGATGTCAGACCTAAATTTAGTTTTAAATTTTGCAGGCATAATGTCGAATAGATTCAAATGATGTTTTCTTTATACTAAGCATGTGTTCTTGTTTGAGAATAATAATTAAGCTCCAATTGTCGAAAATTCCATACTGTTGCGAAATGCCCAGCTGCTGTAAGATAGCTCCCCCGCAAAGCAGGTTTTAGATTTGCCAGAACGTAGCAGGAAAAGGCAGGGTTGCCAGATTTGGAGAGGAATTGCGCATTTGGCTACAAAATTGGCGATATCCCATAGACGGAACAAGAACATTCTAGACCGTATTCTTAGCGGTTTTCCCGAGAATATTCTCGAAGGTAAGTTAAAGCTATATACACACTGCCTGTACACAGAGTAGTAGTACCTTAGTTCAGTAGTGTCTTGAGGTCAAAATTAAACTTGAGAGCCATCGATCGAGTCGGGAGCTGTACTTTAGTGCTTTGCCGTGAAGCTGTTTACACTGTTGTAGCCTGAAGACTGTGTTGCTGATTGTTTCAGTGTGTTCCTGGTAGTTTTTCGACGATTGTAAGCATGTCTTTGAGACTGTCCTGTGTAATACTGGAGAATAAATTGTAATTTGATTCTTCTCAAGTCTTATCAATTACTCCAAATCCACGAACCCGTAGAACGCAACAATAGTTCCGTTTAATTACACATTTTCTTTGTATGAGATTTTTATATCATCAGTTTCTTTAAAAGAGTTTCTTCTTTCCTTCACTTCTTGATTTAAAAAAGGCTTAAAAGGACGTAGAGATGCACTGAAATGTTTTGATTTATATGTTTTTGTTGTTGCAGAATATTAGTCTTGTTCTTTCGAAAAACATGTAGTATACCTCTTGATCAAGTTTCACTTTTCAGTGGCAATGTTATTTAATGATAAAAAAGTTTAAATTAAATGGGAACAAAATTGTTCGTTTGATAAAAGAAATCTTTCACTGGAATGCGTTGACTTACGTTTATTAATTTATTTAGGATTAATTTATTTTTATAAAGTGACCAACTTTCGCGTTCTTTCTTGTACACATTTATACCTATTTTTATTTACCTGATATTACTCATACCACTAAATGTCTTCCAAACCTTTATTAATAAATATTATGGACATTGATGCGTTTTATAACTTGTAATAAATTCATAAACAGAATGGCAGAACTAAGCGAGAGATTTTGATTCCGCACAGCAGCAAATACTGGTGCTTCTTCTTTCTTACCATGTTTCAAAATGCGTACATGGTATCAGCCATAAGTATTATAAAATCATAATATTTCTTTCAACTGCATACTTTTATTTTAAAAATACCCTCACCTTTAATATACCACTTAATGTTGGATCTTATATTTTAAAATGTCAATACTTTATTTTAAGATTACCTTTTTAAGTTTTGTAATTCTATGAGAATGCCGAAAAACATGATTTCTATCAAAACCACATGTCGGCAAATCCATCCTGAATGACAACTTTTAAATTTATGAAACAACTGCGCTTAGGCGACACTGGACGCCATCCGTCCGTCCTACAACCTTTGACATTCGGCACGTGTCGTTCCAGCTATCCTGCCCCCCCCTCATCCATCGCTTACAACATTCTGAGGGGGGGGTAGGAACGTAACAATCACTTTTTAAAGTGACGCAGCTGGGATTTTGGATGGCGTGCTCTCCGTCTGTCAAGGACGTGATAGAAATGTGTGATTTTCGTACTCTCTCTACCCAAAGAAACAGAGGATTGCGATTCGTTTCTTTGTGACGCATATTTGACGATTTTAGGCTTTTTCACTTTTAGACATGACTATTGAATCATGACTGGGCTTTAGCGTTTTGCTTTATGACATGCAGGAATGGCTGTTTAACCCAAATCGAATTCGATAAAAACGACAAATAATAGGAAAACAGTTTCCTATAAAACTGCAAAATCACATAGATTAAAATCGGGCGATTAATGTTGTGAAGAATGAAGACCCTTTCTTTTCGAATAAGAATTTGTGAATTCAAACAGGTTATGAACACGCGCAAAGGAAAGAGAAGAGTATATGGTGGCTGAGTAGTAAAGTCGTCGTTCAGTACAGTAAAAGTTTCAACTTCTCTCATTCTAGAATTTTTATATACTTCGAAATTATGCATTGAGAAAAAAAATTGGCCTTTAAAATAGTCTTCTTGAAACAGTAAGCTTTTTCTTCAAGAAAAAAAATTATCTTAAATAAATAAACTATAAAAATGATTATGGTGGTAAAGTAATGCTAAATAAAATTCGTTTCAACAGCATCAAGCACGAGTGTAATTCTTTGGGAGAATTTATCTATCATTAAAACTGGAGTAAGGTATTGAATATGTACCTTAACTTAGGCAACAATTCTAACTTCAAATGACATAAGGATTAATTTCCGCTAGTTTAAGCCGGCATGATTGTTCAGCATCTGTTACGTAAACAGTATAAACTAATCGCTTTTTTTAGTTAAATAAAACTAATTCTATTTATTCTGTACAACTCCATTTAGTGATGCAATCATACTTTGGTATTTTTTCCATTATGTTATATTAAAATTTTCGTTGGTGGATAGAAAAAAAATCTATTTGCTGTGAACTATAAATGACATTTTAATTAAGCTTCATCAGTCTGAGAATTATTTTAGCTAATTAATCTTTGGATACAAATCTACCAAAATGTATTAAAACGCGGTTTTATTAAATGTACCATTAGTGAGAATCACAATGATAAAATACTTAATATGCACCTCGCTCTTATGAAAGCCCTTATGCAGTCCTTATTTTCTCAACTGTTGTTCATTAGCCGCGTATTTTCCAGTTTCAGAAATGCTTTAAATGATGAAGATTTTCATCATTTGCAGTGTAAAATGTACAAAATCAATTTTGTGAAATCTTAAAAAATTTGTTTTTTATATGGTCCAGTTCTAGTAGATATGTTTAGTAAAATTTTGCACTCACTATAGGAAACTCAAAGACAAGGCATTTAACATTCGTACTATAAATATAGATCCAAATATTTAGTATAAAAAATTCGCGATTTTTTTCATCGTTTTGGATTTCTTTGACGGGTCAGTTAAAATTTAATTAGAATGATTTGGGTTCGCTTTTTTCCTTTTTAATATTATCGAGGCTAATCCTTTCTGCTTTACTATAAAGTATGCAATATTCTTTAATTTACAATTGTGTTACATTTGTCTACCGAAAACCTTTTCGAGCAAGAAATATATAAGTTTTGTAATATTAAAAACGCGTTAAGAATTTTCATATTTTATAGATGATTGAGAAAATAAATACCACCTAAGGGTTTTTATGGGTGTGTATAGGGCACAATTCATATGGTCTTGACTCAGCAAAAAGCATGGTCAGGAAGTGACGGAGCTCTGCGTATAGAGATGGTACAGCACTTATTGCCAGTGTAATATTGCTTAATTTTTATTGATAAACAATTTTTAAACAAACAAATAAATTGGCGCAGTGAACGCGCCTATTCTTCAAGAGTGGTGTTTAGAATTTTGGAATATAGTTGAAGAAAGGAGCCGCAGGATTAGAAACTTGTCATTAGCAAAGCGAGAGAAAGAATGTGAGATATTTAAGATGGAAGTTCCGTTCATTCTGATTGGTTAATTTTAGGTTTTCATTTGCAAATTTGAAATTATTATTGGCTGAGACGTTATGCAAATATCTATGCCCTTAACATTATGCAAGAATCATGTGAAGAGCATATATTAATCATGTGAAGAGCATATATTAATCATGTGAAGAGCATATATAATTATTTTAATATTGAAATGTCGCAGTCCAGAAAGTTTTATTATCAGCATTCATTAATTTTAGAATGGAAAAGGGAAACAACCGGATTAAATGAAGAGTTAAGAAACTATTGCAAATAAAAATTTCATTTATGTTCATTATATAACACACTCAAACTCGCGCGCATTCACACACATATATATGCATACACGTACATACATAGATACATGCATGAAAACATACATACTCTTATATATACATATACTTTTGTGAAAAAAAAATATTTCGGTTTATGCAAAAAATCCTTTTTCTCTCCTTTTTACTACTTTTAAAATTGCATATCATTAAATTCTATCATTCTCTGAATTAAATGACGGACGGTATTACATCAGCTCTTTAAATGTTCTAGTTTTATTTTATAGGCCGCATTTTGTCAGTTCTATAGATGTTCCATTTTCATTAAATGGAAGGCATTTTGTTAGTTTTATATAATTAAATAACATTTATATTTTGATCACTTTTTATAATACTAGATACAAGCGTTAAAATTGTGTAATTTTGCCTTTGAAGTAACTTTTCTTCCAGTTCGAAACTTTATTTTAAGTTTTTGAAAAAAAAAACCTATACACAATAAAAAATATGCAGATTCCCACTCACGATCACTTACAACGATATTAATACCTCAGCAAGAACGCATGTCACTGAAAGGGAAGCAGCCATATTTCAGAACGCACTGATAAATCTGAAATTAGGTAGAAGCGTTCAGAAGCACGGATTACTGACTTCAATGTGACTTTAAAAGCATGAATTAAGACATGATAATTCTACATACAGACTGTAATTTACCTTTTCTTAATAAATCGAAGCCAAACATCCTAGACACAAAAAAAGCAGTAAAAACAAAACTCAAAAGAAGAAAATGAACAAGATCGTAAAAAATATGGCCGAACAAAACAAAGAAATTCCTCCACAAATTCTCAAGAGAGCCGTTTTTTTTTCACACCGTCTCTAATAAACTACATTCATTTCCATTTCTTTCCCCTTAAGTCTTCGTTCTCTTCGATAACATTATACATACATAAAAACGGGAGGGAAAAGCATTGGCAGAAAGACTCTAATACGGAAAGTGAATAAAACACACAGCTGCCACCGTTGCAAAACAAATAAATATAAAATAACTACTATATATAAAACAGAAAAGAGGCATCCGAGGCTTCAAGTAATGTACTCCATCTCAAAGTCTTCTCTGGGGATGCATATCTTTGGAGAATGGTCTCTTACTTGGGAAATTTGCTTTTTCAATTGAGAGAAGCATTTCGAAGGAAAGCGCATTCCACATTATATAAATTATATACAGAGAGGATCACATTAAATGGGATTTTGTCTCTCTCTCTGTTCTAATGGATGGTAAATATGGAAACGCGACGCATTTGGTTGAATTAGGTCTGCGTATTTATTTACTTTTACGAAACTTAATCATTTATACGAACGCAAAAATGAAGTAAGCTGAAAGATTTCGTTTTCGATGGAACTAATTAGAGTCATTTAATTTACGGGAATTTATCTTTATTTAAAATCTGACATTTCTTCTCGTACTGTATATGTACGTATACCGCAATTGGTCTTATTGGAAATATTAGGACTAACGATTTGAACTGTGGACCGAATTTTCATGTTCGTATCAATCGTATGGTATCAAGTTTTCATTTCAGGAATGCTAACTTTTATTTTGCAGACACTGATAATACCGATGTAGTATGCTCACTATCACTTTTATCCTAAACTTCTTCCAATTATGTTTGTTAAGACATATTATACGTTCACATTTTCAATCTCTTTGTTCCGTTATCACATTTCCTTTGGCGTGTAATTGCACTGATAATTATTAAAATATTTTCAAGTGTTTCATGCTAAAATATTTTGCCCAATATAAATAGAGAAATTATATATATATATATATCGGATAATTTAGAAGATGGGCACAGGAATGACAATGCTTGGCAATCAGGTCACATCAGAATATGGGCGCTATTTGGTCCAGTGGAAGTCGGCGACATAGAAGTATTTAATTTTAAAGCTCCATATCTGTATTCAATTAAACGCAGATCATTTTCCTTTTAGACCAAGATCTCCAGATTACATATCCAATAATCATTTAAATAAAAATAAGATTAAATTTATACTTTTCATGTCATAAATATTTCTAACAAAGGGAAGAAGAAGAGGCAGAACAATGAAGGGTCTTATGGGCAGCGATGGCAGGAAGCAGTCTGACTAAAAAATGGCGCATACTTGGTATTTATATCAGCGGTTATATAACCTGCCTATTAATCTAATAGAGCGTTCTCAAAAGTACTGGTCTAGGGGGAAGATCATGAAATTGCGGAAAGTCAATTAGAGGTTGTCTGTTTGAGTAGAGCAAAGCCGTCGTATTTTTTATATTTTACATCTTGCCCTCCCTGAAAACGAGAGGCCGAGAGAGCAAAGCATTAGTACATTAGTGAAGCAAGAGAAATGTGGAGTATGAGAGGCATACAGGGAATACAGGGCATAGTGTGCATACACGGCATACAGGCCATAGCGTGCAGGCTTGAACTATGCCGCATCACAACTCATGATCTTTCTCATATAATTAGAAAATACTTATTTATATCATTTTACAATGGAACATATAATTTATAAATAAACATCTAATTTAGAACTAAAAGACAATAATATATGTAAGAATAATACCAAATAATAAATTAGAATTAAAAAGTCCTCGACGTTCTTCAAAATAGCCATTGAAAAATTAAATATTTGTATTAAAGTCCTTTCCAAGGAAATAGTTAAAACTGAATGAAATGTTTTTAAAGTCTCTCAACGAGGAACATCTTTTTATATAAAAATTAGAAGCTATATAATTTATGAGTAATGTACTATAATTCCATTCATTCATCTTATCGTAGGTAATTAACGATACATTGACATATTTTAAAACAATATAAAATTTCAATATAAAGCGATATAATACCTTGTAAGATCTACTTTCTATCTCTTGTGTGAAATCTGGAGAATAGTGACTGCAGAAGAAGAAGGGTTAAAACTACCCTTTATTACACTCTTTAACTTATTTAGAATGCGTCAACTCGACGCTAACGTACTACGCCTCTGCTTGGGCGGTAGCAGAAACAGTAAGAACTAAATTCAGAATTTGAAAATATTAACAAGTAGTAGAATTACGTTACAGGGTACAGACTATCCTGTTTCCTAACAGAGCGATGATAAATTTAGTGGCAGCAAATTTATGGCTGTTACGCCACGCTTAACCAGCAATAACTGCTAAGCCGAAGCTTGCGCTGCAACACGCACAGTGTTTTCTCAGACTCTCTAAATTTCCCTTCTAGAACTTGATATTTAAAATTTTTCTCCCACTGGTATAATTTGCATGCCTTCAGGCGCGCTACCAAATTTAAAAATTTTGTTGCTGACAATTAGGGGAATTAAGGCTTATAGGAAAGAACTTCAAGTTAAATTCAACTGTTTATTTAAAATAAATATAAATCCGTACAACCTTAAGAAAAGAATTCAATCTCTAAAAATATGATTCACTATGGCAATAACACCTCGAGTTAATTTTTTGTGGCATGTTCTCTTCAAAAAATCAGCGTGACTAAATTGGTGATGTTTGGGGGGTGCTAAGTATAAAATATGAAAAAAAACCCGTTGCCTAATAAAAGATAACTGGTTTCTGGCACTGTACATTGTATCAAAGTGTTTTGTAAAAAATTATTTTTAAATGAATGAAATCAAAATGTAAAAAATACAAAATCCTACAAAATGAAAATTTTAAGACAAGTAGTTTCTGTGATCAAGTTAAAGTTTTTTTTTGGAATTTTGGAAACTAGAAATAAATATTACCCTACAAAAAGAAGAAAGAAAAGACAATTTTGATACAGAATTATGTAGGAAAGAATAATATTTCAATAAATATCATTGGCGAAGACATCAAATGTGTCTGGTTAGATGGAAAATACATTTGAAACTTCAAGCTGCCCGCATTAATTAATTATTAAATCAATTGAACTGTTACTCTTTCTTAGGCTCATAGCTCTGCCCTGCAATACCTCTTTTTAGAAGAAAGACTGAAACGAACCATAAAGAGATGGCTAGTTTGATATCTCAGATCAGTCGTTTGATATCTCTCTATGTAGAATAACTACCTAGTACTATAGTTTCGTCGGTGCATCGCTGTCAACTTTTTAACTGAGCTAATCTTATTAAATATCCCTAGTCGGTGTTCCATTTCTTTTGCCATACATGTTTGTAAATATTAGAAATTAACAGTAAAACCTTGCGCAAGATGAATACCAAATAATGACAGCTATGCTAAGCAATGCATAGCGAAATGCTTAAAATGAATTACTATTTCAAAATTTTAAAAGGTAATGCATTGTACTATTTGCGATGAATAACCTTTTATTGGTCTTTTAGTATCATGCAAAAGGAAGCTAATTTTCTATATGCTTCTGGTGCAAGAAATGCTCTTAAATAGAAATATCTACACAGAAGAGCCATTACATTATGACCACCCTCCATCTAATTATGAGCTCGCTCAGGAACAAAACCACTGCGTGTGCGCAGCTGATGTTGAAATATATAAAGCGTCTATGTATTATCGAGGAAATTTAAGGTTTGATTCGATCCTTTCTAAACATATCGCGATTAGCGACATAATGGGAAAGGCAGCTAATTTATCAGACTTCGATAAAGATCAAATCGTGATGTCTCGGCGATTCGGAACATCATTATCAGAAACAACGCTTTTAGTGGTCTGCTCATGTGCAGTTTTTAGGAGCACATATCGAAAATGAAATATGGATTGCGAAACAACAAGTCGCCGTCCAGCAGCGTGTCGTCGACTGTGCATTGATTCCAGACAAGAGCGGAGATTGATACGCTTTGTTCGCCGTGACCGAAGAGCTACAATAGCCGAAATCACCACCAGCTACAACAGTGGAGACCCAGACCGTGTTTCTCAACATACTGGGCAGTGTATATTGCTGCGTATGCGTCTGCGCAGCCAGAGGCAGAAGTATGTCCCTGCAATGACTGTACGTCATCGCTAGCTGCGTCTGGAATGGGCCACGAAACATCGGAATTGAGCATTAGAAGAATGGAAGAAAGTTGCATGGTTCGACGAAACACATTTTTTGGTCCATCATATCGACACGCCGTGCTAACACGAAGATTTCCAATTGAAACCCTGGCTCCGGGAGGCACAGTTGGACGGAGACAAGCCGGTGACAGGGATATTACAGTGTGGGCAATGTTTCCATAGAGCACATTAGGACTCATAACCCTCATAGAACAGTCTCTGACGTCTGTGCGTTGTTGCAGACCAGGTTCCCTCATTCATGAAAACAGTATTTCCTGCTGGAGATGGTGTTTACCAAGAGGATAAGGCACTATATCATAAGGGTCGAATCGTCAGGGAGTGGTTACATAATCTTCAGGGAACGGTTATAGTGAGAGGAATATTCCAGTGATTTTCAAGTCCTGTCTTGGCCTCCAAATTCACCTGACATTAATACAATAGAGTAATTGTGGTCCCACCTCGAAAACCAAATTCGTGCTGCCACACTCCCCCCCTCAATGTGCTGCCACACTACCCCCCAATGTGCGAGAATTGCAGGACTAATTGATGAGCGTTTGGTACCAGATACCTCAAACTACGTATTCGCACCTTGTTAATGCCACCCAAGTCAATGCCACGTCGGGTCCTGGCACTTTTGAGGACTAAAGGTGGTTCTACATGTTATTAACAGGGTGGTCATAATGTAATGGCTCTTCAGTGTACTTGTCTACCTGTTTTTGCAAGGCAACAATTTATTCAGTTCTTAATGCCAATGCTGGAGGTATTTTCCCAGATATTTATTTCAGGATGGAGAAATATTTTTACAGCTGCAACGATAAAAATTCACTTAAATAATTTTTGAAAATCAATGTTTATACTTCCTTTTTTAACAGCTACAAGTGTGAACGTTTTCAAAAACACCACATTAAGAATCATACGCCTCTTACTCTTCGTAAGCGAATATATTGTGAATATTACAGATATACTATTTGAATTTTAATCTACTTTTAAATATCATTGTTTTGTCCTCCATTAACCTACTTTTGAGCTTAGTAAGTAAGCCGTTGTTCACGATGCAGCATCGAATTTAGAATATCCATTAATATCCCATCATAACTGCTAAATTTCTCTTGGACCTACTACTATTTTATAAAAAAAATACTATCGTTGCAAATTTTATGCTTCTTTTAGCTTTCTCCATAATCATTAAATGCTGTGTTATTCTGGTCTGAAAGAAATTTTGCTTTTGAAAATTGTATTTAGCCTTTAAGTAACTAAATGAAGGCTCAGTGTGGAATAAAAACAGAAATGTATTCAGGTTTTTATTAAGTTAATGATGCTTGAATTCATTAACTGGAGGCCTTTTCCTAGCCGCCCTTATCGACATTAACCCAGTTTTTTTTATAATTTTAGGATCCCCTTTTTATACGCCTTAATCAAAATCCGATATTTTCCTCGGCTAACATCCCAGATTCTATGCACTTACCGCGTGTTTGACGCATAAAGCGAAATCTGGAATGAGGGAAATTTCTGCGGTAGAGGAGGAAAAAGATATTCTGGACATTAGACTCATGGTATTCGCACGTTAACTTCTCGGAAAAGTATTTTTTAAATGATAAAATTTTGAGATTTTTTTCATTACAAATGTAAGCGAAGCTGAAAATGTTTTGTAGAATTTTGGAACTCATCCAGATGCAAACAATGTCAAGTTACCATTCCTAACTCTTATTGTAACTGATTTGTTTCGAATTTGCGTTATAATCTATATAGATTTATGAAATCATAAGTCCTTTCAAATAAAAATTCACTTAAATAATTTTTGAAAATCAATGTTTATACTTCCTTTTTTAACAGCTACAAGTGTGAACGTTTTCAAAAACACCGTCAACATTCAAACATTTTTTAAGGTCACTTTTACCGCGAAAGACGCAAATTGGAAGAACAATGTTCGCGTTTATATAAAGGATAATAAATAAAAGTATTTTTATTATTTTTATACTATTATTAAAATATCAAGATACCATTATTAACTATATTTTTTTTTCAAAAAGAAGGTTTTACCAAGAATATAAATTTATTAATACGCTAGAGAAATTTTTACCAAGTCTGATACACAAGCAAATCTTTACATAAGGTACAAAACTAGTATCATATGTTATATACAGGAATTATAAAGCGTAACATAATATATTAGAAATGCTCATCCTAAGAGAATTAAGTGCTGTTATTTGCGAACTAGAAAGCATGCCATTATTTTTACTAGACAATGGTAATATACTATAAAAAATATAGCTATTACGCAATACCGCGTAATGTAAACCCATGTTTTTTCATAAAAATTAAGTTTATTTGAATTTTTAATGCAAAAAATACTGATTTTATTTAAATTTACTGCTTTAAGGATAAATAAATTAATTTCTTGAAAACATTTCTAGCATTACCATTCATTTTCTGTATTATAATTTTCTCAGCCATATCTTAAATTTCTACTCGTAAAGCATTAATAATTTTTCTGGTACTAATATGAATTATTTATATTACTGAATATCTATTTTTCCTATTCATAACACTTAATTCCCTGTATGAGTAATAAAAATACTTTTGATATTGGAACATGAATGAGATTACACAATTTTTCGAAAATACCGAATTTTAATGCAAACAGACAGATGTATAACATATATAATTGTATAAAGCTTCTGAATTCAAATTTTGTGGATTAAAAAGTCATACATGTTGTGGGTCACTCGCTGAATCTTTCTTATTTGTTGTGTTTCTTGTTGTTGCTGCATTCTGGAAAACAAACTGCATATCACAACATGCTATTTAAACTTAACATTATTTTGTATTCCTGATTAAATCATAATAAAATTATTCATTTTCCTTTCTGTAGTCATTTGCAAATAAGATGGCAGTTTGTATAAAATCCATTTGCCAGTTAGAACTAAACTCATAAGTGCATGTTTTGATGCACCTAACAAACTTGAAAAATTCTTTTCCTCCCTCTTCTCAGT
Source organism: Stegodyphus mimosarum (assembly GCA_000611955.2). Classification (NCBI taxonomy): domain Eukaryota; kingdom Metazoa; phylum Arthropoda; class Arachnida; order Araneae; family Eresidae; genus Stegodyphus; species Stegodyphus mimosarum. Next base: position 23,377 of record KK114758.1, read on the forward strand.
AATATTTTGCAAGATATGGTGTTATACTACAAGTCTGAGCATTAAAATATTAGACTTCTAAGAGTTCTTAGTAAATTGATTGTAATTTTTCGAGATCTGCTTATCACATTTGATATTGCTTATATCCAGAATTAAATTTAAGCGGTATGACGAGTTTGTGCTGTAGTAACATAATAATTTGCTTTTGTACATACGTATGCTTTACCTTTGTTCAAACAAATATATATATATATATATATATATATATACATTCTTTAATATTTTGCTTTTATTTTTATACAATTTTATTTTAAACATCAATATATAAATAAGTGGAGTTCTTCAAAGCTGAGAAAAATATGTTAGTTTTATTTGGCAATAAGAATTTCGTTTCATGAGTTAATAACATAAAATATTACTTTAAGTAGAGAACTGAAATATTTGCATTTCGTAAAATAAGCAAAGCAACTGGCTTGAATATCGCGTAGAATTTAATTAAAACTCTATAGGTTTCTGGAGCAAACAAGTACAGGTCCTTCGTCATTAGGAGCAAACAAAATTTCACCAAGCAGAATTTTCGAAATTTCGCTGTAAATCTGTAAAGTTTTAATTAAAATCAACGCCAAACCCGAGTTCGATGTTTTGCATAATTTAAAATTTTATTTTGTCGTATTCCTCTTCTCTTTTGAAATATTTGCATAATTTTTACATTTTATATGCCTTTTAATGTAAACTGTTTTTTAAAGTATTAGATCGCTAACTGAAATTTTAAGGTTGCAAGCTTTGTTTTTTATTTGAGAGGTCTATACTCCATAATTCATGTGATTAGTGAATTTATTTACCATTTCAAAATGCGCACTAATTTGTTATCTAAATGCTTTTCTTTGTTTAGTTATACCTTGCTTAATGTTTTAAAATTTGACATCATAAATATTAAATATTATTCATGAATACTTGCTACATAATTGTTTAGAAAGCATAAAAACAGACTACAACTTTCTAAACTATTAATCGATCACGTTTCGTATATAATTTATGACCGCCATTAAAAAACTATTTTTAACATTTATAAAACTGCATTACTGTTGTACTTTCACACTGTGTTTGTAGCTGTATGCATAGCAGGACTCTTACACTGCATTGCAGTAACTGAATGTCCAAAGACATCATAAAATTATGAATATAAAAACGGTTTATTTCAGGAAGTGCCTCTTGAAACCTGCCCATTTTATTTGCTCTGCTAGGTTCAATATAACTTAATATTATCGAGCAATATTTAAATTAAATTGAAACACGTTTATGTAATTGTATCTCAAATTAGTATAATTAGACATTTTAATTAGCTTTCTTCTAAAACTTTTCCAATATATCGTTCTCACAAATGGCAGGTTGTTTCGTATGCAAGCCCGCATCTTTTTGTAATGTAGCTTAAAAAATGTACGGCCATCTTATCTTTCATGTCATCTTACATTCAGATCACTATAATATATGTTTATGTATTTCTTTGCGTTTCACCTAGCCAAATACCGTCATAGATATCATTCAAAACATTAACTGACACCTTCACAATGTATTTAGAATGAAATGTTAAAATATTTCATCACATCTTATATAGTCCTCAGCCCAGATAATCCTATGGGTCTTTCGTTCGTGCAAGGCTATTTTCCGAAAGGGACTAAGAGGTCGATTGGGCCTGGTATTGGGATCATTGAGGCTCAGAATTCTTTTTCATTCATCATGCATCGTGACATCTTAAATTCCTTTCTATTCCCATGCTAGATATTTGTATTCAGGACCCGCTTCATTCTTTAGGCCGCAATCATTCTGATCTTATCTCTCCGCAGTCGTGCACTATTAGAGGGATAGAGGGAGTTCGAAGAGCGTTTTTGGGAATTTATCGCTCCTTTATGGGAAGTCTGTGGCTTCTGGGTGATCCTATCAGCGATGGAATTGGGCTGTGACGACTCCGGCTCTCCCATTAAATATTGGCTTGCAAACGGAGGAAACTATCGAACCACAAATATGGGCAACGAAATGTTGTAAAGAGGATTTGATTGCTCAAACAGCAAATCTGTAGGCGTGGTTACGAAGTATTTGTTCTAACACGTGGACTGAAATTTTCTCCCTTCCAATTTCGGTTCCATACTATCAAATATTTAAAGTTCTATTCTTAATATAAACTTTAATTTCGAAGATCAAAATTTTGAAAAATGAAACTGTGAGAATTTACAAGAATTTTTAAGCTTAGAAAGCACATTTCAGTTGAAATGTATGTTTATACACTGAGAATAGTTTGAGTGAAAAATGTGTAGATTTATAAACTGGCAGTATCACGAGCTGATTCATCGTCACCGCTCAAAATGTAATGGTCGAAACATCGCAATCAAAAGTAAAGCAGCCGTGAATTCACGGTTCCGAAAGTAAAATGTCGCATATTATAAGTGCTATTTGGCCTGTTGTCCTTAGAAATAACGAAGCGTGGACCTGAGAACATATAATGTTTGGTGGATTAAGGAGTTTTTTAATTTTTTTGTTTAAATTTCATAATTATGCACATTTATGTATAATTATCATTCGCAAGTACGTTCATGACGGTCACGAAGTTAAAACTCTGGTTAGTTTAAATATTTTATTTATATTGGTTAGTTTAAATAAGTTAATATGTTGGATTTATTATATAATTTTCTTATTTGAAAGTGCTTTTGCTTAATAGTTTGGTTTTGAAATAATATTTAGCTTAAAATTGCTTTCCTGCATTATATATATTGTTCTGTATTTTGGTTGCAAGATAACATTTTATGTGAATTCATGCCTACATGTTTATGTATATACGTGAGTATAAAAGATTATTCCCAAAAATAAAGATCTGAAATTATTTATTGATTGAAAAGGATTCTTAACGTAATATTCTTTGAAAATCTACAGCGTAGAAAATTTGCGTTATGAGAGGAAATGTCACACGTTTAACAAATGGGACAAAAATTGTGGAGCTAATTATATCGCTAATATAAAAGAAAATTTGGAAATAATAGATTTCTTAAGGAAAAGAAACAATAATTCAACACTATCGTACGTGATAACAGTAATCAGCAATTTTTGGAAAACTCTCTGGTTTAAAAGTTATGACTGGTTTGACTGACTATTGAAAAGCGCACAAAGGCTATCTGCTTATGGTGAGAAATGCCTTCGTGAGGACTTTCTAAGGAAAACTGGCTTGCATACAAGTCAGACATAGGGAAAATCACGAACACGCCCATGCAGTCAGCCCGTTCGAGGGATTCCAACCCCAGACCTAACTGTCAGTGTTCAGGGACTTTAAAACTCGGTTGCTGGAGCATAATTTAATAGGCCGTACATAAAAGTCTTGTGGTATCCACATCAGATATTTTAGTATTCCTAAACAGAGCAAATTAAATTATTTAATTAGGCTTAATGCGAGAGGCTCCATTCCAGTTTTGACCAAACGCGCTGCAAGATACAGACACAACACGGGAAACATTTATGTGCAAATATTGTTAGAGCTAAACATTCTTTAATAAATATTGTTACCAGAAAGTTAATACTGGATTTTAAAATGGGAGTAAGTAAAGCCTTTGGAGCTAGTTTCCAAGTAAAAGAATATAGACTGTTAAAGAGGGAAAAAGGATCCACGTTTCAAATTTTGCATGTAAGGATATTAATTTACCTGACCTAACGTTCTGAGTTTAGCGTTCAGGGCTCTTTTCACATATTTATGGCTAGTACAGTTTATAGAAAAAATGGAAGTCATGATTCATCTAGGTGTGCCAGTGAAAGTGCTTATCTTATCGAGCAGTAAAGTCGTTAAGCTCTGGTACTTTCATCTGGATTCACTTCCAGGCAATCGCAGGCTGGCTACATAAGCATTTTCGTGATTTCCCTCCCATGTATGACATGGATACAAATCAGTTTCCCTTAGAAAGTCCTCCACAAAGACATCCCTCCCCTTAGGCAGATAGCCGTCGAGTGATGTGACGTCCGAAGAACGGGATGGCGATAAAAGTGCTATACTTCTACCACTCACGATATCGGAATGCTTCATCCAGAAACACGTATATGTGTTGCCCAAAGACAAAGGGCCCCCTCCTGATGGGAAAAAGGTTTGACTGCCTTTCTTCTAATTGTGGTACCGGAAACAATCTCAGAATATCGAAGTAATTATCCGTATTAATTAATGACTCCAAGAAAAGAAGGAACCAATCACTTTGTTATGAGTTAAGGCAAATCAAACGTAACTTAAGGGCTACCTCATTCAATTTCCCTAATAAAATGCGGGTTTTGTGATACCAAATCCTGCAGTTATGTCGATTAATCTCTTCTAAATCCTGAAATGTAGTTTCATCACTGAATGCGATTTTCTAACTTGATACTCATTATTGATACGGTCAAGAATGCCTTTAAAATATTCCGTACGAACGACTCAACCACTAGGTTTGATTTACTGATAAATCTGCAGTTTATACACAGTCAGATGTCAGCTTCAACCGTTCATGGACAACTTTATGAACAGTCGACCTGAGAATTCCTGTCTGCAAGCTGGCCCAGCGAATGGATTTACTCTTAATGCACACAAACACATCTATAATGACGGAGACATTTCCATGACTGACGCTTGAGCCTTCCTATATGCAAAAAGGTTTGCCCTTCCTATATGCAAATCATGAGCAGTCTCTCAAAACTATTTTAATCATCTTTTAATTTACTGTTTCTTTGGTGGATGTTTATGAAATTCATGTCGGAATCGCCCCTGAACTCTTTTCCATAATCAAATTTCATTTCCCATAACCAGAGAACGCACTATGCTTTTTCATTGCATAACGTCAATTTGTCTGTAAAAAAACAACTTATTTATTGCCATTGCCATAAATTAGAACAAATATAATTTTTTGAACTAAAGACTATATCGATATAAATTATTTCCCGTTACTTCGCAAAATTATATTTCAATTTACTTTTTTTTATAATTTTATTTACGCATTTATAATTTTTTTTCTTAGTCAATCAGCATACTCATAGTATTCAGAATTATAAATGCAATGCTTTCATCCATTATTTCATTTTAACTTTATTTTGGGAAGTCGCTCAGGAGAGGGATGCACAGGTTTTAACCTTGTGTTGGCTATATGAATCGATTATTTTTCTACTTTCACTCACGTAATAACCGACTTTGTAAGTATTCTCACATCCAGAACCGAGCGCGATAATAGCTGAATATAATTATTAGTTGTCCTTCCTTGTCAGTGAAAGAGCGCCTAATAACTCTTTCTTATATCAACGAATTTATTATTTATTTTTTATTTTTGCATTTTTAACTTTTACTAATTTTTCTTATTAGATTCATTTTTTGATACTATTTTACTGTCGTCTGGTGCATGTACAGGGTGTCTATAATTAAAGAATGCTATTTCAAAGCTGCTTACATGCGAAACCAGTGATCAGAAAATTGTAAAACTCTGTGGCGGACTTAATGAAGGGGTGAGAATGTCTTTTAGTGAAAAAAAAATTAATTACAAATAGCATCATCAAAAGACGCTTTACTTTGAAAACCTGTAGCAAATCTTCGTCGATGTCATGCAGCAGCTGTTGCAAAATCTAGAAACATTCGCGGAGACTTTGTTTTCAATGTGCTTGTTGACAATAAGTTTACGAGATCGTAATTTGTTAGCAAAACTGTTTTTATCAAAATAGCCGACACTTTCGTAATGTGTGTCCTCCCCGATTCCCAGACCTCAATTCATGCGATTTTTGGCTTTAGGGACACTTCAACATCTTGTAAGTCGTGTTAATCCAAGAACTTTACCTGATCTTAAAGCCAGCATTTCAAGTCATGTGCTGAACGTTTTCCAGCACGGACTTAAGTGTGGAAAATGCCATCTTGTGATTTCAAATGGTAGTCGAAAATGATGGCCATCATATTTAGCATGTTTTTTGCCGCAAAATTTATAAGATTATAAAACTACTGTAAGAGTGTGGCTAAATGTATGAATTCTTAATGCAATGTCCTCTGGTAACGCTATTTGTAACTAATTTATTTTTCGCTGAAAGGTATTCTCATCCTTTCGTTAAGTCCGCCACAAAATTTCGCAATTTTTTTATTACTGGTTTCGCTTGTAGGCAGCTTTGAAATAGGGTTCTTTAATCAACAATTTAAAGGTTGTTTAAGTGCGGCTAAGCCTAATTTTTTAGCCTGTATATATTTTCAGCAAAACAAAAATTTTCTTTGTCTTTTTTGCTACTTTATTCACTTTGCATTACATCATTTTGATCTAAGTTTATGCTGCTGCTTATATCGTGTATCGGTTTCTTCAGTTTCTACATTCATTCTAACTTCAAACTTTAATTATACAAGGTCTGTCCCGAAAGTAATGCGACCATTAATTTATTGAACTGATTCGTACAATTACTCAATATTCTGCGAAGTATATCCCTCCTGCATTAACACACTTGTCCCAACGCGATTCCCATGATTTATATGCGTCCTGGATCTCCGTAACAGGGATGTCCTACTGCCTTCATGTTCCCCAGCATCCCCAAATGCTGTCATTTGAGGGATATTTTAATTTTCGGGAACAAAAAGAAGTCGGGCGGGGGCAAATCAGGACTGAAGCAACGCAAAAGTCTCCGACGGCGTTTTCTCGAGTTTTAAACAAAACTTTGCTTATCGCTGATGGAAAGTTTTTTCCATCTTGGTTTCGACAGAGTGTTCACACAAGGGTTGCCTAAAACAGACACTGTGAATCTCCATGAGCTCGGAGCCGACTAATGCTGAACGTGCTGTGTTCCCAAAACTCCACCCACCCTTCCGTATAAGCGGCAACGCTGTGCGACGAATATTCGCGGCAGTAGAAAATGGGGCGCATTACTCTCGGGACAGACCTTGTATATCCATTCACTACACATATATATGTATAATAAATTCCGTCATAAATCATTATATTTCTCATGAAGTTTTGATCTTTATGAATAATGGATAATATTCTTTCAATGTCTAAATAAAGTCATTATTTGAACACTATAAAACATATGAAAAAAATCTAGACATAAATTAAAACAAGCCAGCCATTGAAAGCATAAAATATTAAAACTCAATCATATAATTCTAGGATTTTGAGAATATTTTCCAATACTTTATCTTGACCCTTGAGAAAATAAACTAAATTTAACTGACAAGAGCACTTATCTCCATACTTTGAGTTAAGTGTAAATCGTGAAATAATGAAATTGCTTAAAATTATCTTTCCCACTTGCTTTACTTCGACAAAACTTGAGGTATCGATTTCCTTGATCGTTCAAATATCGTAATGATCGTATTAAAAGCTAATTATTTCTATTGAACAGCAATTATTTTGTCACAGCTGGTGATGTATTACTAAGTATTATTGTACTTGAATAAAACTGAAGAAAACACTACTTGAAATCCAAAATGATAGATATTTTGGATAACCGTTACAAGTAATTAGATAGCACATAATATTATGGATGTACTAGTAAAACTAATTAATTCTTGCACTTGAGAACTGTCCTGAAACTTCTTTACGGCCGCTTAAAGTTCTAAGAGCGGAAAAAATTTCGCCAACGTGTGTGAATCTGATTACTGGAGATAGAAGAGAGGGGGAACTCATGTCCTATAGGTACCATTAACGATCTCTCTATATAGTGACTTTTTTTTTAATTTTCATTAATAGAGAGAAAATAGCGATTTTTCTAAGATTTAGGTTTCAGATGTAAATGTGAAATTAGTTTAATTGATAATTATATGTATATATTTAGGATTAAAATTACGAAAACAGAGAAATGAATCTTGTGCTTCTTTTACCTTATTAGTTGCTATTTGAATGTTTAATAAATTACCGTAAAGTATATAAAGGTTATCTGCTTAAGAGGAGGGAAACGTTTGTGGATTACTTTCTAAGAGAAATTGATTTTTATTTATTTCCCTTGTTAAAATATGGGCTGTGATGTATATCTGAAAAATGAATACAATGAACGTAATAAAAATGATAATGACGAACTGTACAAAAATGATTAAATAAGAAACTATGCACAAAAACATGAACCTCAGTACTTAAAAAATTCCTTACATATGTATGATTTTAATTTCAGATGAAAATCTAAATGCATTTCTATAAGAAAAAGGCAACGCCTCCTTCTTTAGAGGCTCTCCTCTTTCTTCTTTTAAAAGTAAATTTATGTTTCGCCGGGATAATTTGCATCTGTAGAAAATTATGTATTGGATATGAAAAAAATCTCATGTGTACACCACATGACTTCCTTGTATGGAATATTAAATTGTACGTATTTTTTCCTGTCTTTCATTTAAACTTATTTCCTCGAATTTCATTAGAAATATATTTGTCATTCAATTAATTCAGTTCTCACTTCGCGACAAATCACAAATCAAAAATATCTTAATTTATATAGCCATTAGTTAACCAATGGATCACTCGTTACTGAACGACGTAAATATTTCAGCGACATAAGTTCGGATATATGTATCGATTTTCATTAATTTTATTTAAGATATAAATTTTTTATTTCTTCGAGAAATTCTTGAGTTACGTTGATTTGTTCAATTTCAGCTACAATTCTCTCTTGATTGTTATGGTAAATGCCCATGATACAAATCTTAGGAAAGCAGCCTTTAGAATTAGAAAAGCTTATTAACATTTTTATCCCATTTTAGGCCATATTTTGTAGAGAGTACGCCTTCAAGCATAGAGAGTTGCATTTCATTTCTGAGTTTTCATTTGACGATATTTATGCTTCTAAATAATCCCTCGACTTCCACATTTCAGTTAGCAAAATTGACATAATAATTGCTAGTGTTGCACAACAATCTTAAGTACTGATGATATCTATCCATTACCCGAAATGAATTTTATTGCATTGATTTTTAATACTGGAAACCGTTTCTTCATTAAACATTTAATCGAGAGGCCATTTAACATATATGTCAATTTGGCCAACACTGCCATTTAACAGAAAACGTTTCTACACTAATATGAGAAATTAACACACAAAAAGGATGTAATAATTATGTAATTCTCATAATTAACATATGTGTGTGTTAATTATGAGAAATTAACACACACATATGTAGCCGATCAGAGATCGTTTCCAGGGTCACCACGACGAGGTGTATGGGTATATACTCCATGTGTTTTCTTTTATTTAATGCTAGGATAATTAGAAGTAATATATGAATACCTAATACTATATACGAATAAAAAACAAATTTAAAAATAACTGACATAGTAAGTAGCTAAAGTACAGTATACAAATCATAAAATAATTTAAAAAGAAATATGCTACATTGCATGATATATAACTAATAAAATATATTAAAAGGAAATAGTATGCGCAATTCCACGCAAAAGTTCTAGTACAGGTCGCTGCTGTCTATCAGAAATGACATCTGTATCCTCGTTTCTCTACTTTTGTCTGCTCTTCTTTTCTTTTTACCTGGTTCTCCTCTGATAGTCTTCTCTATTTCACTTTCGACATGACATTGTTCTTTCGTAACTTCCTTAATTGTTGAAAACATTCCAACGTGAGAGCGGCCAATCAATGTTTCCCATTGTCGGTGCCATGCCTCCACGTTATTTTAGCACGTTATTTTGAGTTCTTGGGAAAGAAAATTCCACATTCTCAAAGATAGACCAGATTTTCAGGTGGAAACAACGGCGGCCATGTCTGAGTTCGCGCATTTCTTTGATTGCTTCTCGGTATTTTTTCATGCACAAAGTTTTCCTCAAACCACGTTAAAATTGGCTCAGCATCGTCTGGCATCAAACTTCTTAATAAATCAAAGGCATTAGAAATTTCAAAAGGGCTTAGAAACGCCAAGTCTGCGATACGTCTAATTAAAATGCTAAAACCTTCGTCAGTACCATAAACTGTTGTCAGTCCATGATTCTGAATTTGTCTATAAACTGCTTGTGACAAATGGAAATGGCACCCTTTGCTTTGCGCATTTGGAATAATTGTGTTTACAGAATTCATTGATGCCTTTTCAAAGCCTGTTAAAATAAATTCAGGTTTAAACTCGAAACCGAGTTCATCCGCCCAGTCAACCAAATCTTGAAAGAGCCTCTTGTAAAGTTCTTCAGTTTTAGAACTCATTAATCCATAAACTAGAGGTAATATGCAAACATTTGAAGCACCGTCTACATTAGTATGGATGGTATAGAGTTGTCTAAAGATAGTTGGTATAGTTTTGAATTTTCCATCCATTATCCAAAACTTTGCCAAATGCAAATGCTTTAAATTTGTGTCGGAAGTGAATAGTAATACTCGTCCATCACCGTCTGCAATATCTTTAAAAAAAGGCTGTCCACTCAACGTCAGTGTATATTCAACGGGTAAAGTGAAATTTTCAAATCTGTCATATTCACTTGGAGTACCTTTGTGCATTGCTCTGGTAATTTGCTTTCTGAGTACTTCATCACTAGGCAAACATGGTTCTATGTCTTCAATTATTGACGGCTTAACATTACTGATAATCTGAGCAGGTGTGTCATTACATTGCTTTGCAATTTCTTTCATTTCATTTTAAGCCTTAGCAACGAAGGCTGCACTTGGCAGAGCTGCCTTAATATGTGTGCACGGATCAAATTTTCTTACAACATGTTCGCGATTTAAGAAAATTGTTATCGCTCTTCCAGTGCATCTTGATTCTTTCCAGTTGTTTCAGTCACAAGTCTAATAGTACAAATCCCCACGATTTTTATCTTTTATAAAGAAAAATCCGTTCATATCAATTTTAGGTTTCTTTTTCGTAGAATTGATAACATCTGCGATTTTACCAATACAGTTCTGGTTGTCCGAATCACAGGAGATCATCGAGTAGCGGGATATCCTTCGAACAAGAGTACAGGAAAAGAAATGAAATCTCTGTTGGGCGGTGAGCTCATACAAATAAGGAATATGATTGGATATTGCATTAGATTGGCCCCAATTTAACACCCTCTTTTGTTACTATTACGAAACAATAATTTAAAAATTGTGTTCCAATTAACAAATTTTTTGTCTACTCAAAAAAACACGAGAACGACTAAATACTCTATTAGTCTCCCAAATATTAAAGTAGGCCTCATTTTTTTTTCAATCGTTGCTCCGTTTACTTAGTTCTAAATATTCGCGTGTATTAGCCCATCCCTGATTTTAATCTGCTTATTTGTGAAAAAACATGCGGCTCATATGCGAAAGAATACGGTAGTTACAGTACTTAGAATCCCATTTTTGTTGTAGAATTCCCATTTTTCCACATTTGTTGCTCTTGCTAGAGCAGGAGATCCGTAGTTACGGTAACTGGTATTAGTTTTCATAAAATCTGCATAGGAAGAAAAAGTATGATCTTCATGAGTGAAGGTTGATATGTTTGAAGCTCTAAATTTGGTTTACTCCACTTTTTTATTCGTGACACTGCTGTTGTGATTTTCGCACGATTTTTTTCATCATGACCACCACTATTTTTGAAATTGATGTTGAATTCGCTGGAAAGAAACTTATCCGATAACCATTGGACAATAAAAATAAAGAGTCTGTTCAACTGATGAGGAAAACTTGGTGATCTTGAAATTGCATTAAAGGCTGGCAAGCCGGTTGCTCGCTTTCGCTAAATTTAAAAAGATGCTAAAAAATTAAGGTCTGAACACTATTCAGCTCATTGATACTGATTCTAAAAAGATTGAAAATTCTAATTCTGATGTTTCTCAGACTTTGGAACGTAAAACTACTGACGACTCTTCTTCCCGAAAAGAAAAGAAACACAAGACGTCTCTCAAGCTTGCAAGCTTAACTACCACAAGCAATAAAGAATCAAATGAAGAAAAAGGTTGGATTACATCTTCTAAATGTGCTAAAAGACTTCAACTCCTACTTGTTCTGAACCTGTAACGAAGACAACTTCTCCACCGAGAAGAAATTCTACTTCTACGCCAAATAAATTCGAAGCTTTGAATTTTATTCCCGATTCAGAAGATAAAATGGATTGCTTAGAAGCTCCGTCAACCAAAGCTGACTGCATTCTGGAACCTCCAGAGGATTCTGTTGCAGATTGTAAAAAGAAAAGACTGCCCCCGATTGTATGTCTAAGACCGGAGGCAACTTGGAAAGAAATAAGAACTTCGTTTTCAAGAAACGGTATCAACAATTTTGCTAGTACTTTTACTAGAGAAAAAATAATCATTACTTTTGATTCTACTCTTAATCTTGACCGTGCTTTAGTTGTATTTATGAAAAACGAAGTTCAATTTAGTACTTCTAGAACAAAAGGCGATACTCCGATCAAAGTTGTGATCAGAGGGTTAACCGAAGAATCCAGTATTGATGAAATCAAAACTGAACTTTCTGAAGCTGGCTATCCTGTTTTAAAAGGTTACTCAATTCACTATTCGTAAATACCGTAGCAAGCTATATGATGGGTTTTAGATGTCAACGATTTGGCCATGGTCAAATGTTTTGCAATAATCAACCAAGATGTTTATAATCTCCCGTACATATGTACGCTTCCGAAGGATGATAAACCAAGTAGTTGGTTTATCCGAAGTGGAAAAAATGTCCGAAGTGGAAAAAATCACGTGGCCTCATTTCAAGGTTGTGAATTTTATCCTAAAATTCCGAAACTTCGTACTGCTGAAAGGAAAGCTCCTTCGCCGCCCAAAGACTATAAGAAAGCTGTTTTTTCACAGAAAGTTGATGCTCCTGTGACTAATGTACCGAATGATTCTTCTGAACCCTCAGAAATGGACTTTGACAAAATTAAAGGTGTTGTCAACAGATTACTTAAATTTGTTGAGCAATTCAGGAAAAGAAGACTGCAGCGAAAAACCTTGCACTGTGCTTAGTTGAACTTCTAGACAGCATATGCTTAATTTCACATCTCTTTATGTAAGATGACTGATCTAGTTAAAAATCTAGCATCGATAGATGGCACCACATCACGGTGGCATTTCAGGATGTCTCGCTAGTTCGTGGCCGCTCCTTATTTCTCATGCCCGGAATTTATACGTCACCTGCCTTCGGGCTTTTTTTCAAGAACCAAACTTTTGCTTTCTGCAATAGTTCGGTATATTAAAAAGTCTAAAACTGCTATGTGTAGTTTCCAGAATCTCAGATTTTCAGCTATACAGTGGTATACAACGTTATTTCGAAATTTGCTTTTGAAAATCTTTTTTGAGAATCTAAAAGGACCATTTGTAGTCCAAGGACCATAGATTGAGAAACGAACAACGAAAGTATTGGAAAAGAAATGACATCACTATTTGGTGGAGTTAAAAAGGTGATATAAATAACGTATATGATTAGATATTTCATTTGAACGTTAAACTGGAGCCAGCTTTTATTGTTATTATAAACAAATACTTTATAAAATGTGTTAGGCATGGTAAATAGTTACATCTAGTCTTAATATACATAAATACACATGAGTCTGGGTTAACCATTAAGCAATATATGCACGTGCTTAGAGAATCAAGGAAAGGGGTCACCACAAAAATGCCCATAGGTACACAGGAAAACGGGGACCAACAATTTTTCCATTACCATGCAGCTAAACCAAAACCGAGAAAGAGAAATAATAAAAAAGTAAAAAAAAAATAAAAATGAAACGAAAATTTATGAATTTTTAATAGATATTGAGAAAAGTTACATTACATAAGAAAACTTATATAACATATTATATTGAAAATTACATATCGCGACTTTCAAAACAGAGTACATAATATTATATACAAATTAATTAGGAAAAGAGAAATTCTATGTATATTTTTACAGTGTACTAAAATATGCACAATCCAATTCCCGGTAAATCATACTCAAAAGGCTTCCGCGCGACCTCAACACGATCATCCAAATCATTTAGTAGGCGCGGTTAAAAAATAACAGTGGAGTTGCATATCAGCCACGTTTTCGATATACACTGCTCGACATTGAAAATGCAACACCAAGAAGGAGTCGTCAGTAAGTGATGAAATTTGGAAAAAAAGACAGAAAGAGCAAGCAGCAATAAGTGATCTTTGTTTCAAAATGATAGTCAGAATACAGAGCAAGAACGGCGTCGGCTCAGTAGGATGCGACATGCGACATGCGACGGAGGACGTGGGCACCACCCCTTTACCATATGGTTAATTGGTGTAGCGCCACGTCCACCAGTGTCAATATAAATATCAAGGACTCGGACGCCTAGGTGCATTAGATTTCACTTATTGCGCCTGACTGGCGTAAGATAAAATGTTCTACTGTACAAGGTTATATGCATGCAGGGGTAGGATATGGAAACAGTAAGATGATAATGCATAAAACAATTATATGTGGAGATATGCTGAAATATAACATACCAATACAGATATCATAGATACATTAAACATATGTTGCATAAAAATCAATAACTAACATACTATTATACCTACATTAATCAAACATTACCTAAATATCAAGGACTCAGGCACTAGTTGCATTAAAATTTCACTTACTACTCCACACAGGGGCGCGTTAAGATATTCTATGGTACATAGTTATTTACATGCAGGGGTAAAACATGGAAAAAGTTACTTAACAATTATTAACACCCAATATCCTAAATACATTAAACTTTTGTTACGTAAACATTAATGACTTGGATACTATGTTTACATTGGACAGACATTGTATGGATATCACAGACTCAGACGCTGTGCTTTAAGCTTCACTTATTGCGCTACACAGCCACATATTAAAGTATTCTATGGTACAAGGTTATATATGTGCAGGGGTAAGTAAGGCATAGAAAACAGTTAGATAATAATGCATAAGACAATCATGTGTGGAGACATGCTGAATTATAAGATACAAACACAGATATCATAGATACATTACACATACATTACATGGAAACATCTAGATACATTAAGGACCACAGCGAACAGCGATGCACGAAGAAACACGTCTAGGCATAGAGTCAATAAGAGTGCGGATGGTGTCCTGAGGGATGGCTCTCCATTCCCTTTCAACCATTTGCTACAGTTCGTCTTCTGAACGAAGCAGGTCAAAGTCTGCAAACGGCCTCCAATCACATCCCACACATGTTCGATTGGTGACAGTTCAGGAGAGTACGGTGGCCAGGGAAGCAGAGCACTGTGTGGTCGGGCGTTATCCTGCTAAAAATTGCATTTGGCAGCCCCTGAAGGTAGGGGATTGCCACCGGCCGCAGTACATTATCCAAGTATCGTTGGGCCGTCATAGTGCCCTGAATACGAACTAGAGGTAACCTGGAATCGTAGGCAATAGCGCCCCAAACCATTATGCCACGTTGTCGCTCGGTGGGACGTTCCACAGTTACTACCGGATTAGATCTGTCTCCACGTCGACGCCACACACGTATGCGGCGACTGTCAATGAATAAACAGAAGCGTGACTCATCAGAGAACACGACGTTTCGCCATTCTGTCATCCACATCGCTCCAGTCCGGCATCATTCTAAACGTTGGCGTGTATGCTGTGGTGTCAATGGCAGTCTTCTTAACGGACGCTGTGAGTGCAGGCCGCGTTCAACCAATCCACGAGAAATGGTTCTGGTCGACACGGGAACATCCAGGGTATCTTGCACATGCTGCAGAATCGAGGTACAAGTGACTTGCGGGACCGCCACAGCTTGTCGGCGGATGCGTCGATACACGCATGCTGACGTCACTCTGGCTGCACCTACACTCCTCTTTCTTCCCACATTTCCTTGTTCCAACCATGTTCGTCATAGCCGATTCACCGTGCTTGCATCCATGTGGGTATCAGCTGCGATTTGACGTAAGGACCAACCCGCCCATCTCAATCCGATTACCATACCCCTTGTAAAATAGTCTATCTGCTGGAAGTGCCTTCGTTGACGGCGGCCTGGCATTCTCTCCTGTTACACGTATTCTCCGGGACAAAAACCAGCTTTCTTCGATAATTCGTCTGGCAGAAATAACGACACGAATATTGCCCATTCTGCACGTTCCTTCCCTTATAATCTTACTTCATGCGCGTCGAAGAGCTGCGCATTTCACATCATTCGCTTAACTCAGTGACGTGCGTCTACTCTAAAATTTGCATAAATTTCTGACCACTCCTTCTTGGTGTTGCATTTTCAATGTCGAGCAGTGTATGAAAAGTGGAAAATGTAGTTTTTGCGGAAATGTTTTCAGTTCTGAATAAAGCAAAACCTTAAAGAATATTTTACTTCTAAATTAAACATTATGCAACAGTTTAGTGTTATAAACATTAACCTAAGTAAGTATTTTAAACGAGAGACGTGGTCCATAAAATGTTACAGATTCGCGCTTTTAATTTCTTACAAATTTGAAAACATTAGGAAGGGCCATATTGGAAAATTAACATCATTAAGTAAACAAGAAAAATTATTAATGGTGAAAGTGGTCAAAGAAACCCAGTTGTTTAAATGAAGAAGCTTTACGGACAATTTTTGCAGATCCCATACTGAAATGTAACTAAGTGACGTAAGTGACAAATTCTTTTTTCCTTTGGAAAATTAAATCATATTCTCTGACGAGAAATTTCAACGCTATTTCAATTTGGCCAATATACACCAAACAGCACGATACATATCAAACAATGCTAAATTTCACAAGAATCACAAAGCACATATGAGATCTTTAAGAATCGGAAAATGGATTTTACTGATGGGTGAAAAAATAACTTACATATTGAACTTATGGACAAGTAGAGAAATTTTGTAATTGAGAGCGAGTTTAAATAATTATTGGGTACGTGTCAGCTAATCGTCATTGACGGCTTAGTGTCTTGTTGACTTAATGTCTTGACAGTTAAGTGTCTCGCAGCTAAATGTCCTGACGGCTAACTCTTTCTGCCCGCTAAATGTCCTGTCGACTAAATGTCCTGTCGGCTAAGTGTCCATGTCGGCTAACTGGTGTCGGTTAAGTGTCCCGTCGGCTAAGTGTCACGGATTCTTTCGTAAATTATCTTATTTCAGATAGTTTTCATTTTAAAAGTTTACCTTTCAGGTTACATATATGCAGGATCTCAATATAAGGTTTATAACGTTTGTGTCTTCAATCGAAACTAAATTTCATTTCTTGGTATAGCTAAATAATGTTGACCTTAAGAAATAAAGCTCATACCTTATTTATCAAAAGAAGAATGTTCTGTTTATATCATACAAGACTATAATATACATAGACTACAAGAATTATCTTTTCAGATCTAGATTCATTTTAAATTTGCATAATATTTTCTTACCGGTAATCACGCATTTATATCAAATACATTAGGAGTATTCTACATATAGATAAAAATGCAAATTTTAAACTAAATGTATTACGATGACTCACAGGCTTTTCCTGTATTAGGTAGAGCTCTATCAATGCAGCAAAGTCTTTGATAAACTGTTCTCGAGCATTTTCAGTTTCATTAAAATTGTACTTGAATTTCTCCTTCCATATAATAATATCATAGCGTCTGAAAGCTATATTAAGTGTTCCTACTCTTCGAAATATTAAATTAACAAAGCAAAATATATACGAGTATTAAATATGGAAATTTCTGTCAAATATTAAATACGAAACTTTTGAAGATTCAACAAGTAAGCATTACGAATATTTACTGAAGGAGAACGACCCAAGGCAAGAATAATGAGTCATCGTTCCATTTTAACAAGATATACTATAATTCTGAAGATTTTGTAACTGCGAGTTATATATAAAATTTATACAATAAACGAAACTAACAAATATTATTGGACTCTGGGTATTTCTTAACATCAAGTTTTACGCATTTTTAGGATTTCAGCGACTGTAATCTATGTCTAGTTATGAGTTTTCATGATGTTTTGCGAAATAATAGACATTTCTAACTGCTTACTGATTGTCCATTGCCTCAAACTAAGCTTAAAAAAGTAACCGTTGCCCGCCATATCACGTAGACAACATAACTCTAACGAAACGTGTGTCAAAGCAATTTTTTTACAATTTGTTGAACAACAGATACACGAAGAAAAGGAGACATTTCTCTGTCTTCTTTCATCTGAAAGCAAGCTCAGAAAAAGGATTAAGTAAAAAAAAAGATTTTAAAAAATAGAAGCATTTACTTTTTTTATTTTATCTTTACTGAAGAATAACAAACTTTGTTGGACCTCTGCCATACAAAAGATGAGACCAGGTGGACAATCACATCTGAGTAAAGGAAAAAGAGAGGAAAAAAAGAGAGAGAAGGATGTCTACTTTTTCGAAGAAACAGCGGAGTATAATAATAAAAAAAATATTGTTCTATAGAAATATTCTGCAAGCGACTATCAGTTAGTACGTGAAAGGTCCAGTATTCCTTCAATTTTTCTTAGAACATTTTCAAAACTTCTTTGACGTAGACTTCTAGATATCTCCCTCACTCTTACTCGATGGCCAAACATATCATTACAACAGACTCTGATATTATAGGAAGTCCTTTTTTCATTCAATATGTTATTACAACATTTGTTTATTTTTTAGTCAACGACTTCGAAAAAGGGTTGCCATGTAACTTATAATTATGTTGTTTTGTCGACTAAATAAGAGACGGTATAGAAAATAAAATAAATAGCTTTAGGAAAGAGAACGAGACACATTAGCAAATATAATACTTCAGAATAAGAAGATATTTGAATTTCAGTTCCTACTTTAACTCATTAAGATACTTCAGTTCTGTATTCACATAAATGGCAAATGCAGAAGGTATGCAATAACATTAGATTTGTCGAAAGCATGAAAGCTAAAACACAGATGTAATAAAATAGTTTTTATGCAAAACGAATAGCCGATATTTTTCTTATTAAGTGTCAAAATGAGTTGGATTAAGCGTATTTTACTACCCATTCCTTAATAATTTTAAAAAACAGGGAAGAACCTTATATAAACTAAAACTATGTAACAATTCATTTATGTATCAAGAATTTATGATTTGAATGTCTTTTCTTCTTTTCTTTATATAAAAAAGTACACACACGCATACATATATATATATATATATATACACCGCATGCATGTATATATAATCAAGCGATAATTCAAATAATCAAATCAGTAAAGGTGGTAAACTGATTAACAGAGAGAATTTAAATAAAAATCGAAACAAAAGCAAAACAGGATAGTAAAATTCTAAATTTTTGAAAATTATTACGTCCTTTTTAAGGAGCAGCAGAACAATTTTCCGTAAAGCTACGTTTCTAAATTTTACCTGGATGATTCCAAAGCTAAATCCATGAAATAAAACAAAAAATTAATGTTGAAAAGAAGAAAAATTAAGTAATTCAAAACAACATTAAAAGGTCTTTAAAAATTTTATAATGCAATAACTGAAGGACACTGAAGAATATTAATAATAAAAGTTAAGACTAAAAGTTTCGATAATTTTTAATTAGCGAAGATATAATCTGTTCCGAAATTATCTTGAAGAAACTATACAATGCAATTAAAAAAATTAAACAGTAAAAAACTAGAATTCAGAAATTAGAAACCAAAAAATCAGTTCAACAAATTAACATTTAAAAAGGAATTTGGTAAATGATAATAAGCCTTAAAAAATTTACAGGAAATAAGTTCTTTAAAAGTGTGTTAAAATTTAATTAAATTGAAAAAATATTTTAGAAGTTTTAAATTATGGAAAAAAAATTGGTTGATTAATTTGTGATTTTTGAAATAAAAATTTGAAATGGTTAAGCAGTGAGTAAATAGAATAAGAGGGGGAAGAAAAAAAAGGAAAAAAAAAGAAAGGAAAAAAAGAAAAAAGAGGAAAAAGTAGGAAAGGAAAAGCAAAGAAAGAAGAAGTATTTGCATTTTTAGTCGGATAATACTATGCTTATATAATTTTAAAATAAAATGTATATTATTAAATGTAGTATAAAAATATGTAATGGGTAGTAGAAAAATGCGAAACGAAAATTAGTAATTAACAGAAAAAAGCTCTTTATCTATTTAGCGTATAAAAGGACTGAAACAGAAATGGCCATTTGCTAGTTACAGAAATAGAAGGACCAATTACTTCTTTACATGGATATTTACAATTGCTACGCATCTAGAAAATACTTCCAAATTTGGTTTAAGTATTTCCTAAATACAAGCAACAAGAAATATTAAAACGACCTAATTTTACCATAAATTATTAAAATTAAAAAGAATTTTACTATTGATAAGTATTCTTTTGATTGCATTCCTTGAAGGTTTTCAATATCAGTGCAAAAATATTTTAATTCCTGGATTTTTATTTGATTCTTGTGTTTGGCATTTACGTTTTGATCCGTATGATATTTGGATTACATGGCAATAGTATATCAGTATAAAAACGAATAAACATTTTTCTTATCAAAAAGTTTAATTTTTCTACATTTAAGAATTTTTAGATCAAGATAATAAAGTTCGTCATTACAGGTACAGGTTTTATTACGTTTTAAATATTTAGGACAAATATTAAAACAACTAGATATTATAAAAAACTCAATTTCTATAATAAAATTATGATTTTAATCATCACTTATTAAACATTTCACCAGTTTCATTTTTAGTTTTGCAAGCAGCATTTAACTAACGCAACTCGGTTCTTGTATACTTATTTTCCATTTTGAACTACAGACTTAAAATCAACTCGATTCTTCCCATCACATCTCATTCCACTGTAGTCTCGTGCGATGCACTACGTCTAGATGCAAGGAAAATATATTTCTGTATAGAATTTTATTTTATTTTTTTCCTTTCCCATTTAGTTTATTATTTATTTTTTCATATTTTTGTTTTCATATTAAATTTTTTCTATAAGACCAAATTTAGTATGAATCTCATCTTAAGTAAATTTTATTACCATACATGAAACTTATGCTTATTGCCTTATGTTCTCTGTTTTCTAATTTTAGAAACTTTCAGTTATCCAAAATCGATCTTACAAGATTTTCATTTACCTTTAGGGAAATTTAGGTACCTTCAAGTGTTTTTTTCATTTTTTAGATGGATTACCTTTTAACATAATTTGATTTCGTTTCCAGAAATTTCGGCTATAAAATTGAAATACCTGATAAGTACTGTTTGGAACTACTAAAGGGTATTTGGAAAAGCAGTTTTTTATAAACTTTATTTTTGTTACACGTTTTTGAAGACTTATTAATTTATCAAATTATTTTTCTAAATTTTTATTTCCCGAATTGCTTTTCTGGCTTATACTATCCTAAATTTTAGTTTTATACTATTTAATTTTTGTATTGTAAGATTTGCTTAGAATCACATTATATCTCGATGATTATTTAAAAATTAATTAAATTTTTTAATATTAATTTTTATTTGCATTTTTCAATGATTTTTCTGTTTCAAAAGATAAAATAATTTGAACAATTTGTTATTTTGTTATGTTGTTCCGTTTTTGTTTCAGTTCTGATTTATATTCTTCCTGTCAATCAGTTTACAATCTTTATTGGCTTGGTTTTTTTAATTATTCTTTGATTATTCAATTTTGCAGTATACTGAGCGACTTTAAAAACTGACTATCTTAATTTTGGAATTTCTAATTTCTCGATTAGGTATGAGACACGCCTTTTCTAACTGTTTTCAATTATTCATGCGTGGTAAATCAGCCCATATTTAAATTACAAATTGCATTTCCTTGTCAAATAATTTATGTACTCGCGTATAAAAGTAAAATTGCTATCTCTTACATCTAATAACAAAGAATAATTTAATTAATAATCAGAATTTTGCGCATAGCGGCTGTTCTAAGCTATTACTCAACTTATATTGTTTTTACGTAGATCAATGGATTTATTTGACTTGCAGTAATGCAGTATTACTTACTTGATATCGATGTCTACAATGTTTATACAAAACGTTTTAGTTAAAGTTCATGCAGTATTAAATACTCATGTATATTTTTATTTTCATAAGTACTTTAAGTATTAAATATGCAATAAGTATTTTGCAAATTGCTAAAGCAAAAAAATCAAGTAAATGGAAAAGCGTTCGTTGTCAAGGATAACTGAATGACTTACAATTAATTTAGATTTTTTACACTGCACAAAGACGAATTACGTATATGCATATTATGAGATAATTTACATTACAATATAAAGCTGTGTGCAAATTATAATATGATATTTTGTTAATTTGATGGTTACTTACTATAGCAAAGCTTCGAGGGATGGTTTCGTGAAAGGGAAGGAAGCTCGCACTTTTTGACAAAGGAAACAGGATATATATAAAGTGCAGAAATCTCTAACAACCATTTGCTATTATTAATAATTAATTTGTAATGCAGAATCAATTACTGTATTTGTAAAAGTTACAGTTAAGATGACCATAGCTTACATCAGGTGTATATAAATACTAATTTTATCTAGCGAAACCGTTTATTAATTACTAGCGGAAGTACTCGATGCCAGTTACTTAGATTGAGAGTAATGCATCTAACAACAGTTAGCAGTATACCGCTGTAATCTTTCTCTAATAACGATGCGAAAAATACGATTCATAGTCATACATTTTTCAGTCTGATGCGATATGGAAATCACATAAAAAATTCCGATCGAAAAATAAGGTCTCTTCATTATATCATCAACAATGGCACGCAGCTTCTAATGATTTTCGTCTTTCTAATCAACTGGTCATAAAAGCTGAAGTGAATCCAATATTTCACCTATATTCAATCTTAGTCGATTATATGTGGCAGAAAATGTTTCACAATTGATCAAAAATTAATAACGGTAACAAACAAACATACGCACAAACAGACATTCTTATTAATATATAGATAGATTTTGTAAAACTTACAAATTTTTTATTAACAAACTCTACGATATGAAAGCGAGCAGTAGCAATACTTTTCGAAATAAAGAATTTTTATCTTCAACGCGCGAGACTTGCCACTTGGAAAAATGAGAGCGAAAATTAGCGCTGTCAGACTTTTTTAATTCATATTTTCGGGTGATTAAAGTCGTACGAAGAATGGAAATAGTCGAAACGGCTTCCTAGGAATTTTTGGAATCGAGAATAATGTATTTAATGCTTGGTAATGCTATTTTTATTTCATCGTAAAACTTAGAAATGTTTCATTAACAAACTCTAGGATTTAAAAGAGAGCAGTGTCAACGATTTTCGAAATAAAAGCAGATTTCCATCTCCAGCTTGCGAAACTGTGGTCACCCAGAAAAATAAAGGCAAAATTATCGCTTTTCCGAGTTGTTAATTAATATATCTGATTTTACCTTTTTTTGTTTGGTAAAAAGTGAACGTCGACCTTTTCCAGGACCCACAAAAGAATTGTAGAAAGTTCGGTGACGATAGTCACCGACTAGTAGTGACTGATCATAGTCATAGTAGTGACTGATCATAGTCATAGTAGTCATAGTAGTGACTGACTTATTAGCGAACAAACACAAGCGCAGACTTTCTTCTTTATATATACAGATTACTACCGAGTATGTTATATACTAAACTAATCAATGGAAAAAATTCGTTCTTTGCTTAGAAACTATTTTATTTCTACATTTTAAATATCAACTCATGCCCTACGTATGAAGCAAACGCATTTCAATCAAAATGCGTTTGGAAGCAACTTAATAATTAGTTCAGTAATGGCTCTGAATTAAGCCATAATTATTACTTCCTTGCACGAAGTAAAAAGGAAGTATTGTAATCGCGAAAAATTTCGTGTATCATATTTCAGCGAAAATATCCATTTTGACAGCTATCGAATGCAATTTAACAATGTTTTTGCGTGACATCTGTACGTAAGAACAGAATAAAGGACTCTTT
>KK114758.1:47202-125108 GCA_000611955.2 Stegodyphus mimosarum
TCTGTGCGTACGTACGTACGTATGTATGTATGAATATATCTCACATAACTCAAAAACAAATATCTTCGGGAAGTTGAAATTTTGTATATAGGAATGCTATAACATCCAGATATGCACCTCCTTTTTCGGTTGCAATCGGCTACACCAAAAATACATATGCATAAACACTCACTCTGTTACTCGGCTCAGTGAATCAAAAGTTTTATATCTTGGTAAATTGCGCAGTTTTTGCTTTAAAAATGATTGAATTATGTTGTTCTTATGCCTTTAGCAAATCTGCATGCAATATTTGAAGAATTATCAATAATTTAAAAGTTGTTTAAGTGCGGTTAAGCCTAATTATTTTTACGAAAGCAGCCATATTTGTTTACATTTGAAACTTAGCAGAATAGTGGATTTCTTGCCAATCTAAAGAAACTAAGCTTCGGAACGACAAAGCTAACGCCTTCTTTTATTATTGTAAATTAAACCATGCTTAACCCATTCTGGAACTTATTCGAGGAAATAAGTCTTTAAGATTTACTTCGTAATTTTTAATATAGATATTGTGAGTTTTTATGTATTTTTGCCTTGTCACGAAATGAGAACTGGATTAATTGAATGAGAAATACTGAATCGTCTGAGGAAAAACTGTTTCTTTTTTTCTTTGTTTAATTTGTCTTATACATCGGTTTAGATTTATTATAGTATTTGAACAGAACATGTGGCAACTATTAGATAATTCTTCAATGCACAAAACGTTTTGTGCATTCTGACTTAAAAAATGAAAGAGATGTAACGCTGTTAAGTGAACCTAGCGCCAGAGTGCCGTTATGGTAAACAAATATAGTGAATTTTAAAGAGTGCATTTATTCTATTGTAGTTTATACGCTATCGAAGAAGTAGATTTAATTCAATCCAATGAATTAAGATTAAATGCAAGAAAATTGCGTATAATTTAATATTCCGTTCAATTAAGTCATGTGATGTACGCATGAGATTTTTTTCATTCCTCTCAATCTAATTTGTTTTATTATTATTTCGTATTTGCTTTATTTTGCTTCTATTATTATGGTTTCCTTAAAACGTGCTTGCAAAAACAAAGACTATTGAAATGTAAAGTAATATGCATAAATCTGGTAATTATCAGTGAAACCTTATCTTACTGTAATTTTCATCTTTTACTACATGGGAAGAATTAAAAATTTTTTCTGAGTAATATTCCTGATGAAATTTTAATATTCCTAATATTTTCGCAATTCAAAGCAATATAAATATTATTTATCTGCATTATATCTTCATTATTTCGCAATTCTAAGCAATATAAATATTATTTATCTACTTATTTATCATAAATATAAAGCAAATCTCTGTTAATCAAAATGTGTTTAGAAAGAACTTAAACTAATTTAGCAATGGATCGAAATTAAGCCGTAATGTTTTCCATTGCTCTCAGCTAATTATGAAAGTGATTAGTAATCAGCATAAAACATCACAAAATAAATCATGTTGTCTATATGCTGCAATCTAATTGCTCCAGATTCCTTCAGAAGTTTCAAATACTCTCCAGAGAATCCATGCCATCCAGTAAGGTGAACCACCCTCAGCATCCTTGAAATCAATAAGCCATACACACTTGGACGCACACATGCACAGTTCCTCCTTCCTACACCGTGCTTTCGATCATCAAAAGAAAGAGAGGCGGCGCATTTCCCACGATGGTCACCCCATCATTGCTTCACCCCCTACTCCCCTTGGGTCGTCAAGAACATCCATCTTTTCGCTATTCCAGAGGCTGGGCCCCAGCTGGACCAAGGAGGTCACAGAAAATTGGATTTTTTTTTTGTACCTAGATCGCCTCCCGCTAGTACTTGAGGAACGTGACCTCGTGGCAATGAGAAATTGATGAGTTAGAAAGTTTGAAGTTTAGGATAAGAGCTTACAGAATCTGCCTCGCTAGGAAGGAAAAACAGATTTCTACTGTTTTGTGATAGAAATGTAATGATGGTTGAGAATAATTGATGGAAAAGTGGTTCAATTATTCATACATCTTACGCGTCTTCTTGCATAATTGTGCAGAAAATAAAATATTACCATTATTTATAAATTCACGTATCTTTTAATATAGTCAATTGCAATCGGAGCTATTTTAACCTTTTCTTCTCCATGAGAATTTCAGTTTCGAGATCTTTAACAGAATTTATTTGTTAACGTTATAATTCACAGTTCTTGAAGATTAAAACAGAATTATAAAAGTGTTTCATAAAAGTAGAGGAAAGCAAGCAAACAAAACTGTATAGATCTTAACATCATATTAAAATGACTTAAAATTTAGGATGTCCCGGTCTTTAAAAAATGAACTTTACAGGAATCAAATTAAAATTTCATTTCAGTTAATTTTCGCAGATTTTTGCTGTTAAATACTTAATGTCAGCTTTTTTTAGTTTCAATTTATAAGCTTTGGATCATGGAATATTTCCTAGTAACCATTGTTTTTAACTTTCCAAATGAAAGTATTTTTAAATCTTACATTTTTAACCAAATTTCAATAGCTTGAAATACTGATTAATGTGCTTCTATTGAGCTATTTAAAATATTATCGATCACATTTTGAAATTTTTGCTTCCTCTCTGAGTTTTGTGTTTCCTTACAGACGTGTTATTAAAAGGAAAACTTAAAATGCATGAATAAGATCAATTTGATAGGCATAGAGTTAATTTTTAAACTCTTCTAGTAACATTTATTTATTTTTTTTACCACATTATTAGCCCAAAAGGGCTCTGAGTCTTGAAACGCGATTTTGCGTCGAATCGCTATAAGTGCTTCATTTCAAAGGATGTTAGATTAAATCGAATAAGTCTTTTTTACTTTTTGTAGTAAAAACAAAAAATTTTAAAAATATTTTCCAATGGACTTTCCTTCTAGAGAGGTTAGCAAGTGCTTGTTCTGCAATAATAAATTACTTAATTTTGTTAAAAAAATTATCTTGCAGTTTTAAGAAGTAACTTATCTTATTTATGTTAATTAATATGATTTAAAATATTTTTCGAATTTTAAATTTGCATTAATTTTTAGAAGTTTATCCTTCAGTGTTCCTGATTGGGAACATTCGTCATATATTATTTAGATTATTTTTTAGATTTAAAACAATGCATATTTTGTTTCAGTTAATACTTGAATGCAGTTTATTTCTTAATATAAAGCGTTAAGCAGGAAATAATGAATTATGAAAATTTCTTAATTAGGATTGCTAAATTTCTTAATTTGTAATATCTTCTAAGAGAAGATATTACAAAGTTTACATTCACAAATAAGCTAGAAAATGAAAAGTCATTAGTAACGAGTACATATGATTTAGATATGTGTTTTATCTAATCAGAACATGCCAAAAAAAGATCTCTAGCTCCTTATGTTTTCTGTAATAGCTATATTTAAGTACGAATTGATTAAATAATGAAAACTGAAGAACATCTTATACGTAACAAAATAAACTGCATGTTTCAGACCAGACTGTATACTTTTTTATCTACGATATATATTTTATTTAACACAGTTTTCATCATATGAGTTGAGAGGATATTTCACCATCCTGTCTGCATGCTTCAGTAGTGTAATTGGAAGCAAGTTCTGAAGACAACGGAATGTCCAAATTTTGAATCCTGGCGAAGGCATCGCTGATTATTCATTTTTCTCGGCTTCAGTAAATTTCTAAATTGCTCTGAAATGGCGCCAGAAATAAAATGTGGTGGACGATAATTCATTACGATCAGGAATTTGTGACTATGTTGAGCCTCACTCAGTTAACCTTTAAGTTGGGGACAATGCAAGGAATTTTCTTTTTCATTACCGCATGCCTTCATGGTATAGCTAGAAGTACCTTTGGTTGGTTCGAATCCAAGTATTAGCGAGTGTATCGCTGGTTTTCGCATTTCCTACTCCAAAATAAACCTAATGAATCTAGAAAGGCATTTAATGTTTTTAATATATTGATGGTATTTAATATCTTCTAATGTATTCAAATTTATACGAGAACATGAAAAGGAAAAAGGAGTTAAATACATTGGACAATACATTGGTAACTGTGTATATAATTTAGACAGGAAGAAGATACCATTGAATGAAAGAATGAAATGTGATTACTTATGATTATAAATGTTTCACAAGACTGATGGAATTAAATATAATATAACTATAAGAAAATTTTACAGTAAAATCTAGTTTTAATCAATAATTAGTTGCTGTACTATATTTTAAGCATTTGATTCTTATATTGTTCCTTGCTGCTTTATTTTGGATGTAGGAACACGATTCCTCTGTTGTAACTTACATGTTTAAAGAACACAAATATAAAGAGTGGGGTAAGTTTTGTAATGTAGTTAGTATAAATGTCGCTGGAGGCAAAGGAGAATAAATACACGAGATATTTCCTCTGAAGTTAAGTCTCGTTGGCTGCTGACTCTTTTTTCTTTATTCTACCTACAGACGGATATACGTTTTTCAGCTCCTGTTACGATTTTTATAGTTTTGTGCCCAGTAACCAATATATATGGCCTGGAGAAATATAGCATGTTAGGTGACTTGAATAATTCCAAGTTCCGTGAGAAACAAGCATTTTCGAAACGATTCTTAAATCTTATCTTTCCAGTTTTGAGAAAATGGTTTATAAGAATGCATTGTAAGTTTGGGTATTAGAGAAAATACTAATTTATCTTTTGAAAATAAAGGAACTTTACAAGTTTGTCATTTTATCTACAGTAACCATAGCAGCAGTAAGAGCAGGCTTAAATGTAACGGGAGAAAAACAACAAATTCTAATAAATATCTGAATTTGCGGAATATGTTTTAGTGCGTAACAGTCATCTCTTTTGAATAAGTTATCATTTGTATTTTTTCTCTGAGATAACATAAAAAACTTTACACCATGCGTTTCACGTTATGTAATATTTTGTTTTATTTCTAAACCACAGGTTACATATCAACCATTTGTTTAAGCGTATGTAACCAATCAGCTAATAAAGTTGCCTCTCTATTATTCAGAAAATGATTTTTGTCGAACTTTGGACGTCAGTATTGTCGAAGCGGTAGGAGCTGCCATAAAAACATAAATTTTGACTTAATGTATGTAGACCGCTAGGAATTTTAAAGACGGAAGCTTAAGAAACCAACCCAGCTTTCGTTGTAATTTAAACCCCGGATCTTCCATGGATATGCTAATTACTGCATGGGCTAATTACATACTATGTGAGAGCATGTACAGAGGAGTATGATAATTCCTTATATTCATATTCCCTTGAAGAGCGACTAGGTTTAAGAAGAAGATCTAGTCGATAAAATCAATGTGGGGGCGAGTTATTGTTTATATTTTAGTTCTGCGACATTGTAGGAACGAGGACATGACCATTAACAATCTGGATATTAAGATCTTGGAAGTGCGAAGCTTAAAAAATAACAAAGCATTGATCGGGATCTGAATCACAGATCTTCTGATTATTAGCTGGACTTTGTACAACGAAAGTACGAACAGAGGAAAGAAGATAACTTCTTATTGTTTCACTAATTTCAATTCGCATTCGTGGACAGCGTAGGCATATTGATTCCTCATTTGGATAGAAGACGTAAGGGAATCGTATACATTCCATACTTAAATATGTTGTTCAGCACTTAAATGATTGCTAATGGAAAATAACAGCTGCTTAATAATTATTCTATACATTCTGAACTGTTCGTTTTCTTTAAATGCTTTGCCGTTGCGTTAGCGTTTAGTTTAAATTTTCTTTGTTAAATACTTAATACAATTGTTTACATTCATATTTATACAATTTACTTAGTAGAGGATTAATTTTCAGAAGGCGATGCATCCCCAACAGATTAAAGATATTTGTTAGAAAAGGAGATCAGAAAAAGTCATTTAAACTGACTTGTTATATTTTAATCACTTAAAGAAATTGCGATAAGATTAGATTATGATGAGATGCAATAAAATATGAATCATAAGTTGACGAATGTCTAGTAAAAATGAATATTAAAAGATTTGGAAGCTTGCTTTTATTGTTTAGAAAGAGACTAAATTATTAGTCCAAATTATTAGCACAGTAGGGCTATTAATTTCGTTTTGACATTTTGTGTCGATTCTCTATAAAAGGAGAATCATTTTTCCAATTGTTGCCACCAAATAGTATCGCCCTGTATTATATTTAAAGAAATTAAACAATGAAGAATATGCATAAATGTATGTATGTTTCTCGCATTGTGATAAAACAGCGGTACCTAGAGCCCCCCAAATTTTGAATAACGTAATCTTCCATAGAATGTGGGCATTTGGAAGCCCTAATTTGTAATTTGTTTTATTATGGGTTTCATATTTGTGATACTTTAACGAATTCTTGATTAACAAACTCAACGATTTCAAAGCGAGCAATGGCAACACTGTACGAAAAAAAACATTTTTATCTTCCGCGCGAGCGAGACTGGGTATCGGAAATTCTAAAGATATACTTATTTTAAAACTATTTTGCCATATTGCTGTTGAATTGAATTGTATAGTTTAAGTGCAAAGAATATGATATTTAATAACTAAAGGTAGCACACAAAACGTTAAAAAAGTTCCTTTAGGCGTAATGTAAAATCCGAAAGCTTTCAGATTTTTTTATTTTTTCTTTTATTTACTATTATATTAGCTATAAAAAAGTTTTCTCACTTGTCGGTATTTCTAGGTATTCCTATAAAGCCATTATATTATTAATTCAGTAAGATCCATGGCTCAATAAAATCAGAAGCTTTACAAACAAATAAATAATGATAAGTTACAAAGAGGTGAAATATTTACAAATACAAAGAAATAACGTAATTATATTTCATGAAATTGAGAAGCTGAAGGATAAAACTAATTACTCTAATAAAATTTAAATTTCAGTATTTTCTCAAAGGCAAAATGAAAGAAACTAATTTAATTGGCTTAGACCACAAGGCACAAGATGATCAAAGGGGAATTGTAACTTTTGAAGAAATGCTAAAGTAAAATGAAGAGCAAGTATTTTCCTTTCAAGAAATCATATTCTTTAAAAAAATGCATTACTGCTATTCATCTGAGGAATAATATTCATATTTCGTCCCATGGGAAGCAAATAAGTAAATATTCATCTATATCTTCTTCCGCAAAGTCTATTAAGAATGGATTTCTTATTTAATTCAATGTGCATAAATATCTGCTCTCATCTGTCGTTCCTTCTCCCATTTCTGACCTATTTTTAGTTCAATGATGCCATAAGATGTTTTCTTCATTGCATTTCCCTAATTGAATGATAACGTAACCGAATGTAATTGCTAATGACCAACCATGAAATACACGTTCGCCTACCATTCGAAGATATAAATACTACTGACGTAGAATGCATTATTGAAATTATTTTCATTGCGGATTTTGCCATTTGTGCTTCTTAACTCATCTGAAAATGTTTTAACACTGTTGCAATCGTTATTAAGATTTACATCCTGCAGTAATTAAGATCCAACGTTATACACATTGAAAGAAAACCCTTCAAGCTGTTTAGTATTTCAAGTTTTATCCCGAAACCAGCCTCGAGTGCAAACGGTCCAGTGAAACATATGTTCAACTATATTTTAAGTAATAATCTTTGTAAAATGAACTAAGTGCACAATTTTCCATCCATTTTTAAATTATGATTAAATGATATCGTAGTGATATTTTTCATTTGAATTTTTGAGCACGTTAATATAATTAAAAAATGTCCAAAACTTATATTTCTAGAAGACTGTTTCTTTTATTATAGTCCTATGGTGACTGTTTTATTTAGAACTGTTTCAGATGTTAAACTGAAATTTACGTACAAAGACCACACCAACATAGAAATTTCTATTTTAATCTTATTGTTTTTATGTCTTTTAAATTTTAAATATCGTGCTAACGTTTTGGAATTATAATGGCAAATGCTTTGAAATGCTAAACTGTGATCAAAGCTTCAATCTGCGTCTTTTTTTTGTTTATTTTTAATTCAGAGTAATATAATTTAAATCACGAATAAAATATGGATTAGGTCCATCACTGGACGAGCGATAAAATCTCTAAACAGTGTAATTCGATCTGGTTCAAGGGAACTGGATAGCTACAAGGGCATTTTCCTGGTTTTTACTATACGTAACAAAGGTAGGTTACTTTGTAAAGTCCTCTACAGTGTCATCTTTTCCTCTTAGGCAGGTAGTCCTAGCATATTTTGTTACAATCACATAAACCAAACAAGTTCTAGATTACTCGACACGAAATAATCTGAATGACTTTAGTGCCTTTGGCTACAAGAATGAATTAAAAACAAATTTAAACATAAAAATGTAATTATTTATAAACCGTATTTATTATTATTCAGTTGGCAGAAAGTTAAAAGACTGACGAAATGTTAATATAAACTTTTACTTTTTAAAATGCTTTCCTTTTTTTTTCTTTTCTGCTTTCATTATACATTGCAGCATGGTTAGAAACAAGAAATGGAATAGAAAATTATGCATTAATTTTTTTGTTTCCTCGTATAAAGTACATTTTAAGTATAAATTTACATTTTTAAAGGAAGTATTGTAATCGCGAAAATTTTCGGGTATCATATTTCAACGAAAATACCCATTTCGACCGCTATCGAATGCAATTTAACTACGTTTTTGCGTGACATCTGTACATAAGGACAAACTAAAAGACTCTTTTTCCCAAACCGGGTTGCAAAAAGGATTTAAAATGGATTCAGAAGAGATTTCTTTCGCGATGTCTTTACGTATGTATGTATGTATGTACGTGTGTATCTTCCATAATTCAAAACAAGTAGCCTTAGAACGGTGAAATGTTGTAACTAGATTGCTATAACATGTAGTTGTGCACCTCCCGTTTTGATTGTAATTGGCTGCATAAAAGGTTTATAAAAAATATACCAGTCTGTTATTCTGGTCTTTTATACCAGTCTGTTATTCGGGTCCGTGAGATCAGTTTTTTTACGATTACATGTTGGTAAATTGTGCATTTTATGCTTTAAAAATGATGGAATTACGTTGTTCTTATCTTCCGGTTAAGGGTTTTATGCCTCTAGTTAATCTGCATACAACAGATGTAGAGTTATCAGTAATTTAAAAGTTGTCTAACCTCGGCTAAGGCTAATTTTTTTACAATAGCAGCCATATTTGCTTCATTTGAAATTTAGCGGAATAGTGAATTAAGTCAGTTTCTGCATTTTCAGTGTCTTTTTGCAGAATGGGACCAAAAGTAAACTTTCAGTTTCGTGCACTCAAAAATCTGCTTTCTTGCCCGCTGGCCGAATTGCTTGTTTTTGCGTAGACACTCTAAATTTAATTGCAAAACTTGTTTTTTTCAAATGTTTTATTTGAATTTGGTGCTTTAGATTTTTCAAATTTTGATATTTTGAGGTGTTATGTATTTTTGCCTAGCCGCAAAGTGAGAACTCGATTAATTAAATGAGAATTGCATCCCTGATGAAATTCGAGGATTTATGGAATTTCATTTAATCACAAAAATTCTGTGCTCAGTCATGCTAAAATTTTCAGACAATCTTGAAATCCACAATTATATTGAATAACTGCATAATTGGAATGCGTGTGGAAAAATCTTTTTGGGTTTAATTTTTGCGTCGGTACACTAAAATTATCATTTACATTTTGAGATTCTCAATACAGGCCTTTTCCTAATACTTCTGTTTAACATCACTCTGAATATACCAATTTAATAGTACTGAATGCAGCATTTGTTAAATAAATACACTTTTATTTCACCAGGTTGAAACTACAGATGGTTACGTGCAACGGGTTATTGATAACAAAGTGCACTAAAAATGGTTAACTACATCAAAATCATAAGTTTTGCTTATTCTTGAGAAAATGCTTGATATAAAATTGACATTTTTATCCCAGAAGTGCTAGTAGTCTCAAAACGGCATTTTGCGTTGAATCACTTTAAATGTCTGAATCACTTTTCAAATCGTTACCACCAATATTACCGTTATGTGTTATATTTAAAGAAACTAAATGATGAAAAGTCCACATGAATGTATGAATGCATGTTTCTCGCACTGTGAAAAAACAACGGTACCTAGAGTCATCAAATTTTGAATAACAACATGGGCACACCAACATGGGCACTTGGAAGCCCGAAATTGGAATTTGTTTTATTGTCTGTTTCATATTTGATAAAACGTTAATGAATGTTTGATTAAAAAACTCAACAATTTCAAAGCGAACAGTGGCAATAGTGTAGGAAACAAAATATTTTCACCTTCAGTGCCCGAGACTGTCTGTCGGAAATTCTAAAAGTATGCCGGTTTTAAATATTGTTAGTGCAGTGTGGCATTAGGTGAAATGCTCTTGAAATGTGTATGTCTCTGTAAATTATAAAAAAGCCCGTTTGAGCATAATACAAAATCTGAAAGCTTTCCGATTTTTTTTTTCCTTTTTGTCTAAATTCTTTTCAGTTTACTCTTCCTGTAAGAACTTTCTCAAGAAATAAAAATACTGGTTTATTAACACAATAGAACCCAGAATCTAAAAATTGCCCAGACACACACAAACAAAATGAAAAGCCATTTTTGTAGTATATAATATCTCAACAAGATATGTCTTACAAGACTGGAGATTGAGTCTGTCTTTAGCAGAAAAAGTCTCCCGATTTTACAAAGGTCTTGACTATTCATTTTGAAACTTCGTGCGTAAATTTTGCTTCATGTTTGTTGCAGTCTTATAGCGGGGAAGCCAACTTAGTAACTTAGAATTTGAAAGATAGTAGCGCTTTTCCTTTTAGATGTAGGAAACAGTTTTTTTTCTTGTAACGTAGAAGAGTTTTGTAAAATGTACCACAATCTTATAAAATTCTGAAACCTTGATGATGTTATTTCAAATGTAGGAAATTTATATTAGTCCTCCTGATATTATTATTTTAAATCTTTATGTTTTGTTTTGTTTTTATTTCAATTTATAATACTATTTTTTATAGAAGGACTGAGTACTAAATTATGTTTCATCTGGTCATTGTGGTGGAAATGAAGAACTGTGTTACCATAAATATTCTCAAATCGTTCTGTTCCTACAATTAAAAATTTTGGATGAAACTTTAAACACAGTACGTCATTTAAGTAAATATGCTTAGGTGGGTTTAAAAGTTTCTGAAATCACATACAAAAATTTTCACGGCAATAAATTCCTCTAGAAGTAGCATTATTAAATGAAGAAACCTGAACTTCTTGTTGCAGAAATCGTACGTGGGATGAAGTGATATGATAGCCTGTTCTAACATTTAAGACTGAGTATTGTTTTGCGATTAAATTTTCATTTCAAACAGCTTTTAATTACCGCAAAATAAAATAACGCTTGGATCTTGTGCATGGTGATTCATCTTCTTTCTGTTGTATAATGAAGGAAAAGGTAAACAAATTTCGCATGAGAGTGAATCAGCAAAAGTTGATTCTCACTAAGGTCAATCTTAGTGAAAATATTGCTCGTAATAGGAGGAAATACTGTACAGTAGGTGATTAAAATTCGAGGAGATTACCGCAAGATTATTTCTATCTAAAAATATTATTTTGGACATTTTACATGAAAATCTTCACAAGAACAAAGTATGTAAAATATGGGTACCATAAATTCCTTTAGCGATTCAAGAACAGCAACGTGGCAATACATTCAAAAACAGCAATGTAGACTTATGGAGCTTGAGCCACAAACTAAGAGTGATTAAGATCCAAGTCATTATTATTTGTTTTCCAAACAGAAATCAGATTTTCTTCGAAATAAATTCAAATTTGGCGATTATATAAAACAGTAGTTATGAAAACTTTTTGGAACAAAGTTTCAAATTACTTTTTCTTAGATTTGCACATTAAACCATGTGAAAAGCAAGTTGAAGAAGATTATATTGAAATATAAACTATCAAAATATTCTGTATTTCTATCAGAAGTATTTCAGTATGTTTCCTTAATTCGTAAGACTGTATTTATTAAATTCACCATTAATCATGTTGCGGATAGTTCTAGAATCGAACAGAAACTCAGTTTTGACTAATAATTGATATTATTTAGCATTAAAGATATTTATGCAAGCTCCTAGTTAAGAATTAAGTTAGTCTCATTGCTAAGCTATGGATTAAAATTAATATCTTAACTTTAATCTAGTTGTGAAAAACTTGTTTCTTGTGTCATAAAAAACAATTCTGCCTAGCAATCAGCCATGCTATTTCTAGCTTTCAAAGATTTAAAACTGATGAGAAGAAACATAGAAATATAAATAAAAGACTATAAGAAGGACAAAATCTAAACTGCACTAACTCTAAAGCATTCTTGATAAAGAGAGCTCGACTACATTCAGTAGAAGAGCTTGAAGAAGAAATCGAGGATGAAGATAAAATAATACGAATGGACAATGAATACGTAGACATAGTTGCTCTAGAATCCGTAGACAAGTTTTAGCCTATATTGTATCGATGAATTAAATTTTTAATAACTTTATATATTTGTGAAGATCTGGTCATGGTGTTTAAAGATACATGAATGCGACTTTGAGAGAAAGATATATAGTATATATTTGAGAGAAAGATATATCGCAGGAAAGAATTTGAAAACATGTTCACATTTTTTAGTATTTTGCAACGTAGTACAAATATTACTGTTGTGGAGACATTAGGTATTTTTGAAAGCAGGAGATGCGAAAAATGAGCAATGCCCTCGCCGGGACTCGAACCACGTACCTCTAGAATACGTGTCGAGCGGACTGATCACTACATCACGAAGGCATGCGAAGAAGGCGAGAGAAATACCTTATATACTCCCCTTTTAAAGGACGGCTCGAATTTATTTCATGAAATCGAAATAAATTCAAAACCTGACAAGAATAATATTTGGCAGAGAAAGATCGTAATTATTGTATGATTGATTTCTTTTATTTTAAATTGATTATCGTTCCATGTTGTTTTCCTAATGATTTTCGATGTTATTATTATAATTTGAAAAATTAAGTCAATTGTGAGTCTTTTTGATGAAAGAAATAAACGATCGAAGGGGTACGAAAGGGAAGTACGTATTTACAGGATTACAGTTTCCAGTTTCTGTACGAGATTTACAGAAAGTATAAAGAGATTCTGAAGAAAATTCATCTGTTTAAATACAGAAGTATTCAACACAATTTAGGATGTTAAGGATTTTTTGTAAACCCTTACAGAAACTGTTAAATAATTCCTGTATAAATTCCCATTTTAAATCACAGGAAGACCATAAAGAGATACTTTTTTTAATTGATCGAAATGATAGAAATTGCGCATACTAATGAGAAACATATACTGGTTCAGAGGCCTGGCCCCGTTTCCAACTGCAAGATATATTGGCAGATGAAAGTCCAGTACTAGAAATTGAGAATCCAAGAGTCAATATTATACTGTCTCTGCATCCATAAAAATTTAGCATACAGTGTGTAATATCATCTGAATGGATTTAAGTTTGAACGAATTGCTGTAAAATCTAACATATTAAAATGTATGATTACTGAGCTCAGGATCTTCTTCTAAATCGTTATATCTGTGGGAGGAAATGATTAAAAATTTATACATTTAAATACATTTTATTTTTAACTATTTGAAATTGAATTAATTGTTTCTGGTTATTCTAAAATGGTGGTATTTTACTTTCTCCCATGTGTAGGGCAATTTCCAATCAAGCCTCTTTTAAATGCACGGTGTTTCATTCCCTTAAAAGTTACGAACAGTATATTTTTAGTGTATACAAGAATTAAAAGACAATTTTGACTTATACCCATTTATCCGTTATCTGTGCTTTTCTTAACATGGATAAAGGAAATTTAGTGTAATCCAACAAAATCTGTTTCTGTGAATGTTGCTTCACCTTTAATACGACATCACGAAAAGGAAGCCAACATCTCCGCTTCAATTTTAGAAGGCAGTAAATAACAGTGAAGGATTTCTGGGGAAAATTTGGTTTGCGTTATACAGTGTAATCATAATGTTATTTTATTAAGATAAATAATTTGCATTTTAATTTTGTCATTGGATCTTGATTGAAAAATTTTACAAAGTTACTAAATTACAAAGTTAATTATCGTAAAATTTCCTTTAATAAAAATATACTTACATGTTCCTTTCGTATGTTTAATTATTTTCTACAAGGAAAAAAATTACAGTCGCCTAATTAGTTTTAATAAATAACAATCCTTTTATAATTTTTATAATGCTAACATTGTTTTAGAATGAAAAAACCGAATTTATAAAGCAATATTTCCTAAAATTTCCTTTTTTAAACAGAATTTCTAAAGATCATACTTTTTACTGGGATGCATTTTAATTGACGCAATATTTTAAAATGATCATATAAATGTCTCTTCAACACAAGTTTGAAACGTTTGCTACATAAAAAGCGATGATTTACTAAAAACAATATTTATATTTTGGCTGCAACTGCGCAATTGAGCTCAGATACAGATAAAAAATACCGTGCTTTATTTCGCCTTAACAAACTTTAAACTAAAAATGTTTTCCAGCGGAAACATATTGACAAATGTTTGCTGCAGGAACAAGCCGATTACGAAATTACGGTGTTTGAAATATGAAAAAAGTTTGTTTAGACCATTATTCTCATTTTCTTGGATATTGAATCTTTTAACAAAGAACTACGTACTGCCTTATTCGCTACTATCTTCCAAAATATGCATTTCAGTCTAAGATGCAAAATACGACGTTTTGACATCGTACCATTCATTTGTATCGGTAAGTTTAGAAGGTACGTTTTGGAAAAAAAGTAGAAAACGCAAAATGATACATGGACTCATCGAAGTTTTAAAACTTGTAAAATGGCTGTAAACTTTCCAACAAAGTAAGTTGTATTAATTATCGTATTCGAGGAATTTTGAATTTCTATCTTCATCTAACTTTACTTAAAACCAAGTTAATATTTATTCCCAAGTCCATGCATTTTAATTCTTAAACATTCCGCTTTTTGGATGCATCAAAAATATATTACTATTTTTATAGAAGAATTTGATCTCACTAACTGTGAAAATGTCTCTCGACACATAACAATAAAATACATATCAGAACGTTAATTAAACTGCTGAAACTTGATATTCCCATTTCGACTGCTGCTATGCTGTCGAAATGGAAAAAACGTATGCTGAGGAAATTTATGTAAGCCTGTCATAACTTGGTCAGCAAAGCTTCCACTTCTCTACTAATCTTGTAGTCAATTATTATTTTATGCAAGTAGACTGGAATAATGTTGTGTAGCAAATTCACTTAATTATTTAAGTTTGACTTAAGAATTAATTTTTATTATTATTCTAAATTTATTCTACACAACGTTATTTTATTTAATATGCTGTATTTATATTTGCTTTGGGTTAATTTTAATTAGGTGTTTTTGGCACTTACGATTTGTACGTTCACTCGTTACTCGTAAACGCATTGAAACACACAATGGAATTGGGTGCTTTTCTACATAATAAACTTGATTTAATATTATTTAACTTAAGTTGATCCTTTATTAATTTATGTCACTGGATGCAGAAAAATTAGCTTTTTAATTTAAGATCAATTTCAAGATTCTAGCTTTAACAGTTTTTAAGATACAGACAATTATTTCACCACATTTTTACACTTTGCTTGTGAAAAGGTCTTGGGGGGAAGGGATCGAAAAGTCGCACTTTTTAGCTGAATTCTAAGGCTTTGCTTACGTGTTAAGAGAAATACAATGAGAATTTCTGGTGCGGTCTAGGTTTGTAGGTTTGGTTGCACGTGCGTCGTATTCTTCCCATTTCTTTTGGCGTGCTTGGCGATATTTGAATTTGTATTTAGTTCAACACCTCGGAATTTGGGAAGATTTTCACTGGGGGTGTACTGGGTTTGGAGAACTGGACTTTTTCACCTTGTTTAGCGAGGTTTGGCGATATATGGTTTCCTGCATTCACAAAAAGCTGGTGCAAGTGTCTCTCCTTCTCTTGTCATCCAACACAAATGCATCAAAAATTCTTTATCAGGAAAGCTTCTGGAAACTTCCTAAAATCTTCTACCTCTTCTTTCAGAAACACTACGAAAATGACTATTTATAGTTCTTCGAATAAGATGATGAAAACGCGATGCTATATTTTTGTGCAGAGCTCTTGTCATCGAACACAAATGCACACAACCGTTTTCCGTTGTTGAAATCACTCTTGAGAAAAGAGAGTTCACAATAAAATAAGTTTAACAATTGCGTTGTGTATTTGTAATGCTAAGATCTCAATGAACCTTGATGCTAGTGAATCAATGTGTCCTAACATTTCAAAAAAAAGAAACACAATAATCAGTATTAGCTTTTAAGAAAACCTTAGAGTCTATTTTCAATCAGATCAAATTATGTCAAAATCTATTTTTGTAATAACCCATCCTACCCCGGGGTGTGAAATTAACCCGAGAAAATTTACTAATTTTTAACAGTGAAACATAAATATGTGTTTTCAACAAATTCTGTAATTTCAAAATAAACAACATAAAACTTCTATAACTATTAATTAAGCATAACTATTTCATTGAGTTAAAATTTATAAAAATTCATAACAACTATTCCTTTAACAATTATTTAAATTCCTTCACCTTAATATTGCACAGAAAATAAAAGAATACTTCTATCAAATTCAGTTAACTGAGTTACACCAAAACCACCCTTTTAGGAAAATTTAGAGTATTAAAACTGGAGATATTTTATTTCAGTTAACAATTTACTTTAATCTCAGCAAAGTCAGTATGTTCATCAAATGATACTAAAATTTACATTCCTCTACATCTCAGAATCCTTAAGTGCAAACATTTAAAATTGAACCATAACTACATTTTGGAAATAAATTGAATACCCCTCTTGCTATTTTAGGTGATAATTATAAACTGTAATTTCAAGTAAACAATTTTCTTAAGAAATTAAGTTAAGACTAATAGAGTACTATAAAAAAATCTTATCTGAATATTCTGTAACCTGCTCCTTGTAGAAAAGAAAATGATGTAGTAGAATGTTTCATAAGAATGCCACGATGTTGGAGGGAAACTTCGGCGACATGTTGGAAGGAATACTTTAGCGACACATTGATGTCTCAGACCCGGGAAGAACCTATGGTCAGGTCCATTCTCATCGGTGAACAGCATGATGGAGACAAGAAACCAGGAGTAGCAAACATCTAAATCTTCATCCGGCAGGACGGGAGCTGCAGTCGGAGCTAGGAGCCGCAAGTGCTCTTGGAGTCCTCAGTACAGAAGGAGACATCATGAGCAGATTTTCTTTGAAATCATTTTTTCCCTTTTTTTTATTAAATTGATGGGGCAGTCTGTGCCCGTAAAAACTCCTGAATTTTTTAATTGAATTTCGATGAATAACTACTCAAGTAAGGAAGTAAATTTTAATTATTTTATAACGATTTATTTTATACCTTAAGCTTATCCTTACGATAAACCAAAGGAGCCATAAGCCCACCCCAGCAACGACGAAGTTTCTTCGAAGGTGCACAAGCACGTTTCAGGAAGGAAAGCGAAGACAAGAGAGGGAGAGACACTTGCACCAGCTTTATGTCAATGCAGGAAACCATATATCGCCAAACCCGCTAAACAAGGTGAAAAAATCCAGTAATCCAAACCCCGTACGCCCCCAGTAAAAATCTTCGCAAATTCCGAGGTGTTGAACTAAACACAAATTCGAATATCGCCAAGCACACCAAAAGAAATGGGAAGAATCCGACACACGTGCAACCAAACTCACAAACCTAGACCGCACCGGAAATTCTCATTGTAGTCCTCTTAACACCTAAGCAAAGCCTTAGAATTCAGCTAAAAAGTGCGACTTTTCAATCCCTTCCTCCCTCAAGACCTTTTCACAAGCAAAGTGTAAAAATTTAGTTAAATAATTGACTGTATCTTAAAAACTGTTAAAGCTAGAATCTTGAAATTGATCTTAAATTAAAAGGCTAATTTTTCTGCATCCAGTGATATAAATTAATAAAAGGTCAACTTAAGTTAAATAATATTAAATCAAGTTTATTATGTAGAAAAGCACCCAATTCCATTCTGTGTTTCAATGCGTTTACGAGTAACGAGTGAACGTACAAATCGTAAGTGCCAAAAACACCTAATTAAAATTAACCCAAAGCAAATATAAGTACAGCATATTAAATAAAATAACGTTGTGTAGCATAAATTTAGAATAATAATAAAAATTAATTCTTAAGTCAAACTTTAGTAATTAAGTGAATTTGCTACACAACAATAAAATTAATAAACAGCAACTTGATATGATATAAACGTTCACTTACGGTTTACACGTGAAACGTAACAGGTAATATATTGCAGAAGCTTACAATGGTTTAAGAATGAAAATCTTGGTAAAACTTTTGGTAAGCAAATTACCTTGACTCTTCCCATAACTGCCTGCTAATGTAAATTAAGTTAAAAACATGTATGGTAATTATTATCCTTTGGGATGATTATTTTTCTTCTGCAACAATTACTTTGCGATATCAGTGTTCTATTGATGCATGAGCATTTGCATGTAGGGAATGTTTAACTCCACGTGGTTCGGGCGAATATTGTTAAAGGCCATGATTTTTATCTTCTTTGCTTAACTATAATGATTTCAAAATAAATAGAGAATTTCAGTTGCATGTCTTTTTCCTATTGCGTAGGAACTCTTTCTGAAGTGTATGTTATAGTAATAACATTCTAGTCACTAGCTAATTAACCGTGTTGGAAAACATACGGTCTATGATTACGATAGCAGCAATTTTGTTGCTTCATTTGGAAACTATGGATTTTGGTGCTCAGGAGATAGACATTGCTTCACCAGGATTGCTCCACGTGTCATGTGGCACGCGAAACTATTGAACTGTTACAGCAAAATTTCATGGGTGTCTCATTTCGCGCAACAGTAATCACAACTGGCCACTAAGGTCGCGAAATGGCACACCGCGCGGCTTTCGTATGTAGAGAACTGGTAAGTGGAAGTCTTACAATACCCACATACCAACCATTCCTGAACTTAAGGACGAAATCCGACAAGTTATCTCAACAGTTGAGCCACAAGTCTGCGAGAATGTGATTGCAAATTTTGTCAAAAGATTGCTTGAGTATGGTATTGTAGGATAGTATTTTCTATGTTTAATTGTAGTGTTTATTCTTTCAAAGTAGGCCCCGATTTTTAATGCTCACGAATAAATTAATGATCGTTTTGTTAATTTAAACCCGGCGTTATATTTTTCAAATCTCTTATACATTTTTAGTATATTGTATTATTTCATATTTTGTTCATAGATAGAAAAGCATAAGGATGCATTCTAGGTTTATGATGGCAGTATTTATGCAACCTGTTTTGAGAAAAATAATTATTTCGCGAAATCTCTAAACTGAAAAATTTATCTTAACAAGATGGAAGAAATGGTTTAAATGCACTGGGATTATTCTATAAATAAGAACTGCAGAACTGATAAAATATGTATGAAGTGCAGTTCTACGATTTATGAAAAATTCTTTCATTCTATGCACTGACTCAGACAATGAACGATTTAACCAAGGATGAATACCAAGCTAATAATTCCTATGACTTTTAAAGTAAAATATATTTAATAAATGTAGCAAATTTAAAACGTCTTTTGTGATAAATGTGTTTTACAAATTAATTTCCAGTATAGATTGGATTTTGAATAACTTAGACGTGGTCTGTATTTCTATGTTTAAGTTTTTTATAAAAATCGCTTAGTTTTAAAATATTCGTTTCATTTGAACCGTGAATTTTACAATAATAATGAAGCACACATTTAAATGCTTTAAATTCGAATAAGAGTTTGTAGATGAAAATATTTGAATTAAAAACAACTTTGCGTACCTCAAGAAATAACTGATTTTTTCCATGATTCCAAAAGGTTAAATATTTATAATTTATTTGGCCTAAAAGAATTATTAGTCTCGAAATGCGATTTTGCTTCGAATAATTCATTATGATTCGTCTTTTCACATGTCATTTAAGTCTGTTGCCATTCGGCAAAATGTAAGATGGTATATAGTTTTCAAACTGAATATTTCTGTTGTGGATTAACAAGCTAAGGTATTTGAAGGCAACATGGGTACTTTTTAAGGATATTCGTTTTTTTACTTTTGAATTGGATTGATTTAAATAACAAAATTGCATTTAATTCATGATCTATCTAATTAAAAATATTAAATACTTTCGTAAAATTCTTATTATTCTTTACTGTTATCATTTATTTCATATTTTCAGAAAAGTGAATTAATTTGTGATTAACGAACTCAATGATTTCAAAGTGAACAGTGGCAACACTGTACGGAATAAAACATTTTTATCTGCAGTACGCGAGGCTGTCTGATATGCTGTTTTTTCTTATCTTGTGATTCTGCTTTGATCTGAATGAACTTCATGTGACTAAGTGCTAAGAACGATATATTTAGCAAATAACGTTAACACGGAAAGTTTTGCAAGCCATTTTACTAAAAAACTGAACATTGATATGATGAAGCGAGAAAAGACAGAAAAATTCAGAAACTGATAAATATGAATGAAAAAAAAAACAGAAACTTCTTTTGCAAACAGTGTAAAAAATTCTGAATTTAGTTTTGATAATTTTATTATGTGAATAATAAGATAACAATTCTTTCTTTACTCTTTTAAGTTATATTTGACTGAGAGCACTACTGCTACCTAATTTCCATATATCTGGAAAAATTAAATTATAATAAAATCAAATTAAATTGTGAAATTAAAATTAGCCTAAAAGTGGCTATTAGTCTGTCTGGAAGTGGGATTTTGCGTCGAATCACTATAAACTCATTGTTTTACTCTTCATATTGTTGCCACAAAAAATTATTGCCTTCTATTATTTCTAAAGAAATTAAATAATGGAGAATCTTTGTG
Source organism: Stegodyphus mimosarum (assembly GCA_000611955.2). NCBI lineage: Eukaryota > Metazoa > Arthropoda > Arachnida > Araneae > Eresidae > Stegodyphus > Stegodyphus mimosarum. Next base: position 68,119 of record KK114758.1, read on the forward strand.
TATCTATGTATGTTCCTTGCACTAGGAAAAACTATGGTACCTTGTGCGAGACTGTCTATCTGGGATTCTAAAGATATGCTGTTATCTTGGGATTTTGCTGTTGAATTGAATTTTATGTGGCGTAAGTGCGACTAGTAATGAAGTTAGCACTCAAAACATTAATAATAATAAAAATACAAAACGCTTGTTTTTGGCATCGTACTTAAGAAACTGAAAATTGATATGATGAGCTTAGAAAAGTTTGAAAAATATAAAACATACTGTGCCACCTTTTAACACTGCATCAGGAATTCTAATCACATGCTTCTCTGCTACTTTTAAAACTTTTATGATTTTGATTTTTAATCGTTTATGGCATACATGCGAAGAAAGCGATGCTTAATAATAAGGCAAAGAGACAAAAAAACTGAGTTAGCAGGAGTGAGCGCAAGGGAAGAATGCCAGATTGCGAGCTCAGAGCGAAACGTAAAACACCTTAAAAATCCCTTCTGGGTGACTGTTGAAATCTGAAAGCTTTCAGAATTTTCTTTAATGTCTAAATTATTCAAAGAGACAGTCACGTTTCTAAAATAATATTTAGCATAACTGCATTATAGCATGAACTGTTTCCCAGTATAATGTTAAGAATTAATTAGCTGTTAAAAAGCTAATATAATATCCAATGCAGAGGATCAAATATTGCAAATACCACGTATCGGAGAACTTCAAACAAAACACTCTTGAATAACAAATTAGAAACCAGCTGGATAATCTTAATAGGTACGGAAAACATTTTTACAAAGTTAGAAATTTCAAATGAAAAGTTTTAACTCATTTTGCAGTTAATAACAATTAATTTATCTTAGAATAATATGGATTTGCTATATGTCCAAACAATACCTTTAAACTCTATAATTTATTTCATTGACTAGTTTATTTTAAAGAGATATTTATTAAGATTTATAATAGATAAAATGTCGAAAGTGTCAATTTCCATAAACTGTAAATTAGAAAAAAACACGGTTAATTAAAAATGTGAGGACAAACTAAGAAATCGCGTGTTTTATCAGTAACTACGTGTTTTGAAAAATCAATAAAAATGATGAATACAGAGATAAAATTGATGATAATATAAAAAAGATAAATACATTTGTTTAATGTAGTCCCAAACGACGTTATAATTAGATTAATTATCTAAATAATGGACTGAGTTCATGAACTGCAATAGAAATTTAAATATCCCAAGAATAAAAATGATGATGATGAAGATATTGTTGCCATATTCGTTACAGAACCATATATATTAAGTAAACCCATTTTCGTTAAAATAACTTTCATACCATTTCTGATATATGTATGAATTTCTAAAGAGGTGTGAAACGAAGTAAGAAAGTATTTTATGATAACATGCGATAGTTAGATCGAGTGTATAACAAAATTTTTAAAAAGGCTGCTTAAAAGTCTTTGTTTGGAAAGAGCAACATAATTTTAAGACAGAAACTATAGATATATATTTCAATAAATTTCTATTACGATTAAACGATGTACTAACTGCTTTGTGTGGGTTTCAGCCGAAAACATCACGGAAGAAAATATCGCGAACAAAAGAACGTATAGAGAAAACATAGTCATACAAAATATCGCGGGAGGGGAAAAACATCTCAGTTCTAAAACATCGTAGTGTAAAATATCGTCTTCCGAAATAAAAAGCAGTTAAAAATGTAGCATTTTAAAACATTGTAACAAAAAACATCGTGGTAAGAAATAAAACATCTCCAATTCATCGCATGAGCCATCGCCTGTATTTTTCAGGTTTTAAAACTTGTAAATTTATATTCGCATCATAATTTGTGAATGCAAGAAAGAATGGGGAACAGTTTTACCTCTATATTTGACATTTTGTATTAATTAATATTTTGTTTTGCTAAAAAAGTAGAAAAAAGTTAGGAATTACAGAACAGAAAAGGAGTAGAAAATTAAACCCTATAGCAGTTGTATATTTTTATAGTTATATGCTATGTGTAATATGATATAATAATGTATAACCATATAATTATTTATTATTACATCATATTACAGATAGCAGTTGACAGAATTTTAAACAGATGTACTTAATTATTTAAATTCATTATTTAATTTATCTCTTTTATGAAGTTGAATTACCAGTTTGCCATAAAAATATTATTTAAAAAATTAGAAGAGGGAAGACGAGTAATTTCATGAGCTTACCTATATTAAAATTGGTTAATTAATTATCAAACTGTAAACTTATTTTCTTTCAATTGGTTAATCTGATACTCTTTTAATAAAAATTAAATCTTGTTTTGCTTCAACTAGTTAAGTAACTTTAATATAATTAACTTCATTCAGTTATTTATCTTCCCTTTGTTAATATCTTTAGACCACATTTTTCATGAAAAACTACCAATACACTTCATAAAAGAGATAAATTAAATAATAACTTTATTTATACTTAATTATTAGTGCATTAATTTAAAAGCCTATTAACTCCTATACGTGGGACTAATTTTCTACCTATTTGAATTTTTGAATGCTTAAGTTTCCTTCTTGCTTGTTCAGCAAAAAATATTAATTAATCCAAAAACATGAAGTATAGAGATAAAAATATTCCTCATTCCTTCTTGCGCTCACACATGATTATGAGGATATACATTTACAATTTTTAAAACCTGAGAAAAACATGTCTACGATGTTATCGTCATACGATGATTTGTACATGCTTTGCGATCGTCATACGATGATTTGCGCTTGCTTTATTACGTATTTTTTACGATGATATTACGATATTTTTTACGATTTACCACTGTGATGTTTTTAAATCTCTTTTTTTCGATGTCGATGTTTTATACCATGACGTTTTAGAGGCTGCGATGTTTCCTTCTTGCTTCCTTTTCACGATGTTTTGCACTATAACGTTTTCGTCTTGCGTTGTTTTCTCCGCGAAGTTTTGGGCCGCGATGTCTTTGCTGCAATGTTTTCGCAGCCAGCATTTGTGTGTCCTTCAATAATTTTCTTATTTGCACTATAAAAATAAATTAATTTTTAAAGTTACTTAAAAATCTAAGTATTTTTTTAATACTTTAACATTTTATTACGCTTATTACAGATGTTTTTAAATTTAGTTCTCATTTTCACAAAAACGAATGATTAAGAAAAAAATTATTTTATTTTTGTAATATTATTTATTCACAGCAGTGTTTATTTATTGACAGTACTACGGTGTTTATCAATAAAGCGGACGTTTCTTTCAGTTTTACTGCAATAACAGAACACAATACTTTTTTCAGCTTCATTATGAGTAACTACTGTAGATATTACCCTTTGCTTTAGAACATTAAATGTTTTACTTTCAGATAAAGTTACGAGTTATGTAATTTATAATTTTCATGTGTTTTGTTTTTTTTGGGGGGGAGGGGGTTCCTTTCCTGGTCCTAGCTATAAATTATTTTTCTGTTAATGTTGTTGTATTCTTTATATTGAAAATACATTTTAAAACGAATATTTTCAACTATTAATTGCATTGGTTAAAGTATAATTTTATACGACGTGATGTTATGTTTCACTGATTCTGCAGGCTAGTGTAATAAACGATAATTCAACTTAATATATAATTTCTAAAGACCCTAAAACATGGCCACAAAATGTCAGATTTCATATTCTTCTATAATCTTCAACTTTTATGTAAGAACAGGACACATTTTTTTGCATTAAGTCTTTAATTAAACAACAGAAAGAAATATTTCCACATTCAATCTCTATGTATTGATTCCCCACCATTTGACTTCCACTACTGTAATAACCTCGTCTCCCTTTAATCTTGGCAAATGCCCATAAAAATCACCTAAATACTACAAAAAGCTTCCATAATCGCACTTAACCCACCATGCTAAAGGACGCCGCAGATACACCGTTCTCAAGAGTTTACATCAAAACATCCATTCAGTTTTTCTTTTAGCAAAAATGGACACAAATAAATAAATCAAGAATCAGTTAAAATAAAGAACAATAAATTGAGACATAGACACAGTAGCAGCTATCATTCTCTGCTTTGTTGTTAAAGAAGGAAACAATCTTATCTTATCTTTTTTATATCGTCTTATTTCTGGGAGAAGAATTGTGGAACATCCAAAATGAAGAACGTCTACAAGTCGTCCAGCCGTTCAGTCTCCGGCGCTGCAGACGACGTGTCGCGTCGTCGGATCGAGATCATTTCCATTGGAGGGGAGAGTGGCATAAATTTAGTTTTAGAAGGGGGGAGAAGGGGTTAAATCATTGACCGTCTGACGGAAAGAAAAAAAAAAACAACGAATCCGAAAAAGTCTAAGAATGTCTTTCGAGTTTTATAACTGTCACTTTTTTTTTCTTCCGTGTTTCTTTGAAGTAGGATTTGCTAAGTGAGTCGAGAGGAAGTGATAAAAGTAGATAAAATAAGCAAAATGTTTGATTTTTATCGCAACTGTTTAGCTTGGATATTAAACCGAATAATCCAAAAGTCCAATGATTCATATCATTCATTCTTCTTTATAGGACTAATGAAATCATGCTTTTGTAAAAAGTTAAATACTTGAATTTATTTACAAGTTTTTTTTCTTCTTTTAGTAGTAAGAAAATATAATGAAATCCATTGCGTGTTTTTAAAGTTATTGAATTAATTTAAATGAATGCGCACGACATGTACATTGACCTACAAATTCCTGTAAGTACTCAATTCATTAATATTAATAGAAAAATATTCTTTTTATAGATCAACTGTTTCTTTTAATAATGTTAATGATCGCTTAGCCACAACAAATACGATGTTACTAAAATAGAATAAATAAACATGACAGCATTATGTAAATTATATTCTATGCAAGAAACATTTTTTTCATATTAATGAATTACAATCTCACGATGTGTGTCGTTTTCGTATAAGTGAAAATTATTTTACAAATATAAATTATTAATTCTTTAAACCTAATTTATCACATGACGGAGTGTAAAAATTTAGCAGTGCATGTGTATGGTGTTAATCTTAATTTTAATTTAGTTTGAATTTTGAAAAATAAAATTTTTCTATAATTTTAAATGAAACAAGCTAGCTGGCTCTGAGTTTGGTGTGACACCAAGGAAAATAATTTCTTCGCCTAATTTTTGTACAGTTAATTTAAACATTAAAGTATGACTTTATGTTTAGATTTATTATCTACACAAGAAAAATACTAATTTCGTTTTTAACGTAAAAAAATATTATATGTTTTCGCAAATCGTGAATAATTCCATTGTTACATTCTACTGAAAAAAGTGAATTCTAGTTTACCAAAATTAAAATATACTTTTAGCTATATTACTTTTATTTAAATAAAATATGCTAAATAAAGGTCCTTTACTTTTACGATAGTTCGGTTAACTCCTGATTTATAGGGATAATAATAGTTTGATTAAGATATTTATGGTTAAATCAAACACATGGATAAAATAAACATGAGAAAGAGAAATACTCCATATTATAAGGAACAGAAAAATATTGTTAACATTTTTATAAGCAGTTTAATTTAAAGAATAAGTTCATTTGGTTACATAATTAATTAAGCATAAAAGATTAAAAAACGAACACTGTCAATATGTGAGACTAAATATTATTGGGATTAAAAAGGCTAAAATAAAATTGGGACTAAAGTATTTAAAAAGAACTTAAGCAATGAAATTAAATTAAACTTACATAACAAAAATGAGAACATTTCGCTTTTTGTTTGGATACTTGCAAACTGAATTTTAATACGCCTTTGGTGTACAGAAAAATAATAATTCGATGATTAAATGTTTTGGAATATTCGGACGAGTTTTTGGCCCATTTAATTAAGATATGACACACCATTCTTATAAGTCTATATAGTATTGCTATTGGTTTTTACGACCTAGCATTGTATTATATCGGATAATTTGAAGGGCTTCTGCATATTTCATTATGCTGTGGAATTCGAGGTTTTAGAAATGTTGGTTATAATTACAAAAATCACAATTATAGGGGCATAAATACTAAACTTTAACAATAAACTATCATGATTCTTAGATACCGTATCATATCACTTAAAAGAAAGCATTTTTCTTCCGTCCCTTCATATAAGACAGCGGTGATCACCTGTTAAGTGCCTCTATCATAAAGAGACCACCGCTTCCGGCCTTAGTAGTGGCCAGCGTCTATAAACGGTTAGAGCCCGCCAATGGAAAAAAAATAAGTACGTAGATAAATAAATAAAATACGAAAGCTTTCAGATTTAACATTCGCCCAGAAGGGTTTGTTAAGAGTTTTTAAACTCTCGCTGAAATCGTAAACTATCGCTCTGCTGTTACACTCATTTCTGCTAACACATTTTTTGTCTTTTTAATTTTATTAAGCATCATTTCTTTTGTTGGCATACATTTTTTTCAATGTTTTCTAAGTTCATCATATCAATGTTAAGTTTCTATATTAAGACGGCTTGACAAAACATTTTTTTGTCTTTTCATTATTAACGCTGTATGTGTGTTTACTTCATTTATTCAATACCACGTTCTTGGTGCTTACGTCATGTAAACTTCGATTCAACAACAAACACAAAATATTTAAAAGCAGATTATCTTTAGAATTTTCGATAGACAGTTTCATTTCTAAGATAGGGATTTTTTTATCGCTGGAAATAAAAAAAATGCTTTATTCCGTAAGTTAATCGAAAATTCATTAAGGCTTACAAAACATGAAATACGTAATAAAACAGTTTCGAAATTCAAAATTCGGACTTCCTGATAGCCATATTCGGATGAAGGACTACGTTATTCAAAATTTAACAGCCTTAGGTACCGTTGTTTTTTCACAGTGCGGGAAACATACATACATTTGTGCAGATTCTTCATTATTTAACTTCTTTAAATATAATACAAGACGATAATATTTGGTGCAATAATTTGAAAAGTGCTTCAACGCTTTTAGTGATTCAACGCAAAATGCTGTTTGAGACTAATGGCATTTCCAGGTTACGTCCCCTTTGGGATAAAATATTTACATCCATAATGTATTTTAAATTAATATAATATTACGCTTAATCGGAATGTCTAACAAAAACGAAAGCACTAATGAGATGGTTTTGGAAAATCATGAAGCTTTAAAACTTTGGTCGGAGAAATGGGATATGCAAGGATGCTTTAAATGAAATTGTATACTGTGGCAAATTGATTAATAGGATATTATACTTGGCACTCGAGCATAAATATTGATTCTTTTTTTACTTTGATTGGACTCCATGTTGCAGTACTCTATACTTTCCATATTTTGTTTGCCTTTTCAATCGTGTTCATATCCTCTTCGCTATTTAAATTAGCTATGTACTCGTACTTTGCATAGAAGAAACAGAAAATTACTTCCCTCAACTATTAAAAAATTTTGAAAAAGTATAAAAAATTGAAAGCAGTACTGAAAACGTTCGCTCAGAATAGTAACGACGTATGTGATGGTATGCTGCATTTCTTTTAGAATTAAATCGAAACGTGTTTATTGTACAGTCTTGAGAATAAAAAATTCAAAAATTCAGCCTGAATGTGCTGTTTTAAATTAAGATTTCTCTCATTAATATAAGAAAATTTATTATTTAAAAACATTACCAAAACCTAAGTGATTCAATTAAATGTTACTAAAATCAAAATGATTCCACTACGACCAAAAATTCCATTCTTTTGCAGTAAAAACATTTTGTTGCCAAACAAGTGTTGTTTTTGGAAGTAACCCTCAATATCTTCTGGAGTATTTTTGGTAGAATCAAAATATTATATTCTAGTATTTAAAAATTCTAAATATATCGATACATGATATACAGAAATTCATAAAACAGTCTAACATTATGATGATTATAATGTAAATTTTTATTATCCTTTTAATCAAGGCTAGCATGAAAGATTTAACATCTTAAATTTCTTTCTTAAATTTTAGTTCTTTAAATTATCCTAACTATAAAAAGCTATTCTGCTATAAAAGCAGAAGGACAACAAAACCCTATTAAACTTTAATTCAATTTAGCTGGGGCAACTAACCAATTATCATTATAATTCGTTTTAATTTCCTAAACTGGCCTAATAAAATTGATCCTTTAATCAAATTACCATAGGGAAAACAGCCCCATATTTTACTTATCCTCTTAATTACAGAAATAAAACGTCTCAATGCTATCTAAGTTTATTTGCGCTTGCTTTATGCTAAAAAAATTAAAGAAAATTCTTTCTAAATTGTGTGCATAACATTACATATTTGAAGTATTAGTATTTGAATTTATTAATTTATAAATTATTTAGTAAAAGACGAAAGCAAATTTTCAATAGGTTTAATGTTTAACATTAAATTCAGATATTAGTTTGAGAATAATTGTCAAAATGTTACCTAGTGAGCATGAAGATCAATATAATTGGCCATTAGAGGAGAACGTATTGTTTTGTATGCAAATTTAATTTAATTTCTTATTGGTATTAAGTAAATGGAAAAGAGTTTGCATTTGTATTTTATGATTCAATGCTGTTAGAGTTTCGATAATATATATCTTATGAAATAAAAATTAAATAAACGTTGGTGTATTTACATTAACGAGATGGATTAGCGTAGTTGTTCTGTGTTTGAATGTATTTGATAAGATCCACGATAGTCGCAGTGTTTTAAATCTCTCCTTTGTTGTTAAGACTAGAATGGGAAGGTAATCAGTAATAAATTTCACCAAAATTCAGTCTTAGGAGAAAAAGTGGTAGAAGTTTGTTACATGTAATTTCCCAACTCTGAGATATTAAGCTGTAGTGCCACATATGCAGTTAATTTGAATTTTATTTTTGTCCTGTTTGGAAATCGAAGAGGACAACAAGCTTAGGCTTTGAGGAGGACTCGTGCTCTATGGACCACAGACCGAGAAACTAACTGAAGAAAATATTATTTCCTTGACAGCAACCTCAAACTGTATGCTGGTTTCTGGAAATAAAATTGCTGATACAAATGCTGAGAAATTACGGAGCATGTTACCAGAAAAATCCTGTTTCTGGAAACATTATCCTTCAGTGGAAAAAAAAAGTTGCTAGAAAGGGGTTCAATTTTGTTTTCTGGCGATGTGTGAATGACATTGTTTAAAAAGTCAAAAATAATGAGCGTTAATGACCTAATAGCAATAACAACCAGGTCGATAATAACTGCAGATATCGATATGCTAAACTGTTTATAAACATATACAGTTTAACGATTATTCGACTGTCGTCTCGAAATTGTCCATGCCACGAAAGGAGCCTATGCAGAAATGTGCTGATAAAGGGCACAAAATGTTTTGAGTTTGACCGCCTATCTTTCCTGTCGGTTATATATCTTCATCAGTTTCTGATACATTTATAGTTAAAATATGTTAAATAAATTGCTTGTATATATTGGATGATCAAAAAGTAACAGAAAAATCTGATGTGGACACCACATGACTTCCTTGTACGGGATATTAATTTGTGCATACTTTTTCCTGCACTTCCTTCAAACTTATTTTCTCGAATTATTCTAACTTGAAAAACCTATCCCTCAAAGCAAGTTTTTCGTGCGGGAGTCAAACTTTATATAATTTTATTTTTTCGTAGCGAGTTATGCTTCCCAAATGTAAGTACAGGAACCAGGAAACTGCATTAAAATTAAAATTTCGCCATTTATTCAAAGTTATATTTTATATTTTACATTGCCAAAACATGAAAATATTCGTCATTTAAAACTGTTATGTAGTTGGATGTATACGCCTTGGACCGAAGATTGCGAAAATAAAGCCCGTGAAACACTTTTAACCAGGGTAAGAGGGTGGGTATTGGTATTGTCGATTGAAATAAGAAAGTGGTGTGTGCAACTAGATGCTATAACAGTCCAATATACAAAATTTCAACGTTCTACAGCTTATCATTTTTGATTAATGTAAAATACATAGATACGTAAGTAAGTATATATGTCAAGAAAAAAATCCCTTTTTAATCTATTTTGCAATCCGCTTTGGCAAAAAGAGTCTGTTATTCTGTTCGTACCTACAGACTTCAAGCAAAAATCGTACAGGTAAATTCGAGAACTATCCAAATGGATATTTCCTTTGAAATATGATAGCCAGATTTTTTTTCGGGATAGGGTACTTCCTTTACTTCGTACAAGGAAGTAAAAATTAAAAACAAATAATTCGAAAAGTACAAACAGCAGCATAATGTTAATTTTTTTCCAGAAATGCACAAACATTCGTGGGATATTTTTAAAAATGAAATTTATTGCCAAAATAGTAACATTTTTCACTGACAAATGACAGTGTGACGACTTTGAAGAAGTGGTTTTTCATACAAGACCGAGTGACTTATTATTACCGTCAAAATGTATTATCAGAAAATCCGGCATGTACATTTGATTGAAACAGCCATTTATGAGATACATGGTGAATTTTCAAGAGCGTTTCAGTAGCTGCAGAATAATGTTGATTGGCTGTGAAATGTTCTGTGCACTGACAAAGAGCAACTTTCGCTTAATGGAAGAGTAAACACACACAGCTGCCGCATTTGGGCGTGAGAATACCCACACGCGACTGTGTGGCCCTTTGCCTCAACCAAAGATAAAAGTACGTGGCGAATTAAGAGTGTCATTCGTTATCTGTTCCCTTCCCTTCAAAACACGCAGAGATATATTTTGAATTTTACATATCAAAGATACAGTTTCTTGAATCAGATACAGTTTTGGAAAGGAAGCAAGTGCTACGTAGTGTAACACTCGTGCAGTTTGGACACACGGGAGTTAGGCTCTGCGCATATACAACTCATAATCTAGTGGGATCAATACTGGGCGTCTGCCGTGTTCTCACTTGGTCTTTCTTAAACGGATAACACCAAGATCTCCTGCCCGTACACCTTGTGAATTTTGGTTACGGCCGATTTGAAGTCATAAATACTCATAAGTTGGCTGAGCTTGTTGGCCCTATTGAAAGAATTCATTCGCCATCATGTGAAAGGAATCACAGCGGAAATCTTCGTGTATTCATGCTACTGTTAGGCAAGTCCTCACACCATTATTCATGAATTCTTAATTACTAAACTTTTAATTTTTCTGATAACCTTACTTACTGCAACCAAATGTCTGAAAACATTTCAGTGTTTAAAATTTAAAGCAGAGCGAATACAAAGTTATTAACGTACAATACTTTTGATGTCTGAGAATGCCAAATGATCATAAAATGGCTGACGCTTTCTAGGGGTCAATACACACACTAAGTCAAATTGATATTTTAACTTGAACATTTAAAGGTGATTATCAACGATTTTACTCTATGAAAATCAACGATACACTATGAAAATGGACGACAGAAACATGAAGTAAATTTATTTGAGGGAAATTTGTCACAATAATTAAAAATATAAAAATATTTTTGAGCCCAAAGGGCGTTAGCTCATAAGGTCTATTAATTTCGTTTTTGCATTTTGTGGCGTTTCACTTTTCAAATTGTTGTTACCAAATATTATCGCCTTGTATTATCGATATATTTAAAGGAATTAAATAATTAAGAATCTGAATTAATGTATGTATGTTTTTTGCATAGGGATAAAGTAACGGCTCCGCCCTCAAATTTAGAATAGCGTACGTCTCCAGACGAATATGAGCATTTGGAAGCCCGAATTTGGAATTAGTTTTATTATCCATTTCCTATTTTGTAAAGCATTTATGAGTTTTTGATTAAGGGTTTCAACGATTTCAAAAGGAGCAATAACAACACTGTACGGAAAATAAAACTTTTTTATCTCCAGCGCGTGGGACTGTGTATCGCAAATTCTAAATTTATGCTGTTTTAAAATTATTTTGTGATTATCTGTTGGATTTTATGGTTAAATGCGAAGAATACGATACTTAATAAATAAAAGTAACACACAAAACGTTAAAAAATTCCCCTTTGGGCGTCATGTAAAATCTGAAATTCTTAGATTTTTTTTAATTACATTTTTTAAAAAGAATATCTATAATATAATACACATCTTTAAAGTACGTTTTACGAGGCCATGGCGGCCTCGTCTGCATTTTTTTACAAAACTGTTCCACCCAATGACGTGCAGCTCTATCTGTCGGTCGTGAAAATGACAGTCTGCACTAAAAATTTGTTTCTGTCTTTATTTTAATTTATTCCCTTGCGTTTAGATTTTTATTCATTCGTCATTATGTTCATTATTCGTGATCATCGGTAACTGGAAAATAATATTGCTCTGTAAAAGAGTAAATTCGCAGCTCAAAAATTTCCATCAAAACATAAAAAGAATTTAGAAAATGATATAATTAACTTATTAACTAGATAATTTAAAATTTTGATCAAATAAAGTGCAATTTTCGTCAGACATGCATGCGTGTAACTTTTTTCCCCGTAGAACCATAAATGTTACATTCATGTATAAGCAGTTATATGCCTGAAGGTAAGCAATACATAAGCTATAGCAATAGAATATACTGAGGGTCTTTTGCAGGTAAGTACAAAAATTAACGTAATTTGTTTGATTAGGGTATGCACAAAGATACGTTACCCAAAATTTATTTGGTCATATTACTAAAGTGGGATCAAGATGAGTTACAAAGAATTTTGAATCACGAATGGTAGAACTTTTATAAAACTCGTTTCATACAAATTTATGTAGTTCCATTTCAAATTTTCACGTGGTTTCATAGACCGTGCATTTCACGTGGTTTATAAAATATAAACTATTATAATAAGGTGCTAAATTTTAGAACAAAAATTTTTCCGTTATGTTTAATACCCTTCTCAAATGTTCATAGGTAAGCTGAAATTTTATTCAATTAAATTATTTCTTCCCGTCCCGGAAATATATGTCAGATGGGAAGAGAATAATGTGAAAATGTAAAAATATTTTAACAGGTTTTTCATTATTCTAACCAAAATGTTTCCCACTCATTCTTATTATATATATGGGTATTTACATGCGTAGCCTCATTTAACACTTTTGCGCAAATCATTTTGTCTTAAAATATATCGTCTTGAAACACTATAAATTTGTTACATTTGGAATAAAAATATTACTTTGTTTTGGAAACTATTTATTTTAATTTACGCCATAAGTAACTGGTATTGCGAAATGCAAGAGAAATTCTTTACGATATCTCGAATTTAAGCTATGAATAAAACTTGAAAAGAACTTCTGTTAATCGTATCAAATTTTCTCCACTTCCCAAAAATAGACAAATTTTACGAAATTTTTCATAGGTCTAATTGGAGAAAAGTAGAGAAATAACTGCATTTAGTTACCATGAAAAAATACCTTAATTGTTCTAGGGTTTTAAATCCAGCCAAATAACACTAAGAAATAATATGAAACTTAAAATAGGAATTTTCTGACAATGGATGTAATAATAGAAATAACTTGAGTATAAGCGTAGCTTCATCTTTCAAACTAGGCAGAAACGAGAACATTGGAAGGCTAATTAGTGGTAGCAGAGGTGGTGGCGTCGTACGATTTGTGCAGACAGCATAAGCTCGCATGATTAATAAGACTTACTTCTGAAACTGATGACACATATAAAAGGACATTCTAGCTTACAGTATACTGATAATAATGTTTTGTTGAAGAAATTAAATAATTTTTCTACTCTGTCAATGAAACTCAGTTAAATAAGAAGAAACCAAAAACTCTTGAAATTTTCTTTTTCAAGACAATGTAATTCATCTCATGTATGGCTCCTATGTCTTGGATGAACAATTTAATATTTGTATTCGAAATGTTAAGTGATAACGTTGTTCAGATTGAGTATCATAAACTCATTTACCTTTCTTTCTAAAAAGTATTATATAAATACGCCTGGTATATCTCGTTAATTTAATTAAAATGTGATGGAATATTTCCAATTATCTTCACTAAAAATTTCGCATCATAGCAGATATTTCGTTGTTAAAAGATATTTATAAAGCGCATTTTATCCTCTTTTCTTTACATGGAGCATTAACAGAACTCATCCTTAGAAACTATCCAGCGACTGCTCAAAACAATAGAGAAAAAGCAATTACAAGTCTAGACGGAAAATATTTAAGAAAGGGAATAAAAATACAATAATAAAACAAATTTATGTGTCTGTATAGGTGAAACTTTTGAAAGCTATGATTTTTCATAAACGAGCTTGGTATAAAATTTAAGGATAAAATTCATTACGTATATATAAGTTCCTATAATAATTTGTATTCTTTTATTAAGTTATAGGAATAATAATAATTATAAAGTTGCAATTTTTCCTTAACTCCAGAAATCTGAGGTGAATTTATATACTTGCTAAGAAAAACTTATGAATAGTTAATAAAATCAATTTTAATAAGAAGTAATATCTTCTCGCACATGTTTATGAAATGTAAATTAAGATAATTCAAATCGAATTTTTTAAACCGAGAAATGTTTATTCATATATTTACTATATATGTCATCTGTAAATTAAGCTTAAAATGTAAACGCTGCTGAAACACAAACCAGCAAGGAACGTGCAAATTTTAATATCGTATAAAACAATATGTACTTGCTTTAGCCAACAGTAATCCTTTCTCTCTGTCTTCTTTTCATAAGAGATGATATTCTGCTGCTGAACAGAAAGAACTTTTTCATTTGTCAGCGAGCCTCATTGTTATGACGTTAAAATAGCATGTGCACTGTTAGATTCCACCATAGACTAAAGCCACGCGGCGCTAAGTTCTGGGTCTGTTCCAGTAGAATCTAGTGCTCTAACATATGCCTGAGTCTTATTAGAAAGCTTAATTTTGATTATTGTTCCCTTCATCGAAAACGCGAGAAAAAATTATTCAAGAGGCAAAGCAGTAAGTTTCACCAAAATAGATACCTAGCATTCCACGACGTTGCAAAACGTATTTATGTATATTATCTATTTATTAAACCCATTACGTATATTATCTATTTATTAAACCCCAACCCATTATGTGGCCTCCCATATAATACTTTTTGGTCTGTGTGCAATGCTGAGGCACATAAATATGGCGAGGCTGCGAATGGATGAAGAGTTTATGAAATTTGCTGAATTTGCTTATAGAAAACAGACCATTGGGAACATAGGAAAAACAACAACAAAAAAAAATTGCAGAAGGAGTTTTCGAAAATTTAATTGTTTTATTGACATTACCTTTTTTCTGCTTTTTATTTTATTGATTAATCAATTTGGTTGGGGGAATTTATGGTGCGTCGCAATTTTAAAAACTGCTCTTGTCTTTGGCTCATTAGCATAATTAAAAATTCTGAATATTGCCGAAGTTTTAACCTGTTATAGTAAGAAATCAGTTTCTCTGAAAAGTTAAAGAGTTTGCGAATGCTGTTGGAAGTCATCGAAATGTTCGCGATGTTTCGAAAGGGGGGGGGCGATTAATCAAAAAATGCCAATCTAATTTTACTGTTTTTTCCGTACGTTAGGAATTAGTATCTTTAGCAATTATCTAAGGTATAGTTCTACAATAAATTTTATTTCTGAGAACGAAAGCTCTAACACGGAAATTTTGTTACTTTTGCAAATAAACCTGAATAAATTATTTTGCACATATGTTGATTGCATGAATTGCATAATGTGGTGTAAAGTTTAGCTATCATGTAAATTCTGATCCTCGTGTATCTTCTTAAATTGAGACTAAAAGCAAAGAAGGTTATTAATTCTCCTTCAATGGTTTTAATTTATCCTTTTGAAATTTTAGAATTTCTAAAATTTAACCTCTCAGAGCTATTTACTGCATCACTTTCATTCTGAACTGCGCTGTAATTTTTTGTTCATAGATCGTACCATAAGGATACATTCATCATAGTATTCTAGAGCACCATTAATTTTCACTATTGAATAAGATAATAAAAATTTTGAATAATAAATAATAAAATACAAAAAACGAACGGATGATAATTTCACCGCATCAGTAAAATTTTGACGAAAATCTCGCAAATTTCCAAACTATTTTTTGACTTAACAATCTTTTCTCTAAGTATGCATCTGTATACTTCAGTTTTACAAATTTCATCTTTTAAAATGTTCACATTCTTCAAAAAAAAAGACCTTACTGTGCAACGAAATATTTTATTAAGCTGCACAGTAGTATTTTAATTTTAAAACTAATATACTAAATTTATGTACTACTATATTAAGAAAAAATATTTAAATAAGTATCTGGGAGGGGTCGCTGTATTTTATAACTGATAGATTTATCCAAATCTACCAGTTTGAATATCTGTCAGAGTTCCGGCGCAACAGAGGTAATATACAAAATGGGTATATGTAGTAATATCAAAGAAAACGTAAATTTCAATAACCTCGGTTTAATTCTGTCAAATGAAAGTGTTTGCAAAACAACTAAACATTTATATACTTTAATCTAAATGAGAATATGTGTACATAATTTAGAATATAGCAAATTTCACTTTTCTGTAAGTAAGCGTTTATATTACTTTTATTTTGCTGATTCTTACAATTCTGAGGGAATTTACCGTTAACCGCAGAATGAAATACAAAACATATAGGTGCCACGGAACGAAACAATGTCTCAGTCACGAGCCATTAGTCGAATATTGGTTGGCGATTTCAAATCTAATAAATATGGTTATCCAAGTAAAAATTATTTTGTTCAAAAACATATTTAAATTTAAACTATATAAATGACATAAAAATTAATAATATTTGTTGCAAAATGCTGGTAAATGAGTACAGACAATTTTAAGCGACTCAGTTTGGTGTACTGATGAGCAACACATTTTGTAGCAGGCAATCTGAACCTAAGGTCAGTAACCTCATTTATTGATCCATACTTTCCTTTTAACATGCAGCGAATTCTCACATTTGGCACTACGAGAATAACAACGTTTGGTTTCAGATATTAATTAGTTGATTACGTCCTTCGTAATGAGATACGCTAACCAGCGACTGAGAGGTAAAATCGCTGAATACTGGTAGTTTGGCCCGGTAGTTCACTGGTAGTTCAAATTTCTACGAACGAACTTGGCTGCATGAGCGTTTCGTGGTTTTCCTTATGTGTAACGTGTATACGAGACAAACGTCCTCCACGAAGCCATCATTCGCCTTAGGCAGATAGCCGTGAAGTGCTTTGCCGTAATAATATTAACCAAATCGTAATGCAATATAAAATTAACGCAGTAGCTACTTTTAAAAATGTTGCTAGATATTCCGTGGCTTCTGATATTATATTGGTGTTGCATTAAACGGTATCATAACATAGTTACTCTCATCAAAGCAGCAATATCACAAATGCTAATCTTGTACACTGGTAGTTCGACCGGATACGAATCCCGACGAAGAGTGTGACTTCATAGAACGTTTCGTGGTTTTGTTTCGTACATATAAGACAGTTTCCCATAAAAAGCTCTGTACATAAGTATGTTGTACTTTTAGGCAAATAGCTCTTGTCTACTTTGCCATTATGCAAGTAACCTACCTTCATAATGCAAGTAACCTACCTTCATAAAATTCATTATAAATCGCCCCCTCATAACTCGCTATCGAATTTCCTTCTATCCAAATCACACGTTTTTACATATATTAAATCCTCATGACAGCTATTTTTATGAAAATGAATTCGAGTTAAACACACTTGTGTAAGTTTAAAAATAAAACAATATTATTTTAAGCAATAAAATATGGTACAAAGTTTCATCTTTTTCATAACATTACACACTTAACGTTCTCCACACACTAGAATTTTAGAAAGACTTCCCATTTAAATGTGCAAATTTTCGCCTAAGTAGTATGTATTCCTGCAGCTGTTTAACTATTTATAATATATTCAATTGCGCAATTTTTACATACTTTTGAACGCAGCTAAAATATTTTTTGAATCTCCAAAACTTTGCTTTGGGACTTAAAAAATGTACGAATACTCAAGCCAAATGCAGTATTGCAGTCTAAAATGAATACATTTATCACATAGAAATTTCGTAATTTTCATATGTGAATAAAATATATTTATGCATATAAAGTATTTAAATTATTTCGAATAAAATTCAGTTTCTGAATATTATTTTACTTTAGATGTCATGAAATTTTTAATTCAGTTTGAACGCTGTCTGTTAATATAGTATATATCCTGCGCTTTATTATCACTTTAAATACTGAATTTATAGACTAAAGATTTAAGTCCCAGTTTAACTGTATAATACTAGTATAGTTTACTTTATTTGGCTAATTGTTTTGATGTGTTCTTTCAGTCATACGTTTGCTAGTAGGAAGAGTATATTTCAGTTCGTGTTTGAATAAAACGAAACACATAAATTTGCTTTTACTGCTGCAATGAAACGTAAAGCTACAATTAATTTATTTAAGATTTCGTTATTTTATTTTCTATTCACTGAAACATGATAAATAATATTATTTTTATTTAGAAATTATGCTGAGCTTTTAAAGTTTGAAAATGCTAAGTTTTAGGCATTTTCAATTCCCAGTTGTATCATAAACTATCACTCATTTTCAAGAAAGTTGTTTACTTTTCGCAACAGCTCTTTCTTCGAATGAAATAAACTCTGCGACTGAAAAATATGAATAATAGATGAAATATAATTGTTAAAAAATATGGAAATGCGTATTTGGTTTTGAAATATTTTAGTGTTAGGAAGAATAGCAGATAAGTCGGGAAAAAATATTTTTCTGTTTTTCTGCATTATGGCATTATTTTTTCAGTTCGGAACTAAAATGTTACATAAATGTGTTATGAGCGTTTTGCTGATGCTCTAAAACTAGAATAAACATTTTTCGTAATTGTTGTAATTGCTCATTGGACTATAAAACGTGCTGTATATCTTTACTTTTTGTTGAACTAACGATGTATATAAAGAGGATTATTAGCCAGGCATTGGGCGATTGCCAAAGAAATTACCCTTTACTTTAATTCTATTGCATTTTAAAGCTGGTTTTCTAGAAAAGTCGTATTTAATTTTTAGAATTAGATTCCAAACAAACAGCAAAACATTACAAATACAAACAGAAACGAACATATATGTACGCTTTACAAGCACACACACATAAAAAAAAAGAAAAAAACAAGGGCTACACTTTTGTATCTGCCGTCTTGGGCGAAGTGACGAAATTTAACTTGCGTTTCTCATATCTCAAAATTGGCACTTAGGATATAAATTAGATTTGTATATAGCATCTATATATATATATATACAGATACTATATATAAATCTAATTATAATTATAATCTAATCTCTCTCTCTCTCTCTATATATATATATATAGCATTCTGACACAAAATCAGACATTTTCTGAAATGACATACTTATTTTTTTATATTTCGACTCTACGACTCAAATTATGCGAAGTGTCAAATTTTATAAAAAGTGCACAAGTAATTTTTAAAAAAACTAGCTCTCAAAAGTTTAGCTCTTTAAATGTTAATTGAATTTGGTATATATTTATTACTATCTCGTTTTTATTAAACTTACTTGATTCCTTCTTTCACAGAATAGATATATATGTGAATAAATATATAAAGTGATATAGAACTTTCCCATTTCTTCAGAAGGTCCTTGTGGGTTTCAACACGCATAGACACTTTATTTACTCTTGATCCTTAGCAGTAAATGCATAGTTTCTTTCTCGCCTGTATATAAGTATTTATTACCGTGCAGCGTGCACAGGATAGAGGCAATCCTTGTGATTGGATATACAGTGCCATCATTTTCTCAATGCATAAGAACACCTTGGCGTAATGACGTGTAGGCGGGATTCTTATGGTTTTGTTTTTGCTGGGTGACGCGCAAAAAATAACTTTTGTTTCCTTTGAAAAACAATGCCAGGCAAAAACATTTATCTGCATCTTTCTGCAAATAACTTTCTTGTATCATGGAATAATAAAACTATAAAGTTATAAATTAATATGAAAAGCAATCGTAAGTGCTTAGATGATATAAGTAGACGAGTTTATGAGTTTAGTTTAAAAACCGAAACTCACTGAAATTTAAGACAATTGCGGTTGTCTGCTCGTATATCATATTGTAATTTTACTGTGTTATATTAATTTTGTATAGCGGAAAATATTTCCTTTGCAAATATATATGTTATTTCCATCTTAATATCCCCTTTTTGCACATGTCTAATATTCTGTTACCTTAAATAAATGGAAAAAGTGTATTCAGAGTTATAGCTGAATTTAATACAAGCGTATAAGAAAAAAAAACTTCCACCTCTTAAAAGCACTATTTTTTTACAAAGGAAACATGTTACATATTAAAATCAGGCAATATTCTTAAAGTAATATTATTAAATTCAAACATACGTAGCTGTATTTCTCTATTCTAAACCCATAATAGTCTAACTTCAAAAATAAATTTTACTTTTTAGACTGATTATTGGTATCAGTAATTTACTGTATATTATATTAGCTTCCAACTTTTTTGCTATTTGCAAAAAGTTTTTCTCATGGTTTCGGTGATTGCATGTGCAGAGAACGTATACATAATGAACATGAAATAATGAATTAATAATCATAACTATATAAAATAAAAGGTTTTAAACTACGAATGCAATTTAAAAGCTTCTGCAGCCAGTAGACCAGTATTAATACACATTTACGGAGCTAGCACAGTGGAAGAATTAATACTTATTATAATACTTATTCTTTCTTTAAAAAAACATATTTATATTACGTTCACTGCACTACAGTACCATAAGAAATTTAATGCCATGGTAACGCTAATACAGTGCACATTATTAACAGTAATAGTTCTTATGGCACTGCTGTCAAAATGTCAACAAATGGTTATGAAGCTGTACTCACGAGCCCGAGCAAATCCAAGATGTCCTAATCGTAAAGGAAACGATGTCATCAGAAGCCATATCCAATCATGAGGAGAGATTTTTTCCTATGCGCGAGTCACGAAATACTTACATGCTTTTTATTTGTGCAGAAAGTAAAACAAGTCCTGGTCCATTTTTAATATGTCAGTAATGCCTGACTATGTACATGAACATATAATCAAATTCTTAACCCAGGAGGTATGTTGTTTGAACCCTTTGTTCTGCAAAGCAACCCTGGATTTTCAGTTCCATTTTTTTTCAGTAGGACTACAATATTAAATCTAGTATATTGCCAAGTACATTTACAAGAGGGTCTACAATATTGAATCTATTATACACTCACGTTTGTGAAAATTGCAACACCAAGAAGGAATCGTCATAATTGAATGCAATTTAATACACAGTTGAGTGGTAGTGGTACAAATAAATGATTAAATGTTCAAAGCAAACAAACAAGAACAAGAGATCAGAATCAGTATTTTGTGTGGCCACCACGCGCCGCAATAAGTGCTGCTACACGACGTGGCATGGAGTCAAACAAAGTTTGAATGTCTGACTGAGGAAGAGCATTCCATATCGTTTGTACGCGTACCCAAAGTTCGTCTGCAGACGCAACAGGACGAGGATCACGAGCAAGACGCCGACCAATGACATCCCACACATGTTCAATTGGCGACATATCCGGGGAACACGCAGGCCAAGGAAGAAGCTGTACCTGCTGCGCTGCAAAGAAGGATTTAACAATCCGAGCAGTATGAGGGCGGGCATTGTCCTGTTGAAATACAGCGCCTGGCAAGCTTTGAAGGAAGGGAACAGCTTCGGGCTGTAGAACTTCACGGATATACCGGTTGCTGTTCAGATTGCCCACAATTCGTAGCAATTGAGATCGTCTATGATATGCTATGGCGCCCCAGACCATAACTCCGGGTGTTCGTCCACTGTGGCGTTCGATAATGCACTCCGGAAGGTGGCGTTCACCGGCATAGCGTCTGACACGAATGCGGCCATCATGGTACCACAAATTAAAGCGGGATTCGTCAGAAAACACGACATGCTGCCAATCAGCACGCCAGTCTCTATGCTGATTGGCCCATTGTAGCCGCAGGCGGCGATGGTCGTGCGTTAGGGGGATCCTGTATAAAGGAGTCCGTGCGCGCAGTCCACACTGCAGCAGACGTCTACGAATTGATGAAGCACACAATGAAACACCTGTAGCTATTGACCACAGTGCTGCCAATTGTCTAGAGGAAGCTGTACGGTCCGTCCGCGCCATGCGGACCAGGTGTCTATCATCGCGAGCTGACGTCACATTTCGGGGTCCACTCCCGGATTTCCGAGTTGTCCGACACTCGTCCGTCCACTGCTTCCAAACGCGCATCACTGTGCTGCTGTTACGCTGCACACGAGAGGCTACTGCACGATACGACAATCCAGCTTCACGAAGGCCGATGATTCTCCCTCGTTCAAACTCTGTAAGTTGTTCAAATCTCGCTCTCTTTCGTCGACGAGGCATAAGTACAGATTGAGTTAACGTTTACCACTAGCAGATAACCACCGATAACCATACACGCCTCGCTACAGCCGTCTATTTAATCGGATACATCAGCCGTTCAGAGGGCGCTGCTCAGCATACGCATGCGCTACGGATTTGCAATTCTAATCATTTGCATATCATGCGCTACTTTGCATTTCCTGAAAATTTCAGCTCACTCGCGTAAGTCCTTCATTTTGTTGCAATTTTCACAAACGTGAGTGTATCTTTAGTTTAAATACATATACGTACGTAACTCTGAAACGTTCTAGATAGGGACAGATATTCGCTAAAACATAATTATTTGCTAGTTCAAATGTCACGTGGCAATAACTGTATTTCATCTATCGTAAAGTAATTTTCGAAAGAAAGGATCTTGGAGCTGATGCGACAGAATTATCGGGCTGTAATTGTTGGTAGTTTAAAATGGAAGGAAATTCAGATTGGAAAGAAAATTCAAATTTTATCAAAATTTCGAAGAGGTCAAAAATCTCAACTATATGAACAGCATGTCAGCTATTGTCAAAGAAAATGTGTTAGCCATACAAAAAATATTAAAATGATAATCGCTATTAAGTGCTACGCGACGAATTTGACCTTGCAGCTACACATAAAATGTTTCACAAAGAAAATATATAGTGTTTCAAAGTTTAACATATGAAAAATTAGTTTGTTGTATAAGGCAGCGATTCTCAAACTGTGGAGCGCGCCTCTCTTGGTGGACGGGATAACCCTACGTGGGGGGCGCAAGCATGATTATTAAAAAAAAGATTATTTAAAAAATTATTAATTTACTGAAAGGAAGCAAAACAAAATGCATTCTGACATAATAAAAAATAAAATACACAGTTACACTGATACAATGTACTTATAAATGTATCAATACTGCACAATGTATGTGGTAATTAATTGATCAATACTAAATTAAGAACAGGCTTAATAATTACTAGTTACTCCCATGTGTCTTGCAGAGCAAAGTTATTAAAAGGAAGGTTTAATATTAGAAATTTTCACGCTAAGTTGTTTTTCGATGTTTAACAGAGATTTATATTTTGTCTTCAGCCACCGCTGAAAATCCGGTTTCACAAAGGTAGACTGTTGGAAATGGTAATAGGATACGAAATGCTTTCGTTTTCAGTGCAGAAAATTCATCATCCACCCCTGCCCAAAATTCAAAGAGTGATTTATTACTAATTGCCTTTTGATTTTGCCACTTGACATGAAATCTATGAAGATTTCTTCTTCGGCAGTTGAAAGCCCTTTTGGAGTATTTTGAAATGATTCTCTAACCCACTCGTAACTTGCTATCAAGTTGTCGTCAGCAAGAAAATACTTTTTAAAATTCTTAGCCAGCATGGATAAATGATTTTCAATGGTTTCAAAAACAACTTTCACGTGTTGGTCTTCAGCCTTGTAAATTTATCCCCTTTTTCAAACATTTCTAGTTTTTTTTTGCTTTACATTTTTGCTCCATAATTCCAGTTTTCTACAAAAAGCATTAATTTTATCACTCGTCTCCAGCATATGTATATTTGCTCCTTGGAGTGGAAGATTCAAGGTATTTAATTTCTCGAATATATCGACCAAGTATCTCAATTTCATCACAAATAAAAATCATCTCGAAATTTCTTAGCTTCTAGTCGGCTTTTCCCTTCTAGAAAAATGGCAATTTCGTCTCCTGATTCATAAACACATTGCAAAATTTTCCCCATGTGATAACCATCTTGTCTCGCAATTAAATAAATAGCAACGATGAGTGTACTATACCCATGTCTTTAGAAAGTACAGAGTAGATTCTTCATTTTGGCGGTTTCATTTTTATGTAATGTTTACGGTCACAGCTGTCGTTGGCACAATATTCAGAGCATTTCTTGGTAATTCATTTCTTTGGTAGCCAGAGCTTCTTTGTCGATCATACAATGCGTCCAGATGCACAGTGGAGATTTTAGTTTCACAAGTGTTTGTATACTTTAGAATCTTCCAGAAATTATACGAGCACCAACGGTGCATATTCCGACACAATTTCTCCATTCTTTGTTTGCTTCGTTTATAAAAGTTATTAAAAATATCAAATAATGCTAGTGCTGTTAAGTTTTATTTGTTTACAAAATAGGTACTGCTGACAAAAAAAGGTACTGTTTCTACTGCTGACATACCATCCCAAAATCTAATTTACGGAATGAAATGAGCATCTTTATTGCTATCTGTTGTCTCATCAAGCTGAATTGAAAACAATATTTCACACATCTTCCCGAAAATCTGGTAGGGAATAACAGAGACAAGACTATTTTTCTAATAACATTTATAGTTTTAGGAATGGATGATTGAGGAAATAAATATTGAATTTAATTAATATTTTTTGCAATCTGTTCCAATTTAAAAATTAGGAAGGAAAAATAGTATAATACTCATCCGATTACTTAAAAGTAACTTACTTAAAATGTTTGCTACTTAAAATTCAACACATATCTTGGTAATTGGCACTGTTTATAATTAAAGTCATATTGTTGTAGCTTTAACGACGTTTTTTAAAGTACATTTTTATTGCATTCAATGTATTGTTATTGTATAGGGGCCGCGATGAAAATTATGATTCAAAATTGGGTCGCAAGTACTGAAAGTTTGAGAAGCCTTGGTATAAGGTATTTCTCCCGCCTTTTTCGCATGTGTTCGTGGTTAGTGGTCAGCACGCTCGACGGGTAACCGAGGGGTCTGTGGGTCGATTCCCAACGAATGCGTTGCTCATTTTTTATCCCTTCTGCTTCCGAAATAACCTAACGTCTCTGCACTGGTGCCCGAACTAAAAACGTGTGGATGATGATTTTCCACCACCGGGATTTGGCGATTGGGTCCCCAAAACCCCAGTCGCCCTTTAAAAGGGGGAGTATATAAGGTATTTCTCCGGCGTTCTTCGCATGCTTTCGTGGTACCTTCATCAGCACGCTCGACGCGTAACCGAGAGGTCCGTGGTTCGATTCCCGGCGAAGGCGTTGCTCATTTTTCATCCCTCCTGCTTCCAAAATACCTAATGTCTCTACAGTTGTTCCAAAAAATTGCGTCCACCAAAAATGAACAGAACATTAAAGCCGAAATCAGTAAAGAAAGCATAAAATTACTTAACGATAGTAAACGACATTATTTCTAAAATTATAGCTGGTTGTGAAACGTACTTATCGTTTAGTGAAATTTAATCACATGAAGAAAGAATAGTACGAGTCTTTGAAATGACCCATAACCCAGAGCGACGAAAAGAAA
The DNA here is from genome assembly GCA_000611955.2 of Stegodyphus mimosarum. NCBI lineage: Eukaryota > Metazoa > Arthropoda > Arachnida > Araneae > Eresidae > Stegodyphus > Stegodyphus mimosarum. Next base: position 93,708 of record KK114758.1, read on the forward strand.
AAGAGGGACGAAAAGAGTAATGTATACCATTTTCTTCAGAAGTACAGGATTGGTTAAAGACATAAAGGTAAAGGGCAATACAGTTAACTGGTGCATCACAAAATGTCTTCCAGAGATTCTTCCAGAATTACATATTAGGAGACATGTGCTTCACCACGATAATGCATCTTCTCATTCAGCAAGACTGACAGTCGTATTTCTTAACAAAAGCACATCAGAATGAAAGAGCATGCACCTTATTATTCTTATTTTGTGATGCTTGACCTTTGGCTCGTACAGTCATTAGGTTATTTTGATGCTGGAGACGTGAAGAATGAGCAATGCCTTCACAGAAACTCGAACCTGGACTTCTCGAATACACGCCTAGTGTGCTAACCGTTACACTAAGAAGGCATGCTGGAAGGAGAGAGAAAATAATCTAAAACCAAATTTTAGTGACCAATTTTATTATTCCGAAGATGAGAGTGATGGAGCTATAAAAGTACATTTTCGTAAATTCCAAGAAATGAATAGTCTGAAGTACTTTGGAAGTATGATTGGAAAATTTGCCTGTAGACATTCACTGATGTTGAGAAAACGTTTTTGAGCACGCTTAAAGTTTGGTAAGTTAACCTGTACCATTTAGGTCTGTCTCAAAAATTTCAGAGTGACCCATGTATTTCCATAAATAAATTAAAACATATAAGTTACACTTCCTTGACATAAATTCACAAGAGGATCTTCGTCTTCAGTAATTTATAATTTTCAAAACAAAGAATCACTTTAATGCTTTGAAACATTAATGATTAATAATCAAATGCAAATTGTATTGGTATTTATTTGAAAACAAAACGTTTAAATATATATTTATTATTATATTATTATTTGCAGTTTCTAATACCCAGAATTGCGGCCATTTAAAATAACGGAAAGAAAATATAGACATTGGTTAGATATCATTAGCTAGTTAATATTATAAAAAAGCTTGTCAAAATAGATGCAAATAAAAATTTCATTTTTATTAATTCTATCTCTTTTAAAGACTTTTGATTTAAATCGAAGTCATAATAATATTTCTTTCTTAGAGAAAATTGATATTTCCTTCATTTTAATGGACGCCTTGGAAATTGTAAAAATTCATTTACAAGACACTTGTCATTACACGTCATCATTTATACTAGCGAGATTAATTCTGCAACATAAATGTTTAAAAAAGTTACATTGAACTCGAGAAAAATCAATTCTAAGTCGGAACACACTCAAAAACTGTTTCACGCTTCAAGAAAAACCCCTGCTAATGTGCTTAATATATTCGAAACTGGCGAAATAATCTGAGCCATTGAATTGCGAATGTTCAAAACTGCCATATTAGCTGACATCAGCGACATTTCTAAACAAAGCCAATCTACCATTTGCTGCCAGTGTGGAAAATCTTAAATTCTTATCTTTCTTAACCCTCTATCCAGACACAGCGCTTTGGCTGTCGTGGTATTCAAATTAATGGTAGTTTTCACCCACCGCTTCTTCTCTATTGCAATCTTTGGAGACTGCTGGTCTGGTATCTTTAGGGAAATGAGAAATGGGCAGTCATTTGACACCAGTACCGTTCCGCCAGTCCCTGAGATCATTAATTGTCCGGCTTAACTCAATAGCGAGTTAGAGATGTTAAGTTATTTTAGCCCACTCGACATTTGCCAGCAAATGTGTGAGAAATTATTTGGTGATATGTCTTTACTCCAAATAAATTGGAGAGTATTAGAATTAAATTGTAAAGTGTCTGTTTTCGTTATAACTAATAGAAAAGTCTTGACATTAGTGGTACAGACGAACAGATCCTTTTCTGCAATTAAAATTATTAATATGATACTAAGTCTGATAACTCTGTTAACTTTAAGCTATTAAACTGAATAAAAGAGAGCAAATACTATGGCATTTTTAAGAATATATTAAGGCCAAGTAATTTAACATTTTGAATATATTAACGACTGCTCCCGAAAGTATTTAACTATTAGAATTTATGACATCAAAATGTATATAATAACTTTAGTTCTTTATTTTATAATATCTTCAGTAACTACTCGTAGACATGCTCCTTACCACTTGTAACTGCTGGCATGTCAAAAAGGTTTAAATCTTCTAACCTGACGAAAATGTTTTAAGCTGTTCAGGTAGTAAATCAGAACCAATTTCTTTTTATTTTATATAGATAGTGTTTTCTTTCGCATGCAGCACAAATGAAAATATTAAACTTTAAAAACAAGCAGGTTTATGAGATTTTTACGGCTAGAATATTTCACAATACTTGCACTAAGAAGAAAATGACATCATTTAAGAATTTTAAGGGTAGGTTCTGTCATTTTCTAAAAATGAAACCGTTATAACTCATGACGTATTCCTACGTCTTTCGTAGCAGTATTAGGTTATAAAGAATATTTATTCATTTTCTGTGTTTGTAAACAGCAATTGTAAGACAAAAATATACATTATACTTCTGAAATTCAACCCACTGAAATGAAATTACGTTTTTTTTTACAATTTAAAATTATATTAAACGTGAATGTACTTAACATATAACAAGTTACTCAACATAACGATAGAGCAAATGCTTTCCGAAGTATATTCGTAAAAATCTTTTTTTATTATTTTTATTTATTATCCGAGAAGTTTCGAAATATTTATCCGCAATTAAGTCAATGGCAGAGAAAAATTACCTGATTTTTTAAGATCTAGTCGGTATTAATGACCTTCTTGTAGATAGTAAAATGCCCGGCTAAGCCCCATTCAACTAGATACCTGCCGATTTCTAGACGGACGTATATCCAGTACACCACGACGGCGCACGGAAAGGACAGATGAAATACCTTATAAATTTTAAAAAAAATCAACAACTTTCCTCCCAACAGGGATAGTGGTTATTGACTCCGACTGCGGCTTGGGGGTATTCTAAATATGCGGCGAACGGCAAGTCATTTCGAGAGGTTAGTAGTAGGGAAACAAGGGTGGGAGACCCTCAGACTCGTCCCCCCTGGGATGCTCTGCGTCAAAATTAGAGGCAGAACTGCGTCTTGTCACCTGTATGGTGCTTAAAAATCTTGCTAACGACAGGCACAGCCTTCCACTCCTTGCACGATGAATTTCGTGGGCTTATTCTTATTCTGATGTTACTGTCAAATACGTCGCCGCAGTACAAGTCAACTTTCTTTCCCCGAGCTTTCCATATAAGAGATTCACCATCACTGAATCCAGATATTTGTCCTTCTATAATTACTCTCGATCCTTCGAGTATCTCGATACAATTTTGCAATTAGCACCATAAGATGTGAATATGATGCAAACAGCCAATGCGTTCCACCACATATTGGATGCGAGTATTACGTAAATTTTATTCAGAATTAGCATGGAGCATTAAAGTATCCCTGTCACTTTACCACAAATTATTTCTTTGTCAGTCCCCAGCAATATTACATATCGTTTTAAGGAGAAATATTATTTTTGGCTAGAGACCGCTAGTCTAAATATTTATAAAACTAATTTAAATATTTAAACAATCTGACTGCAGCTAACATTTATAATCCGTATTAAACTAAGGGCATTCAATAATTTATCTTAAAATGTTATTCTTATTCCTCTTGCCATATTGGGGAAGTCAAAAGTTTGAGAACTGCTTTCCTTTTTGAAATCTGTTTTAGAAGCCAAAACTAAATACGAATGTTAAAAATCATAACCTGTCCGAGAATGATGAAGAGCATGCCCGTAATCTCGAACTCAGGCATACTAAATTTTGCTCAATGTTTTTAAATGGTAAAGGGGCATATGATACCTAAATATAAAGTAAAAATCAACTACGTGTAATTGGATAAAGTGATAAGTTTACTGAATAACATTATAATGGTTTATGAAGTCGAAGTAAATGGACTGCTTGTCAAGTGAACTTCCTACAGTATTGGAATCTATTGTCTTTATTTTATGTGATCAGCGTAGCATTATCGGCTCAGGAATGAATTTAGATAGCCTTATAAGCGGTACAGAACATCCTATATTGTGTATGATAAGTTTAATAATTCTCGCAAGCTTAACATTATTCACAGTGTTGTAGTTCCGAGGACATCTAAGTGACCAATATTTCCAAAACGTAAACTGTAGAGTCATTAGGTTATTCTGAAGCGGGAGGCATGAAAAATGTGCGATGCCCTAACCGGGACTCGAAACCTAGACTTCTCGAATGCGCGCCGAGTATGCTGACCATTACACCACGAAGGCAGGAGAAATACCTTATAAAGTAGACTGCGTATTGCCGTATACCTTATAAAGATATAACTTATAAAGTAAACGATGTTACCAATGGTAATTTTCATTTACATGACTAGCTGCGTAAGATCCCAAAACAAACGCAACCGTCGAAGTCGTTTTAGATTTCATTAAATTCATATTTTCAAACTATTCTTGAAGAAAAGGGATTTTATTATTAATTAATGAAAAAATCTTTGCTTTTGATTTACATACGTTGATGAGTATTTATTTCAAGGGAACATACTTATGTGAGCTCTAAACTACATATATTGCGATATTCCTGAGGCAAAAACTACCGGCAATTCACTTCAAATATAGACTCCAGGTCTAAGCAATAAGTTGTAGACCTGTAATAAATTATCAATGTACTTGGAGAATATTTACTAAGACCATCAGTGTGTTTGTACTTAAATACTACATCTGATAGAATTATATAAACTTATCATATGGGTCACTTTGATTTAAGTATACATTACAGTACAAAATGCATATATTTATGTAATTTCAACCGAACTGAAAGAAAAATACGCTAATTTAGATTTAAAAATTAGGTCCAATAAAAAAAAACCTTTAACTCGTGTTGATTTTAAATCAAATTCGATCAATTTCGGGGGATATGTACGTAGATCCCTATTCTTAAGAAAAAAAATGGCAGATTGGATTTTACTTAAAGTTAATATTTTTTATCAAAGTTAATATTTTTATCAAACATCACTTTAATCTCATTATTATACTGATGTACTGATGTACTGGAAAATGCTTTATTTTTTACGAACTTTTGAAAGAATCAAAGTCAATGAATCTTATGTCACATGAAACTTCCTTCCTCCCTTCATATAGCAGAAAGTACGTATAGTACAATAGCCAGATAGTCAGCTGTTAAAGTATCGGTCAATCGATTATATTTAAAAGAATTTTTTTTTTTTTGTGTTTGAGAAAAATAAAACTTCTAAAACTCAATTTTTGTTTGCCTAGATTTAAAACTTTCTTAACTATTAAAATTCTTAGCTATTAAAACTTCAAAAAAGTACGAATTCTTTGAGTTATTGAATAAGACTTCTTTCGGGGGATAGAACATAATAAATAAGAATTTCATATTTGAGAAATATTTATGTAAACGTGCTGTGTTATGCTTCGAAATTTTGAAATGATGTTTTTTAAGGGGAAAACTTCTTACGTGGATAAATCTTAGGCAGATTGCATTGACTGAGTATTCATAGACATCGGTTGAGTATTACAGAAATTATTATTTAGAATATTATAAAAAGTTTTAAAGTTTTTTTTGCTTTTAATCTCGTTCTAAATGTTGTTAATTATTTTTCAAAATTGTTCATTTATCATTCATTGCATAACTTCGTTAAGTAGTTTTGTAATTTGCGTTAAATTTTCATAAAAAAAATATTACATTATACGCTATTTTCAATTGTTCAGCTGTAAGGTTAAAAAAATAAAAAACTCAAATAAATTTACTTCAATGATAAAGCTTTTAATACCCTTTTCACTAAAATCATAAACAAAGAAAACCAATAATTTTCATTTGCATAAAGACATAGATTAGCAATTTAAGCAAATTACTTAAATAACACATAGTAAATCAAGTTACCATAAATAAAATACTAATCACTCTTTATTCTCGAGGAACACGTTTTCAGAGTCTATTTACTGAATAGCATGTGATTTTGTTCCATGCATAATTTATGCAACAGAACTGTTTTAAAACTATTTGTATTCGAAAGAAAAGAAAAATAGTTTTCCAAAGTATTTTATGATTTTAAAGGAGTTAATTTAAAACTTATTCTTAAGAATTTTATTTGGATTTTATTAAACTACTATATGGCATCTTAGATTATTTTTAGAAACATCTGATTGCATTAAGTTTACGTATGTATGTTTGTATGTATGTATCATAAACATCAAATGAAATGAAGTCTTATAAAATATATATCTGAAAGGAACGTTTTCTGAAGTGTTAGAATGCGCTGATGCTATGATGCATAAGAAAGGTAGATTTGCAAACTTATAAATATTTTATTGCACATGTGAAAATAAAAAACATCTTTCCAAATATGACTTATCTCTTATGACTGCAAAATATTCATGCTTCTCTCTAATATGAGAAATAAAAATTGATCCAACAAACTGTGAGAAAACATTTTAGAGTAGTTTGAAAGAAGTGTATTTAGTAGATCCTCGCTTATGCTCGTATTATTTTTCCATTCGAATTAGAAGGTAATATACCCCAGCTTCAAAAGCCAATGGTCAGCTTTTCTAATGTTTATTTGAGTTCTTGTAGTTTAGGTGCTCCTTTGATATGTTAAAGGAACGCAGTAAAATTTGAGATTGTTGTGTTTTTATTAGAAAGGATAATTGAAAGTTATTGGTAGTAAAGTAAAGAAACATGCGAAAATGAAATACCCTGTCTCACTCTTAAATACTCTCGTGTCTCTTAATGTGGTTCTGATCCTTTTTTTTTTTCGTGAAAAAATCGATTAACGGGTGTATTTACCAATATAGGCTATGAGGTGTTGTTCCCTTAGTTGGTGGAAGCCGCTCGAGGCTTCATTCTGCTACAACACTGTGCCCCACCATATTGGTATAAAAACGTGCGGCAGTACCTGAACGATAGTCTACCCCATCGGCTGGACTAGCCGTGCTAGGACAAACGATATGTTATTGCTTAGTCACCGAGATCTCCAGGTCAAACCCTTTGTGTTTTTTTCTATGGGGTATTGTTAAAGACAAAGTGTTCGTGCCCCCATTTCCCCACCACCAGTAAATAGATAAATGACGTGCTCTATTCATTAACAAAGGATATTCTATCACGAGTTGGGCAAGAACTGTAACACCTCAGAGATATTTTCTGCAGAAATCTACAGAACTTGGGAGCTTATAGTTTCATTGTAATCTGATTTATCAAAATTAAGTAACTAAATGTTGTAATTAACAGTACGTAATTACAACATTTACGTAAACTTAACGTTAAGTAATTACAAAATTAAGTAATTACAACAGCTCAGCTTTCTTTTTCCCATTCGATATAAAACACCGTGCAGAGCGCAAAATTGTAGAATATGAGAGTCATTACCATGAAACAAATTGATCGACTCAACAAATGTTCTTAAATGCCCTCAACATTATGATTGCTATATTTTCTTTAAAATAAAAAATAACCACACAAAAATGTTCTTCTTAATTTAAAAATCTTCAGATTAAAGTTGCACTGGCTCCATTTTATTAATGTAAATCTAAATAAGATATTCTAAAATTTACTTCTATTTGATTTGGTAAGGAGGGTATTGGTCTTTTTTTAATTGAAAACAGCACTGTGAGCAGTTACATCTTATACATACATTTTTGTTTCAATTCCTTGTTAGTTTAGACACAGTAATTCATGTTTCTGATGTTAAAGTACGAGAAAAAATAAAGCACTGTGTTTATTTAACCCTTTTGCGTGGTAGACAAATTAAGCTAATAATTGTTTATGCATTAATTTGAAAACATTTGCTTTCTGATAAAATGTTTCAAAGATAAAAGCCTTTTAAATACGAAAAAAGTAAAATTTAAAAACGAATATGCATATTTCTGTTAAAATCATCTTGTATATCAGACACTGAAAATATAAAATCGAATATTTTGTATTGGTCATTAATGGTCATTAATTGGTCTTTCTGAAAATGAAAAAAATTAATCGCTACGAAACGTTTTATTAACTGCTACTAATTACAAAAATATTTTCTAAAGTATTTCAATATTAGAATGTGAAATTTAATTACAAAAATCTGATGTGGACACCATATGACTTCCTAGTACGACCTATTAAATTGCGCACATTTTTGATGAATTTCATTTAAACGTATTTCCTCGAATATCATTAGGGATATATTTGTCATTCAATCAATTCAGTTCTCAATTTACGACAAGCAAAACTACACAAAAACTCAAAACATCTTCATTAAATATTGTAAAATACAGAAAAACATAAAACACAGAATACAGCTATAAAGAAACAATCTGTAGAGACACTAGGTTATTTCGGAAGCAGGAGGGATGAAAAATGAGCAGCGCCTTCGCCGGGAATCGAACCACGCACCTCTGGGTTACGCGTCGATCCTGCTGACGAAGGCACCATGAAGGGACGCGAAGAAAGCGGAAGAAATACCTCATATACTTCCCTTTTTAAAGGACGACTGTGGTTTTTGGAACCCAATTGCCAAATCCCGGTGGTGGAGAATCATCATCTCCCACGTTTTTAGTTCGGGCGCCAGTGTAGAGACATTAGGTTATTTCGAAGCAGGAGACCTGAAAAATGAGCAACGCCTTCACGAGGAATCGAACTACGGGCTTCTCGGTTACGCGTCGAGCGTGCTGACCACTACACCAGGAAGGCATGCGAAGAAGACGGGAGAAATACCTTATAAATCATTACAGTTAAAATTGAATTTTTACCCAAAATCAAGCAATTCGGCCAGCAGGCAGGAAGACAGATTTTTCGATGCACAAAACTGAAGGCTTATTATGTCCCACTCGAGACTGCAGTTGGTGCACATACTGACTTAATTCATTATTCTACTAAGTTTCAAATGTAAACAAATGGTGGCCTCGTTACGCTTAGCATCACTTTTAAGCTAGTGATAATTCTGCGCTATTGTTTGCAGATTGACTAAAGGAATAAAAGGTTTAGCCAGAACATAAGAACAATATGATTCAATCACTTTTAAAGCAAAGAATGCACAATTTATCAACCTATAAGTATACAAAATTTAAGCTCACCGAGCAGGGTAATAGAGTGTATATATATACATATATATATGTATATATACATTGCTAATAATAGTATTTTGATTCTATTTGATATGTAATTTTTGGCACAACTCGGCTTTTACAAATAGGATTTTAGAGGTTTCAAATGTACCATAGCTTCTACATTCTTACTTATTAATTATATATATATATATATATACATATATACATATTTATATATGTTTGTTGCGGCCGATTGCAATCAAAAAGGGGTTCCCAACTACATGTTATAGCAATTCCATATACAAAATTTCAACGTTCTAAGTCTGCTTGTATTTGAGTTATGCGATATACATACTTACGTACGTACTGACGGACGTACGTACAGACGTCATGAAAAAGTCTCTTCTGAATCCATTTTAAATCCATTTTACGATCCGTTTCGAAAAGACGATTTTTTTCCCTCCTTACGTACACATGTCACGCAAAAGTATCTTTCAAATGGATTCGAGAGCGGTCAAACTGCATATTTTCGTTGAAATATGATACCCGAAAGTTTTGGTGGTAACAGTACTTTCGCGAGGTAATAAATCTCATTCAGATTTACTTTTAATAAACTGAAAGCTTAATTTCGCGAAGATCTTTTCACCTGCATGATTCTGAGTAACGGTACGGAAATGAGCAGTTGAGGTAATGTTTTTTTGAATCATCCTCCAGCTCCGAACACCAATGAATTCATTGTGTGCAATGCAGAAGAGAGTTCGCTTGTCTCTGGCGAGAGCTTTGGGTATAATAGAGATAACTTGAATTCATCCATATCCGTCCCAAATTTGATGGAGAAATTTTAGAAGACGTATCCAAGAATCTCTTGTTCCCTATACATTCTTTGTTTACACATCACTATGTGCGCGGTTGGAGAAGTAAGCAGCACATATTAGCACAGCAAGAGCAAGGCAGGGAAAGTCAGAGCACATTTCAACAAAGTGTATTTATAGAGTTGGATATTTTGTTCAAATTTTAAACAGTGATTGGACAAGACCTAACCAGAAGATTAATAAGATGACATAATGCGGATAAGTTTTCAGATGGCGCACTTTAGATTCCAAGAAGGGGACGTAGTCAAATTAAAATGAGGAATAAAAGTACTATTGTTAAATTTTAGCAGTTTTCTTTCATATTTTGTATCTCACATATCTATATTTTACAATACTTTACAATGAGAAAATGTAGATTGGTGTTTATAAAGAGTAAATAATTAAATTTAATAGAATTTCATGAATATATGAAGGAAATATTTTCGGTTTACATTGATTACAACAGTTTTTGCAAAATACTTTCAAGACAAGGACTGTCAAAATTACATTAATCATATTTAAGCAAAATTTTCAAGAACTGTGAATTTTTACAATTATTTCTTGAATTTTCTTACGTTAAGATCGCATATCATTTCAAACGTTAAAATCTCATATTTTGGGTGAAAATTAAGTTATAATATTTTAAAAATTGGACAGCAAATATATATTGTGTATTATTTTTGTAATATTTCCAAACTACGTTTTCATACGTCGTTTTGTATGTTAACCTATGAGGAAGTTCATGCATAAAATGACGGTACATAGTGAAACCTACAAGCTATCTCCGAAATTCATTTTCTTACTCATCGGAAAAAAGCACATATTATATATATTTCACAAGTTTAGATTCATTTGCTAACGCTCTAATTCTTTTTAAAGGCTTCTTTATTGCCTTTTGTGTCTTTAAAAGAGGGATATGTGAGATATAAAATATGAAAGAAACTAAGAACTGCAATTCAGTAATAGTCTTTTTAATTTCTGACTTTAATTTGGCTGTATTTCTGAAAGGAAGGACCAGAAAATTGTTTTCAGAAAGAATTGCAATATGGAAATACACCCCTCGTTTCTGAGCTTTAGTTTCTTAGGCAGCTTCTTTAATGACGCTAATATTAGTAATTAGGTTTTCGGATGTCTCAGATTGTAATAAGCTGCATCTATTCTATATTTGTGTTTTAATATATTAGGTAAATAAATTATTTGCCTCGTTAACAACGATTTATTTCACACAAAAGTGTTCTTCCTGTATTCCATCTTATGTAGCATGCGCGAATTTTCATCTTACACAGCTAATAATGGAGTATTATAATGTATATAACTTTCAAAGGCGATTATTAAATTTAATCTAGTTAAAAGAACAGATCTGGTTATATGGATTTCTGATATTTGAAATTTCAGCTATACGGATTGCTTGTTCTTCTTTCGGGGCATAAAAGATTGAGTGTGTTATTAACAAATTTACGTAACTTCAGTTGCCTTTTTATAAATTTAAATAATACAAAAAGAGAATAATTTATAATTTGGAATATATTAAACTATATTCCTTGAATTTGTATATTATTTCTCTGTTTTCTTTCGTGCAGTAAAAGTAAAAACAAAATAATGTTTAGTTTTAGTTTTAGTTTCGTTTTATATGTGTTAGTATTTGGCTTTACTAAAATAAGAATAATCTGTATTTTTCCCTGGGTAACTTTTGTCGAAATAAAATATTCTAAAGAAAATTGTAAAATTCCCTTATATTATTATAATAAACATATATTTGTTATAGAAAAAAAACACCACTTATTAAGCGAAAGTTTTTAATATTTGAAGAAGCTGTAATCCCAGTCAGTCTCAGTACCTGGATCTTTAATATAGTTTTTAAATGTATTCTTTTCATTTCTTCGAAATATTTTCAATACGTTTCATCAACTGAAGTCCCTATGTTCGGTATAGAGAAAGAAAAGAATGTTACCATAGTATTAGATCAGGCTCGAAACTTATAACTGTTCATAAATGTAAAGTATTTTTTTCAGAGTGTAGGCACTTAAAATATCGTTGAGCCAGTCCAGTGTGAGTCTCCAGTGAAGTTGATCCTAAGAAATTAGTCATCAAATAATAAAATTATGATTCAAGTTTACAGCTACGTTTGCCTCCAAGTTCCATTTTTCAACTATATATTTCGCTTTTATGCCAGCAACATCTATAAGCATCTCGGTCATGACTATATAATAATTGGTGCATTCTCTCTCACGTATCTTTAAATATTAGTACATTAAATTCAGAGGCTGCTCGGACATTTTTAGACAATTTTGCTTTGCTATAAAAATCGCTTCCCTGGAATTTTTTTAACTATTATAATTTTTGAAAGTGTAAATTATCTTCTGTTACTTAACAATTTTATTTCATGCAAAATGGTGCTTTTAAAGGACTATGTTTTTGCTCTTTCCGAACAAATTTATTTGTGTCTAGTTATCCACAAATGCAGTGAAAGCTATGATTTGTCAGCATTTAAAGAAACAATGGATAATATTGTCAATAAGAAAATAAAAATACGTTAAAGTTTGGCTTCAAGGAGAAAAATTTTTCAAAGAATATATCCAAGGGAAAAAACGGAATTTTTTTAATGTTGCAAAGGTAAGAACCTTAATGTTCCAGGAAAATCCGCAAGCCAAAATACAGTTACGTAGTCGTTCAAATGCTCAATGTCAACTGTAAACAAAATGATTAATGCTGATTTGAATCTTAAAAAGGCGTTAAAACGTAATGTGCATCGTCTTAACGACATATCGCCGGAAGCAAAATGCGCTGCAGAATTCTCTATGAAAAACAATTATTCGTATAAAAATGAGAAAATGTTGTCACAATAGATGAGTTTTGAGTATATTTAAATGGCCGCAATAAAAATATATCCATTTATTATCATCAGAGTAAAGACCAAAATCTTAGAACCTGGTTCAAAGGATCTAAGAAAAGTTGATCTAAGGGATTTATGCTTGTTGGTGGTTTTCATATTATGGGAAATAAAAATTAAAGAGAGTGCGGACAACTATTAATAGCAACTCCGTATATTATCAGGAACATTATTTTACACCCAGTTTTCGAATATGAAATATATTCTCTTTACTCATAGTGCCATCAGTTAGTAGAACTACATCAAGACAAAGCAAGCAGCTGTATGTCAAAATCCACTGTTAATTTTCTGGTAAAAATGAAAGAGACGGGTATAAAGCCATATCCACCACTCATGCTACAATACATCTCCTTCTGTATCATCCACGGATGTTTGCGCTTTTGGATTTTTCAAAAGCGAATTGTCCAAACGTCGACCTACAACCCTCCTTGGACTCTGGAGGGCTGTTCAAGAGGAATGGAATGAAATATTTTTTACGATATCAAATAAGGCTTTATTGTCTTGTAAATTATGGTGTAGAAAGATAATGAAGAAAATTCGTTATCAAATGAGATATTTAATGCGCAAAAATTATAGATAAAATATTTCTTTAAATACAATGAAAATCGTTTGAGAATGTGCAGGAGAAGCCGTCAGAATACTATGATCTTAGGTGCACTTCTTTCAACTTGCGTACTGAGTGATCAACGAAATGGTGTCTGCAAGAAAAGTATATTCAAGCTTAAAAATCTAAATCAGCAAAATAAAATGTGAAATAACGACACTCTTAATTGAAAAGGAGAAGGAAACGTGCTTTTTAATTAGGCCAAGATCAATTAAAGTATGTTGCACAAAACACTGAAGCGTGCTGCGAAATTATTTGTTTCAAATTTTCAGCTTAGTTATTATGTTCATCAGTTGAATATCATTGAATGAATAATCAATGTTTTTTGCGTTAAAAATGAATGTTGTGCAATTTCAAACCCATGTGAACTCATTAGATCTGGAATTAAAGATGAGTGTTTTTAAAGCAGTGGAAAACATTAGTATTACAGTTTTAAAGTATAATAATTTCAGTTTTTTGTTTTAAATAATTTCGAAGTTATAAGCGATTAGCTTTATTGGTGTTTCGCAATTTATTTGTAATGATTTTAATGCTGTTTTTACATGCTCAAATTTAAAAATTTATTGATTCTTTGACAAAATTGTAAATGTATACAAAGTGGAAATCCTGGAAGATGTTCACAGAAAAATCCGAAATTATTTCTATAGACAAGGATAAATTTATCTGTCCGGTATTAGATCCCCCGAACGATCTTCTCGTAAACAAGCATTTGATGTCGTTTGAAAAAAGATGTAGTACAAAAGATATTTCTAGCAAAGATAAATCAACTATCTTTCCAGATTTTGTAAAAGGAGTGAACTTTTCATTTTATATCTGCGAATGTGTTGGAATTCAAGATTGGAATATATTAAAAGAAAGATTTTTAACTTGCTTTTCTAATTCATAAAATATTAAATTGATGACTTTGTTTCGTTTACGTAGAACAGATTTAAAGATATTGATAAATATTTGCGTCAAAAATTAAAAATTGTTTCTGCATTATATTTATATTATAAAATTCCTACTGAGACTTTAACACAAAGTTTGCAACATCGGTATCGCCTGTTGCTGTTAATTCAACATATAAACGTGCTTTAAATTGGATTTCCCTAGCAAGAAAATTATTTCCAACTTTATGTTCACCTCAACAATCAGAATGTACCAGTAATGTGCCCCGATTTACTATTCTTAAGTAGAACCCTCGTTCACATATTAATTATCCAAGATGTAATACTCCAAGTCCCATTTTACCTTAGATCATATTTGCCTCAAAATCTGGGCAGGAGAAATTTTCAGACACTACCATTGAGGTATCTAAATTCATCTCCATCCTATGAAAACCTAACTTCACCTGAAAAATGTCCATATTTTAAAGTAAGGAATAATAACTTTCCTGCTATAATAGATACAGGTAGCCAAGGTAATAAAATTCTGAAAATACTTAAAATTATATTGATAATTTTGAAACTCTCGAAAAACACTTCAGTAAAACTATTGTCTATATCTGGAGGACTTTCTTTCACTAAGTTAACGAAATTATCATGCAGGATTTGAAGAGTGAGTAATGATATGATATTTTATGTTGGAAATCCTCATTAAATTATTTATTGTTTTCTTCATTTTGTTTCAACAGAAACTGTATTTAATTAATTCTTATCAGTATCAATTTAAGAGAAATATTAGTAAGGACTTATATCTGAATAATCCTTTTAAGTATAATTTTTTATATTTCTGTTAAAATATTGAACATGAAAAGACTATTGCTAAATTAATGTTAGTAGCTTTCTTTCATATTTTGTATCTCATATGTATATTGCTATGAAATAGGAACCTTCTGAAAGCAAGTTATTTGAAGCAGTCATCAGATCAGTTTTGAAGCGTTGTCAATGAATATTTACTTAAAGACAAGAACGCAGTTTGTGGAAGTCATTCAGTGGTCTCATTTTCAATTAATTTTAAGCGCTTATATACAGTGCTTGATCTTACAGATAAGGAAAAGCATTTTATGTCTTTATAGATTTATTTAATTGCTGTTGTTGTTAATTAATCTCATATCTGGGAGTTAGTTTCCAAAAGAACCATGTAAATGATCATGGGTGGAGTAAAACACGCTCGTCATTGGTCTCAATTCTCAAACATCAATGGTGAAAGACCCCAGTTTCAGAGGGGAACATAACAACGACGGAAATCAGAAACCTCGTAATTTACTGACAAACTCCTGAGAGTATTTTTGGTTCAAAGGATTTCAAGTACGCATTGTTGTAGAGACATTATACTGTTATGAGAATTCACGGCTCCTTTGAGATCGAAAAATAAGCCCAGACATTAGGTTATGATAATACAATAACATCCGATGAAGTCTTTTCACCACAAGTATCGTCAGATTCATAAGGTTATAAATCTGTTATAAAGATGCATGTTTCAGAAGAGTTTAATGTTTTTCATTTGTGCATTTTTCTTCGAGCCATAACTTTGCAAGAATTTTAGAATAAAGGTGGAGTAAGTATTTAAATCATGCTATATATCCTTTCACCCTCCTCAACGCAAAAAGCATATTTTACTGAAACAGATATTGTACATAATGAAAACTATTTTCAATCTCATCTACTGGAGAGATATCCAAAAAAGCTCAAATTGCTAATACCGATGTCGATATATCGATTAGCAGATCGTTATACTTTCATCGTTTTGTTCTCTCCAGGTTCTAGTAGGAGTAAAGAAAGTCAAAAAAGTAACATCAGCAAACAGCGTTTTTTTCAAAAAAAAAACCGCTACTGATATATACGTTTAGAAAAGAAAGCTTCTATTGATCTTGTATGTATAAACCACCCAATTTTTGTGTTCAGAAATGGAGCAAAAGGAAAAAAAGGTATCATGCTTTTTTTCTGTTATCTTGAAGTCATTCTTTTCTTTTCACACTTTTGTTGTTGTTGTTCATGCTTAAGGAAAGAGGGAAAACATTTATCTTCTCAAGATAATGCCCTTGTTAAATGCATAGGTATCTATGCGAAGCAATTTTCCTTAAAGACGTATTTAAGTTTAATTGTAAAAGCTAAAACAAAGAGAAACATTTCTGCATTTGAACACTGTTTAACATAAAAGGGTGGTGCAGATAAATAAGTTCAAAAACTTTAACGAATTTATTTGAATAATGTAAGAGTTTATTCAAAATAAAAGAAAAGGATTTATTTCAAAAAGATTGCATGAAATCCTCGCGAAAGAAAATTTTTGCATTTTATCGAAAATGATGTTAAACGGATGTACGTTTTCTGAACTTTTTTTTTGGGGGGATGGAGGCATTTTAACATACATTTTATTACATTTTAACTTAAAATTGCAAAACACTTCATTTTAACTAAAGCTTAATTTGGGTAAAAAATGGCAAGTGAACTTTAGGCGATTTTATTGTTTTAATAGTTTTTATAGTTTTATTTCTATGCATTAGAGAGTTTTTACCAGAGAATTGCTTGGCGGTGGAAGTTGCGCATTAACAAGTGTAAAATAGCCAAAATTATTTCTTTTGCACAGCATAGGGATGAAGTGGATCCCAGTGTATAGACTTTCTAGGGAAATCTTTATACATCTCAAAATTCTAGTATTTCATGCGAGTTTTTAGGAATTCGACTAGTCATTTTAATGGAATGCAGAAATTGTTCACACAGAATCTTCTTACATTTAACATAATGATGAATTATCAACCAAATTTCACATTGTATCAAAAAATTAGGAACTAATATTCCAAATTGTGATTTCCAACCTCTAATTCAGTTTACTGATTTGTGATGATTTTTACAGAATTAATGGAATGTTTCAATTTTTTTTATTACTAATATTTGGAAACTTCAAAAACATAAAGAAATCTATGTTTTAGATCATGTGGAAATTTACATAGACTTTTAAAAACTTCCCATCAGTAGAGTTGAGATTATTTCCTAAGTAAAACGATGGTTGTTTTTCCTTAACAATCGTACGTTATCTGGACTTAGTATTTTAGAAAGGAAGCCATACTTTCGGAGACTTGGTTACTTGGAACAAAGTTAGAAACATTTTAAGGAAAGCTTCATAAATTAATAATTAGTCCAAAGGGGCAATTTGCCCAGAAGGACTATTAATTTCGTTTCGATATTTTGTGTTGATTCTCTAAAAGCGTTGTTTCACTTTTCAAACTGTTGCCACCAAATGTTATTGCTGTGTATTATATTTAAATAAATTAAATAATGAAGAATCTGCATAAATGTATGTATGTTTCTCGCATTGTGATAAAACAACGGTATCTAGAGGCATCAAATTTTGAATATCGGACGTTTCCACCAGAATATTGGCAACTGGAAGCCCAAATTTGAACTTTGGAATTTGTTTTATTATTTACTTCATATTTTGTAAAACCTTAACGAATTTTTGATTAACAAACTCAAAGATTTCAAAGCTAGCAATGGCACCGTTGTATAGAAAAAAATATTTTTATCTCCAGGGCGTGAGACCATGTATCGGAAATTCTAAAGATATGCTCATTTTAAAATTATTTTGCGATATTGCTCTTGAACTGAATTTTATGGTTTAATTACAAAAAACATGATATTTAATAAATAAAGGTAACACGCAAAATCTTAAAAAAAACGCCCCTTTGGACGTAATTTAAAATATGAAACCTTTCAGATTTTTCTTTTTTTCAGTCCAAGCCCCTGAAGGACTATTGTTTTCGTTTTGTGATTTTAAGTTCGAAACATTAAAAGTTTGAATCACTTTTCAAACTGTTGCCACCAAATCTTGCAGCCCTGTGTTATATTTAAAGAAATTAAGTAATGAAAAATCTGCATAAATGTATGTATATTTCTCCAAATGTGATAAAACAACGGTACCTAGAGCCATCCAATTTTGAATAACATATGTTTCCACCCCAATATGCGCATATGGAAGCCGGAATTTGGAATTTGTTTTATTAGTTATTTCATATTTTGTAAAACCTTAACCTTTTGCTAACCTTAACGAATTTTCGATGAACAAACTCAAACGATTTAAAAGCGAGCAATAGCAACACTCTACGAGGAAAAAAAACCTTTTTATCTAAAGCGCGCGGAACTGTGTATCAGAAATTCTAAAGATATACTCATTTAAAAATTATTCTGCGATATTGCTGTTGAACAGAATTTTATGGTTTAAGTGCAAAGAACATGATATTTAATAAATAAAGGTAACTCACAAAACGTTAAAAAACGTTCCTTTGGAAGTAATTTAAAATCTGAAACCTTTCAGATTTTTAAAATTTTTTTATTTTTTTATTTCTTGAAATTTTATATTTAGTAATGAGACTTCTTTCACGAGCCTTGAATATCTTTTTGTTAACACTACTTTACTGGAGAAAAAGGGAAAAAAAGGCAGTGCCACTAATTTGTAACTTTCTTCATTTTATCCGTTTATACTTTACCATCAATTTCATTTGTATCTGCCATTGCCACGTTGCTAAATTTATCTTTTGTTCTTTTAAAGCTTAAAGATCCATTTTCATTTGAAAGACGTTTTATAGCATGTTCAGCATACGATTGTATGGAGCTATTTTATAAGCAATCCTTTACTCTCCCTTTTAAAGTATTTTTAAAATTCATAGTCGACTCATATATTTGGTTATCTTTTATTCAGGTAGGTAAGCTAATTGTTAAAGGCTTAAATATTCCATTTCCTTCCTTTGAGTATTACAAATATTTTGTTTCAACAAAGTTTGCTAAGTCTAGAAAATATTTAATTCAAATCTTAAAATTACTTAGCTGTTTAATAAATTAAAAAAGTACTATTAAATAAACTGCAGTGTGAAATAATTGAAAAAACAATTTATTACATATCCACATAACTGTAATTACTAGATATGACATTAATTGAATACATGATCTTGTTTAGTTATGATGCATTAATAATCTACAAATACTATATCGGTATAAATAATAACTTAGAATATTTCATGATTAGCATAAGACGGAATAAAACTTGTATGTAAAGTTTTTAATTAATTATGTTTATGCAAAGAGACACTAGAAACTACCTCTTAACTTTCTGCAGAATATATTGCTGCATGATTTGCAGACTGGTAATTAAACAAAATGTGTAAATATATTAGTTTCTTGTCAAGTCTCCTAAACAGAAGTCAGAACAACAATGGAGAGATTCGTTTATTATGCAAATTAAGTACTGATTCCAACTCCAAAATCAAATCACGCTAACAAGAAAATCCAAGAGTATTTTCTATTTAAATATGGGTTTGTTAGCAGTAGCTTTTCACACTTTTGGGAATAAATTGCAGACAGGTTTGTGTCATTCTGTTTTCTTTGCTGCCAAAGCAGGGAATAAATTATTTTCTATTCATATTTCAACGACATCACTTAATTTCTAGCAATTCAAAAACAGCATATAGAATGGGTAAGATTTAAAGCTTAGAATTACTTCTTGGTGAAAGAATCAAACTAAGTAAAAGACAGTATTTTAATCTAAGAATAACTCTAATCTTCGCTAAATAATATAAATATAATTATTCTCATAAAAGTCATTTGTGAAGCAAACAATGTTTCGATATATGTTTTTAGAAATGAATATGAAATTTGACACCACTCTGAAAGATGAAACGATAAGAAATCAATAGTAAGTTAAGTTTTTTAAGAAATGCAATAAAAAAAATGAACATTTTGTGAAATGTTTTGTGCAACATTTTGTGCAGCGCATAATTCCGTATTTTGTTTTATTGCATGATCTATTTATTATCTGCCTACAGGATCATCCAAAAGTCACGGAAAAAGCAAACAATTAATGTTCGAAAAGCATGAACAACAAAGCAATGCGATTTCCACACAGGAAGATATGGAATATTTTTAATGATAAAAAGTTTTTATTGCTAGAATAGTTGCATTATTAACCGACAGCATGCGCATTTTTGGGTACGAAGTTTGCAAATCATTTACAAGAATGGCCCCCAGACGTGGTATACCATTCTTCGCAGAACCTGAAATGATTCAATTGTAATTACAGTACCAGATTGGCAAACAACTTCTTTGAGTATTGTAAATAGCATTAGACGACCTTTGTACATATGAGTAAAAATGCAACTATTCTGGCGGAAGAAAATCGTGATTAAAAAATCCAATGTCATTCTGTACATTTCTCTGAAAACCGTATATTTCTACTATCTGTATTTCGATCTGCTGAATGTTTTTGTCACTTTTCTGTTACTTTTGGATCACCTTGCATATTGCTATTAATTATTAATCCGGTTCCCGTTTTATGTTAATTACTATAAAATGCATTATGCTGTTAATTTAAAACATCATTTCATTTAGAAAAATGGAACATTTCGAATAATGAAATTTACAACATTTTAAAATAAGATAATGAAAATAATTTAAAATTATTGTACATTATTCAGTGTCACACCTATTGATATGATTAAACTTATGCAATAGTATTTTTATGAAAAGAAAATATGCGTTGATTAAAAAATATAAGTGTTCACACTGAATGAAAGCAGAAATCTATGAATTTATTGTATAAAATTTTTATCATTTAATACTCAAATTCCCTATTTAAAAATCCCATATAGAAGCACTTAAGATTAAGCATCTTAAAGAGAAAGTAATACATTTACGGAAAAAGTCAAAGGTTTAAGATTTATACGGTCTCCCAAATGGGTTGGTTAAGTTTTTTTACTCTGAGGGCGCAATCTAATAGTCTGCTGTTGCACTCATTTCTGCTGAGCCATTTCTTTTCCACTTTTTAGCGTTATTATTAAGAGTCATTTTCTTCGCACATAGGCCATATATAATTCAACAGCAAAATAATGACAAACATTTGAAAAGCCGTTTTCTAAGTAATTTGGCTTGCAAAACTTTTTTTATTATTAACGTTTTGTGTGTTAACTTTGTTTATTAAATATAACATTTTTCGTACTTAGGGCACATAAATTTCAATTCAACGGCAAAATAGCGAAATATTTAAATACAACATATCTCTAGAATTTCCGGTAGGCAGTCTCAAGTACTGGAGATGACAGTGTTGGCTCTGCTCAGTTTGAAATCATAATTAATCTTAGTTTGTTTTAAAATATTCATTAAAATCTTACAAAATATGAAACAGACAATAAAACAAATTCAAAATTAATTCGAAATTCGGGGTTCTAGGTGCACCATGTTCTGATGGAGAACTACGTTATTTAAAATTTGATGGCTTTAGTTACTTCCGTTTTTTCACAGTGTGAGAAACACGCATACATTCATGTAGATTATTCATTACTTAATTTCTTTAAAATTAATACTTGGTAATCATATTAATTTGTTAAATTGTACAGTTGTTTATAGCGATTCAATCAAGGAGATGAAGAAAACATGACGTCACAAACGTGAAACCAAGAAAATGTCGACAAGGTGACTGTGACGGCAAGACTTACCATGGCCGCCATATAGCGTGTGGTAAGAATTTGAAACATATTGTTAAATAAAACTTCTACCGTCTTTGAGAGCAAATGTCAACATTCGCATGCTCTGAAAACTGCCTTTGGGCATAATTTGTATAAACTACCATTGAAACTTGCACTAGATTTTATTAAATTTAAAGCAGCTATTTGTAGTCCTTGCGACGTTTCTATATACTAAGTAGAAAATCAATTATGTTAAATTTTAAAATTAGAACGGGAGACTTATAAATGTTCAATGATGAATAGCTAACATATAGACAGCACCAATTAGAATGTAAACAAAACCAAACAGAAGTACGCCGCAGTCACGGTAAGTCATGGTGTCCTACCGTGATGTGTCATGGCTTCAATGTTGCACGGGACATACGGAGAAAGCTTACTCCATCTAATCCAACCTCCAATGATTCAAGGCAAAATCTCGTTTCGAGACTAATAGCTCCCTTTGTGCAAATAAGGGGGTGATTGTTCATACAGGTAACTATAAGCCATTCTAAATTTTATACATAATAAAGTACAGTTCTGAAGCATATAATGGGAAAATACTATTCACATAATCAACTTCATGCTAATTTTTGTACTCATTTTCATTTCAAATAATTTCTTCGCATTTTTTGGTTTATAACAAGAAACATACTAAGAAAGCTATTCCTGTTCTGCCTCCTGTATGTCTGGCATCACAACAAAATTTTGTAATGCATTTTCCCGCTTTTATACAACAAAAGGAATTTGTATCTCTCACGCCGTTTAACACAGAGTAATGACAAAGCCAACTACAAGGAACATTGATTTAGATGAAGCTATCTGTTATGAAATAAACTGGAACTACAGGTCATTAAAATATTAGTTTAATTATTCCTGTTCTTTACGCTGCAAATTTATTCAGTATTAGAAAGCTTTGTGATCCTGATTAAGTTAACAACATAATTACCAACATTGCTTTAAGATTCAGAAGGAAACTTATGTACTTAGGGCGCATAAATTCTGACAAGGATATTACTAGTCCAGAATGATAGAGGTTATGCATTAAGCTTTCGTGGTTGTCAGATATACACTATAATAGCAAATTTACTGGGAAAATTAAATAATAACACATATGCGAACAGCATTATTGCACCAAATTTGAATACAATTAAAATAATAATGCGCTTGGATTCAGGTACTAGGTGACTGAGAGGCTAACATTAAACACTTCCTAAAGATTACAGTTTGAGAAACCTCAGATTATAATCTAACTCCTTTATGAATTTGCTATTAAAATTTTAAAAGTTACGAGCATTAAATATTTGCAAAATTAAAATCTTAAGTCCTAAATTTCAAAAGAAATTTTGAAAAATATAATTTATTAAGTCTGAAATAAGCTACAGAAAAAATAAATTCTTTGAGTGTAGATAAGTTCCTTGACTGCAGATTTCAGTTTAACACCTGAAATAATTTTAAACTAGCAGTTCCTACAGGGTTATGTGTTAGAGAATTAGTATGGCAAAAAATTGAATAAAGACAAAAGACACTGAAACATATTGCATTTAAAACGGTTGGTTTAAGTTGGTTTATTTATTTATGGCACAACACTCGAGGGCTATCTGACTAAAAGGAGGGATGCATTTGCGCAAGACTTTGTAAAGGAAACTGTCTCGTAAACATGTTACACATGGGGAAAGACACGAACGCAGCCAGCCCGTTCGCAGTATTCGAACCTTGAACCGAATTACCACTGTTTAGCGATTTTATCGCTCGGCAGCTGGTGGGCCCATTTAAAACCAGTTTATCAAAGTAGCACATCCAAATAGTCGGAAAACATTACTTGGATATTTTTTCATTGCAAGCGAATGTCACATTAAAATTTGTGACCCTGTAATAAAATAAAATTTAATTTTTCAAGATATAGCATTGCATTTGTAGAGTCATTAGGTTATTTTGAAGCCGGGGACGTGAAAACCATGCAGTACCCTCGCCTGGGCATGAATCCTGGACCTCTCGAATACACGTTGTGTATGCTTACAATTAAACCACGAAGACATGCGAAAAGGAAGGAGAAAATACCGTATACATTTACTTCAGAATACCACCTGCACACAAGCTTTGCAACAAATATTTCAATTGACAATATGTTTTATTTGCGAAACATAAAATAGCTACGAATTGACAGCAAAATATCTTAAAAGTTTCCGTTCGAAGCGTTTAAAGAAAGAATGATTAACATCTATATTATTAGTGTAAATAGGCTGTGGATTGCGTTTTATTACGAGAAAGATTCCTACTTCATTATTCAAAAACGTTGTGAAATGAATTTAAAATTTCTTAGTGCCAAATAATTAATCGGAAAGGGAAAATGGTCAGTCGTTGCTTCTATATGAAAAGAAGACTCCAAACGAATACCCGAAAAGGGTACGTACTGTTTCTAATACTTTTAATGTTAAATTGTCGAAGACTTTAAATAAACCTGTAGAAATATAAATTAATAAACCAAGATTTATAATTTAAAAAAGTTAGAAACCGTAATGTTCGCCAACTTTTCCGGAGGCACGTGGCTGAACGCAGAGCAAATGTGTGGAACCCAGTGAAAGCTATTTAGAAAGAGGTAAACGGAAATGCATTGTGACCTTGATGAACCGGGATTTCTTTTAAATACCTGAAACGACAAAGGTCTATATATTATCAAAGACAAAGAAAAAAATATTTAACCTAATTCAGTCAATGCAAAGAAAGTTTCAGTAAGGTGTTTGTAATTGTTAAAGGATTCTTTTATGAATCGAAGTTAAAGAGAAGAAGAGTGAAAAATCAACTTAACATAATATCAAGAGAATGTTTTACATCCGATATTTACAGCAGAAATTCTATTTCTCTATTCCAGCGATATTAAAGAGCGAAACTTATCAAAACAAGGCAACATGTCATATTTCGAAAAGCAGTAGTGCATTCCTTGAAAAAATGAATACTGATTTGAGTATTGTATATTTACCTTTTAATGTGCTCCTGCGAAGTACTCTTCTTTTCACCTATAGGCTATTGTGACTCTGGTTTCTTGATAAGAGTTCGTTCTAAGCGCAAGCCTACGACGTTTGATGAACTCTGAAAGGAGTGGAAGAGAAATCGAAATCAATATCCCTGGAAATTTTACGAAAAGCCTTTTTGTCACAGAAATAACGATGCAGACTTGTAATCCAAAAGAAGATCTATCAAATTCAAACATTTAAAATAAATAATTTTCACATTTAAAACATTAATTAAACGATTACAGAATCGTTCTAAAAATGTCTAAACACCTTCTGTATACACCATGTGTGTGTGCGTGTGCATAAGTGTACGTGTATATTTATAAATATACAGGATGTAACAGGATATGTTCACAACTTGAAGAGGTTATAAAAGGTGGGAATATAACAACTTCGTTATACAATGTATGATGGAGTGCGAAATGTGATCTCGGAAATACAGAATATAAGCATATTGAAAACAAAAAGTCGTTTTATTTAAATATTTACATAAACTCTCCGTTCAACGACTACCAACTGTAATATATGCAACTGGTGATCGAGTGATTGGCGTTCATTTTGGAAGATAACGACGACGTGTCAAGTTCTTTTGTAGTTGCTACTTTGCAAAAGAACTTGACAGTCGATCGAGAAGGTCTTCAGCAGTCAGTCTGCGTTTCATAAACTAGACTTTCGAGCTGCCTTTGAATAATAGTGTTGAATAAGAATAAGAATAAGAATTTCACACTTATTTGGCTATTTATTTAGAATTGTAATTAAAATTCCTTTTTATTTCCCCGTGCAACGCAGACGATTTTTAAAGAGAAAGCTACATCGAAAAAAAAATAAGAGCGCGTGCATTTACTGCTTAATAAATAAATATCTCGTAATTACTGTTGCCATCCAGAAACATCTAGAAAAATCGTGATTGTTCTACTGATAATTAAAAAGCTTATAAAAGCCGAGTTGAAACAGTTCATCTCAGTTGTTGTTGTTGTTGTTGCTGTGGTATTGTAGCTGTAAAAAGCGAACTGCTGTTTGTTTACTTAATGCTGTAGCGATTTTGCTGTGAGATAGAATTATTTTATCTGTTTTGAACTGAGTTTTGCTAAACGTTTGAGATATTGTGATATTGTGCGAATATCTGTGAAGAAATATTTCAGCATTTCAATTTATTTCTTGTGGAAAGAATAAATTTTTGTTAACTTTTTAACGACTTGTGCATTCAATATATAACGAACCCGTACGCAGGTAACAGTATTTATAAATATTGCAAACATTTTGCTTATAAATATTCGTGATTATAGTGAATTTTTATTTTCCAAGTTATTCTTACTTACCACGTTCCGAGCGTACATTTCATATATAAGCTATTTTCTCGTTTCTTCCAGCATGCCTTCGTAGTGTAACGGTAACACATTCTGCGAGTGTTCGAATGGTCCCGGTTCGAATCCCGCCGAAGACACTGCACATATTTTGCGTCTCCAAGATAAAAAAAAAAAACCTAATTACTCTAAAATTTTCCATTGTACTACGAAATTGTTTTCGGACATAAAAGTTGTTACTTTTGTCATGTTCTGCCACCATTTAACTTTCCGACTACACCTTGTATAAATATAGAAAAAAAGCGGAACATTGATTATCCTAACTAAATGAGACACGAAATGGGTTCGGATAATTGATTTCTGTTCTTGAAATAATGACTGCTTCAAGTAAACCCTTTATTATTGGACATAAATCGGAGTTTTAGTTAAAGAAAAATTTATTTTTGAGCATGAAGTGCTTTATTTTGATCTTAAATGATATTTCTCTGTAAAACGAAAGAAAGAAATATTTACGACCGGCGATAGATGTTAACAGTTGTTAATTTTCCCACATCTCTAACAGGCAGCCAGCTATTTCATATTTTTAATAATGCATCCTTTTTAAATTAATGCTGAATGAAAGCACAGTTTTTTTGCTTCGTTTAGGTTCCATAATTAGAAATCTTACAAAACAGATTTTTTGCGTCTGGACCCAAATGCTGCGCAGACAGAAAGGAAACAAAAACAAGTCTGGATGACAGAGATGAAGGCAGGTTAAGGATAACAAATACAGACTATAAGATTAAAAATTAAAATTAAAAACTAAATGGACAAATAATAGATAAATGGACAAATAATAAATAAAAAAGAGATCAAAGAACTCCGATAATCACTAATGTGTCTTATTTCCAGATTTATAATGGATTTTGTTTTCCTTTCGAAACAATAATTTAAACTTATTTTAGAGCTTAATTGCAGAAGTCTTTTGGCGTGTACTCTGGGCATCGTCTTCAGAGATGAGATTGCTCAATAATCTACGGGTCTACTTCCATCGCCCAGACGTGAAAGTGGTTGGTGACTCTTAACTCCTGTCCCGAAGGGACCGAGTTCGAATCCTGGAGAAGGCATGAATGTAAATTGTCTGTTTCTAGGAGGTAACTGTGGTGGCCGCGTATTAAGTGCCTGTATAATAAAATGACCATCGCTTCTGAACTTAGTAGTGGCAAAAGCCTAAATGACCAGTGTCCGCCATAAGAAAAAGTTTTCAAAAACTTAAAGAGACTGCTCGATCGGCTAGTGACAAGGAGGGAAAAATGAGAAATAAATATTTCTTTTGAGAAGAATCAGTCTATTCTCCAACATATATCAAGAAACTGCCGCCTGTTTGTAAAACGTGTACGAGTTCATTACTGATGCATGCACCTGTGCCATACACTTATCTTAGATACAGTTTTGGTAGCTTGAAGCAAAAGCTAACAAAAAGTTTTACTAATAAAAATAACTTCAAGCCTTCAGAAAATATCAGTAAATTTCTTTTGATGCTTTTCGACCCAAGATTTCGCTTTCTCATCATTTTAATGCTTTTATTTGTTATTCTTTCGAGATGACTTATCGTTGTCTTAAAATTCTGAACTCAGTAATTTTCTTGCTGTGTAAGTACAGTAAATATTTTAGGTGTTTAAAGCATAAAATTTGGTATCAAATATTTTGGTATTAAATGTAATGTCATGCTATGAAAAATTTCTCCTTCCCCAAAATCAATCTTAAAAAAAGTCTTCAGATGCTAAATATATTAGTGTTTAAGGAAGAAAACCGAATATAAATATCACCTTACCGAATTTACCATTTGAAACTTATTAATACAGCTCAGTTATATGTATAAATATGGTGCTACTTCTAAATCCCAAACAAATTTGGTAAGTAGTATTCTTGCAGTTTCATCGGAACATCTAAAAGATGCTTCATTGCGATCAGCGCTTCTATGAGATTTTTCCTCTTAGTTTCTATTGGTGCATTTATTAGAAACTCTGATTAGGGCTTCAAATTGGAAATTTTAGTGTAACATGAGTATGTGATATTATATAATGTAACCAATAATTTAAAGAAGACATTTGAACAATGAAATGCATTGCATGGGCTATCTGAATAATCTGGAAAGTCGTAATTATGACTGACGATAGGAAGAATCTTTTAGGTATCATTACTGCCAAGCCTATTTTATAATCCACATCAAAATTAAGCTTTATGAAAAGTACACAGATACAGATTCTTAAGAATTGCTTTTTCTGCTCATGATTGGCTTTTATATTGAAATGTCAGATTTCTTAGGTTACACTCAATTTTATATCTGCTTTCGAACCCTTTTTTTCATAGTAAGAGAAGCATACAGACAGTTTCTATTCATAGACTACAGAAGTATTAATTATACTCAAAACCACTGTCGTTTTTCTTTGTCATAGTATCAGAAATAAGATGAACTAACTTGGACATGAGAACATCGTTCCTGAAACCTAATTAATGCAATGAAGCCTTTATTTTAGACGACAAGCTATTTTATCTCTAGCACTAGAAAGAAACTGAGATCAAACACCGTGCGGCCAATGGCCTAAGAATGGCGATTAAAAAAGGTGGTTTCCAGCTGTAAACAGTTGTGTCACCCAATTGTCACACCTGCTTGCACACTTCGTCTGCTTGATGGCTAGTCAATAGCTGCTGTCTGGTGCCGAGAAGAAATTTTACACCATATATTTTATTATTTATGGATTATAAGAGTAAATGCCTTATATATATATGGGTAGGATACGCGTTTGATTGAGAGATGCTTGCACAGCGAGAAAATTCTTCACATTCAATAGCCCAAACAGTCAACCAGACCTGAATGTCATAAATGCAGGCAACATTGTGAAGATAAAGTGTATGTTCTAGTACTGTTAATCTGAACCTGTTTTCATGAATGAGGATTACTGTACAAGATGTAATCAGCAACTGCAGGCATGGACCATCATTTTGGAGCCTACATTTCAAGTCGCAACTATTGTAATTAGGATTTTAGGGTAAATGTTTACCATTATATTTCATTTTCATTAATCTAAGACCACTATCGTAATTTTTAAATATATATTGTCGAAAAGAATATTTCTGTTGTGGAATCTGTCATACTTTACCACCACTCATTTATTCTCGAAATTTCCAAATCTGTGGATCATTGTTTTCTAATTTGCCAAATGAACGTCTGAAAAATAAGATTAATAATCACTCGAGAAATGCAAGAAATAGTTACAAATAAAAACGTGAACTGTAATTTAATAAATAAATTAGGATTTGTTTTTCAGAGAATTCTTTCGGAATAACACCAATTAGTATTTTCGCTTATGTTAAATTGTGTAATACAGTTAGAGTTGAATGCAGCTAAGAACAATCAGATTTGAATGCCTCATTATTCATTCGATTTCTCCCCTTAACTAGCAGCAGAGTTAGAAAAGAGAAGAGAGTTGGGATCAGGTGCAAAAGGAGTCTACTTAATGGCATTAACTGGTTGGAAACAATGCATGTCGAGGCAATATTTACTTTGCAAAGCGCTTTCTGAAAGTGGAAGGCCTGCTATTTCAAATTAAGTTTTATGCATTGCTTTTGTGTACCGAGAAGATTTCTATTCAGTGAAGAGCAAAATGAAAACATCTTGACAAATTCCATTCACAGAGCAATTGTTCTAATTCAAAAGCTAGCTTCATTTATATTAAAATTAAGTAATATTTCCGAGCGAAGTATTAATTTATCGTGCTTTTCTTTTATATATCTCAAGTTAACATAAATTCTCTTAGTTAAATAAAGAAGAAATGTTAAAAATTAAATTATATAAAAAATATATATGTTTAAAAAATACAATTATAAACAGAAATATATACTTTACATTCATCTTATGAAACGATTTACATATTAGAGGCAGTTTAGTATATATGAGTATTTGTTTCAGACCTAGAAAAAGTAATTACATCTAATATAAGTACAAATCTTACCAATATTCAAATTTCAAAAATAAATAAATAAACAGGAAAGGGGTATCAGCACTAATGTCTTTTCTATCCCAAAGAAGTTTTATTTCCAAATTTATCCAAAAGAAAATTTAAACAGTATGCATTAAGTTAAATAATCAACTTTTTAAGAATTAAATTTTGATTTTCAGATAAAGCCTTATTTTGATTTTTGGTAACAGGAAATTATTATAACTTTCAACTGGATTTTATAATCTGGTAAAATCTTTTATGAACGGAAAATATGAAATGAAATGTTTATTCAAAGATAAGGAATGAATTCTCTCTTTCCATATTAGAATCTTCTAAAAGCACACTTTTGGGTTACTCAAAACTAAAGGACAAAAACAAACATCTTTTTCCTTACAAACAAGAATACAAAAATATAGCAAGTGAGGCTGTACTAATGGTATGGCCAACAGAGGCTATTCGCACTTCAGAGAAACACTAACTCGCATATATATTAAGTCATAAACATCCACCCCTTACTTGAGATTAAGTTCAGGGATTGCTGTTTATGATACAATATCTACGCAGATGAAGAACACTCCAAAATACATTTCCGAGGAAAACGCCTTGAGGGATTGATGGTAGGAGACGAGAGGTAAAAGCTTATGAATTCCATTCATCAGAGCATCCTCAGTCAATGCTCGGATTGAATCAGACAAAAGACATACTGCAACTATTGGTACCTGAAATCTGGAATAGTGAGAGATGCATTCCACGACCCGAATAATTATCCATAGTCTTGTGCACTCGAAGATGCAAAATAAACAATGATTTAATTTAAAACTGATAAATGTGCAAAATGATTTATGGAAAAGAAAACAGATTTTACATCTGAAATGAGATTTAATGGTCAATTCTGTAATTTATTGATATGCAGATGCTGTTGCATGCATAATATTGGTAATGGATGCAATTTAATAAAAATTTTTTGCCTTAGACTGCTGATGTCAATTTGGGACTTACATTTATTAAAAAATATTATAAAATAGAATATTTCTGTTTGTTGTCATAGTAATACTGCAGTTCACAAAGAGAAATATTTACATCTCAATTCATTATGTAATGTTAATTTAGTCATGAATTGTTACTGCTTCTGGAGATATCCATTCAGATTTCTTGGGTAATATGCAATAAGACATTCAGCGATAACTGAGCTAAACTGGTTTTAGTATTTCAAAAGCTGATTTAGTTGGAATTTCATTTTTGGCATTTTGTCATATATTGTACCGAAGTTTCAAAGTTTAGTTGTGTTCTCTATCATTGTCGCTTTAGGATTTTATACACTACAGTTTTAAGAAAG